>VZTF01000541.1:354159-492656 GCA_013397755.1 Cnemophilus loriae
CCCCCCATCCCTCAATCCCCCACCCCAAGACTCCAAAAGGCAAATCTCATCATCGGAATTAGAGAGAAAAAGCAATCCAAAGACACTGGTTTACATATTCCTTCCCAAACCAAGTAATCGAGTCTCTCCCTCTCCCGGCTAATAGCTCATAAATTCAGACTTTAAACAAAAGCATTCAAAAGAAAAAAAAAAATAAAAAAAATTAAAAAAAAAGAGAAAGAATCCTAATTCTCAAGCTTCCTACTTAGCACTGCCTTGCTTTTGATGATTTGTGCGGCTGTGTGTGCGTGCCTGTTTGAGAAATGGCGAGATAGGCTTAAAGTATTTTCCATTTCATCAAAGAGCATATATTACTTTCCTGGTTCGCTCCGATGTTGGTTTTATGCCCACCCCTTTTCAATCTGCCCATGTCTGAGATGCACAGTGCAGGCGTACAATCATGAGCAGCTTACGACACTCAGTGAACACTGGGTGCCTCTGCATGCTCTAGCAACATACTGCTCAGCTGAAGGGAAGGGATTCTTGCTGTCTCTCTCTGCTCTAAGCATCACCTAACAAGCAAAGCGAACAAAGAATGGGAAATAAAGCGACCCTTAGCCGGTCGGTGAATGAACGGTAACCTCTCTCTGGAGTAAAGGTTGTGCCGGTCCATGGTCGTTGCAAATGATGGACATTAAACAGATTGACAAATCCTGTGGAGTCGTTAGTAAAGAGTTTGGAGTTTTTTTCACGCCACAGTGTTAACTGCAGAGAAAAGGACAGAGGGAGAAGGAGAAGATCAAGCTCATGTACATAGTTCTGAAACTTGCAGGTCCTAGGAGGCAGCTCAAAAGCTAGCTGGACAAGCCTTTCGCTCGTTGAGCAGAAGCGAAGTGAGACATTGTGAGCTTGCCAGCCTTGCACAACATTGAAAGGGACTGAATTTGTAGCACAGAGGGGTCTTTTTTAGCTCTGCATATAATTAGTCCAAACACAAAGGAAGCAACTGAATGGAGGTTGTCACTCTCTGGAAAAGGGTGGGTAAGACACTTTTTAATTAAATTCTTTCATGAAGAAAGATTTTTTTTTTTCCTTTGCTGCAGCATTTAACATGAACAAAATCACTATCATTTTACCTTTGAATGTCTGTGAACTTTAATGCTGCACAGCTCCTGCATGCTGTAAAGTGAAATATTTGCCTCTGTGTTTGTTCTGTTTGCTGTTTTGCTTTGGTTTTCGGGCTTTGTTTCGTTGGTTTGCCTTTTTTTTTTTTTTCCCTCCCTTAAATAAAATATGATGTAGAATTTGAAAAGATTCAATGGACATTCTCAAGCATATTTGGAAATATTCTTGCTAATGGATTTCCTTCTTATCGGTCTCTGTTTAAACTGGCTGCTGAGGAAGCCCCCGGGGTTGATATTGTGTACGCTGGGTATCTTTTCTAAAATGCTTCCAGCTGTGAATAGTGGGTGTCCACAGCTCTGTCGGTGTGAGGGCAGGCTTTTGTACTGTGAATCACTGAATCTCACAGAGATGCCTCGCAACCTGTCGGGCATGATGGGCTTGTCTCTGCGGTACAACAGCCTTTCAGAGCTGCATGATGGACAGTTCACAGGGTTAATGCAGCTCACGTGGCTCTATCTGGATCACAATCACATTTGCTCAGTGGAGGGGAATGCCTTTCAAAAATTGCGGCGAGTTAAAGAGCTCACCCTGAGTTCCAACAAAATAACCCAACTGCCCAACACCACTTTCCGCCCCATGCCAAACTTGCGCAGTGTGGATTTATCATACAACAACCTACAGTCTTTGGAGCCTGACCTGTTCCACGGGCTGAGAAAACTGACAACTTTGCACATGCGGTCGAACGCCATCAAGTTCGTGCCGGTGAGAATTTTTCAGGACTGTCGCAGCCTGAAGTTTCTAGACATAGGATACAATCAGTTAAAGAGCCTGGCTCGAAACTCTTTTGCAGGCTTGTTCAAACTCACTGAGCTGCACCTCGAGCACAATGACTTGGTGAAAGTGAATTTAGCCCATTTTCCCAGGCTCATCTCCCTGCACTCCCTCTGCTTGCGAAGGAATAAAGTTACCATCGTAGTAAACACTTTGGACTGGATATGGCAACTCGAAAAGATGGATCTCTCCGGCAACGAAATCGAATACATCGAACCTCACGTTTTCGAAAGTGTACCTCATCTCAAATCCCTGCAGCTGGACTCCAACCGCCTGACCTACATCGACTCCCGAGTCCTCGACTCCTGGAAGTCCCTCACGAGCATCAGCCTTTCCGCCAACGCCTGGGATTGCAGCCGGAACGTCTGCGCCCTGGCCTCCTGGCTGAGCAACTTCCAGGGTCGCTACGACAGCAACCTGCTCTGTGCCACCCCCGAGTACGCCCAGGGCGAGGATGTTTTGGACGCCGTGTACGCCTTTCACTTGTGCGAGGACGACGCCGACCCCACGAGCGTCAACACCTTCTCCCCGGTGACCAACAACAGCGAGCAGACGCTCAGCTATGGCTCGGCCACCGCCACCTACGACGCGCCCGACGGCGACGAGGACCGGACCACGTACGCCGTCACCATCACCATGCCCGGCGAGAACTCCGAGAACGCCGTGCAGATTCACAAGGTGGTGACGGGCACCATGGCACTGATTTTTTCCTTCCTCATCGTGGTTTTGGTGTTGTACGTCTCCTGGAAGTGCTTCCCAGCCGGCTTAAGGCAACTAAGACAGTGCTTTGTCACACAGCGCAGGAAGCAGAAGCAAAAACAGACCATGCACCAAATGGCTGCCATGTCAGCCCAGGAGTATTATGTTGATTACAAACCCAACCACATTGAGGGAGCCCTGGTGATCATTAATGAGTACGGATCTTGTTCCTGTCACCAGCAGCCAGCGAGGGAATGCGAGGTGTGATTTTCCTTTGGGATTTAAACAGTGTGCAACCAAATAACAGCGTGCAGGCAGACAGTGGCACGGGGTGGGGGGGGTTGCTGGGCTTTGCTGGTGATTTCTGACGTGCACCCCTGCCCAAATTGTTTAAGAGGGGCTGTCCGAGAGACTTGATATTTTAGCTTTATCGTGTCTTAAAAACCTTCAGGACAGCCAATCTTAAGGTTTCATATGCTAATACTCCCTTTGAAGATCTGTCAATATTCAGGAATCTGAGAGTGTAAAAAAGGTACCAATTATTGATCTTTTGTAAACTAAGAAAACTGTTTAAAATAAAAAAAAATAGCATTTACAGTTTTTACAGACTGGTGTATATGACATGAATGGTTCCCTGTATACAAAATGCAACAGTTTAATCTCTCTCTTCATGCTGAGTGTTGAAATGAAAAGTCGAGGAGCAAAGAAGCCACGTAAAATAGAAAGCTTAAAATTACCCAGGTGGCTTCCCATTGTAATTAGCACACATTCACGTACATCGTGTTGCTGAAGATATGAAGCATGGCACTGGAATTCTATTTTTGTTAATGTGCTACCTGTAACTGGACGTCAGTACAACAAGGAGCCAGTGCACCTCAGAAAAGCTGAAGTTTTGACCGTGTCCCTAGGACAGGATTTCTGAGGATTTTTAAGTACAGCTCACTTGTTAGTTGCTGTAAGATCCATAAAAACTGCATTATAACCCCTAAAAGTATTTTGTATCAAAACTGATCATATTGCAAAGACTCACTAAAAAAAAAACAACCAACAAAACCCCAAACAGGTGAAACACTGCCAAAATGTGCTCATCAGAATTTTCTTTAATATAAAAAAACAACTACAACAAAAAAAAGTGCTAAATTTAAGGGCTTTTACTTGCATTTCCCACCTTTATGCTTGTTTTGAGCTATGCCAAGAGCAAAGATCCCCTCGTTATTTGCCCTGTGGTACCATGGTGAATTGAGAAGAGCAAAAGCAATTATTTGGGTCTCAGTGGTGAAACTCAAGAGCAAAACCACTGTCAGGGTAAGCCAGAGAGTTTTCAGAGCACCCTTCTGGGTCCTGTAGCCAAGTGCTGGCAAAGCCCAGCTCGTGTCCCTCCCTTTCACCACCAGCCTTCATTAACAAAACAACCCCAAAGCCTCTGCAGAGGCTGGAGGCAGATGAACCCTCCTTACTAAGGACTGAAAAATGGCATTGATGGGCATAAGCAGTGATTTCATGATGTAGAATCCCACAGCTGTTTTATCTGACTGCCCTTAAATAAAGGCTTCCTTTCCTTGTATTTTGGATTTTTCATTCCAGAATGTGAACAAGCAACCGATTGATCTTTTCACCAGCTCCTCTCACACTAATTGACGATGAGGGAGTTTTATAACATCAGGCAGAGCATCTTGAAATTTTCTTCCTACAGCATTACACGCAAATAAAATGTTATGGATAATGAACTGGGTGACATTTCTATGTTTTGTACATGTTTCTCTATCCTCAGGTTACCACCAAGAGAGGAACAATTCCAAAATCTTACATGTATTTACACAGGGTTTTTTCTCCTTTTTTATAGCAGTGAAGTGCTACCTACTCTTACAAGGGTACAGCAGGCTTATAAAGCAGAAAACAGGCACAGAAGAAATCATTTGTTTTCTTGCATAGCAGGTTTTAGTTATGAATTTTAAATGTAAATAGTGATTTTTTTATTTTTTTCTGACTGAAACTGTTTTTAAGGAGTCAGAACTAATTTTCCTCTATTTGCTACATCTCATACTGTGTATTATTAAACATGGAAATAGCCTCTTAAACAAAATTTTTATTCAGTGAGACTATAATGTCATCTGTGAAAGCAATGAGATTATGTACTGGCAGAGGACAGTTTCACAGAAAATTTAATGAAAATCAACTGGTTTTTTTCCTAAAGCCACTGCAAATTCACCCACAGCTTTCAAACAAGCAAGCACTGTTAAGCCCAGGCTTTTCTCTCTTTAAACAAATGCACATTTCTCTCTCTGTGCCTCAAGCCCACAAGGGCCTGATCCCTCCTGAAACTCCCAAGTGACCTGAGGGGCTGAGTGTCCATGTCCAAACCTAACAGGGAGGGCAGAGGGAAGGTACAGAGGGTCCTTGGGGTCCTGACCACGTTTGAAGCAAAAGTACTTTATGCCATGCTAACTGAGGGCCCAGCTATATTTATTTTCCCCATTAAACTCTCCTCTGAAACCAACAGGGAATTTAACTGTGAGAAATTGGCTCTCTAACTTTGGGCTGGGCTATGAGTTCCCTAAACCCCCAGGCAGCACTGCAGCCAGCAGGGCTGGTTACAGCCACTTGCCAGGAAGCTTCCAAAATCAATCAAGGTTGTTAAAATACTGTCTGCAGATGGTAAAATGAAATACGAACTGGCTTTATTTCAATAATGACCCCCTGCTGCTATCAGGAAACGTGTTGGTGCAGTCATGGTTTTGCCCCTGTGAACCTGAGCCAAGCCTGATACCAACAAACAATCATCCCGTGGTTGTATTTCCGTGTATTTTTAGCGTATTTGTGGGTTGTATTTGAAACACACGAGTGATTGCACCTCTCTGGAGTTATCCCTGCTGTTTATTGGTGTTAGCAACCTCCAGCTACGTTTGCAAAGACGTGAGCAATTCTGCCTTTGGAATTTATTCACCTCTGTGCTCCATGCATCTCGCATTGACAGCCCAAGCAGACTGAACAGAGCATTTCTCTTTAAAGGTGCAGTGATTTCTTGAGCGAGAGCTGATTTGGGGTTTGCCTGTTGCAACTTCTCCTGGAGAGAGGTGATGGCCACCAATGCCTTGTCACCCTGAGCAGGATGATGGATGGGTCCCTCCGTGGAGAGCACAGCACTTATTAAAGGATGTATTTCAAAATCCTCATGCAGAACTCTTTGCTAAGGGTAATCCCTTCTAGAGACAACCTCCTGGTGATCCCCAGCGGATTTCTGGAGATCCTGACACCTTTTGAATATTTACTGGAGAGAAGAGGGTGTCACTGCTGTTACATGGCATGAAGGCACTCCGCAGGGTGCCCACATCCAGTCTAAAAGTTTCCATGAAATATATGTGGGTAATAAAGAAATAAAAGAGCCTGTATGTCATTTCAATCCAGCTACTGCAAATCCAGTTATTCATCCTGCTCCAGGCTACTTGCATTGGTGTATATGACAGTTATTATATTTGTACTGCATTTAGAGCGACTGCAGGGACAAATTTTCCCTAATTCTTTCTTCCAAATCTCATGTTCAACAACTGCCCAGAGATAACTTATTCCCTCTCCTTTGATGCCCTTATTCTGGCTTATTAAATGGCTCCAAAATCAAAAGGAAGAGAAAAAGGAAAAAAAGATGCTTTTGGGGCGAGTTGTGAAGAGTGTTTTGTCCATGAAATGCTTGGGGAATATCAAAGGAAGGGAAATATTTTAAATATTCCCTTTTTGATGTTCCACTTAATAGGACTAATCTCCCTTTTATAATGAGGTAATTAACACTATTTTCTTTATATTTAACTGTCTTTTTGCACCCAAGACAGGGTGAAAGGCAAGCAAAAGCACTGCCTTTCCTGAAGCTGGTTAACAGCACCATTGTTACAGATCTCTAATATGCATTCTCTTGCTGCTAACATCAATACCTACTCTCAGTGCACCCAGTGCTGAAGGAACTGTTGCTGTGTATGCTTTGAATGTATATAAGGGATGATTTATTTTCCTTTCTGCCTTTTTTTCCCTCCCTTTCTGTACTACTTTAAAAAAAAAAAAAAAAAAAGATATGAGACCACAGAATCAATGCTATTGTACCACATTCTGTTTCTGGCCTGAAAATATAAAATACAAAGAAATTCTGTGTTAAAGCTGCCAATTCCCTCCTTTGCCATGTCTGGGTGCTGCAGGGGGTGAGCCCAAGGGATGACCCATTCCTCGTGGTCACAGCAAGGATGCTCTGTACCAGGCTGATACAGTCCTGGCATACCTGTGCCACAGAAGGACCACGAACCATTCCCAAGGATATTTTTGTATGCTTTAATATATTCTGTATGTTTTTATGGCTCAGGCATTGAGGGGTATTTGAAACGAGTCTATTTGATCATTTTCTTCAGTTCTGATAAAAAAAACCAAAACGACCCTTATTTGTTTTTGAGATGGACCACATTTGTTCCTTGTGTGTGTCTCATTCTGCATTAACAGCAGAAGGACTCTCTGAGTCCCCCTTCCTCCCCCCTCCAGCTTCTACAGTGGTATTCAGAATGGCAAAAAGGGAGTGTTTAATGAGGAAGCTCATTTCTAGTGCTATAATAATAATAATAATAGCAGTGATAATAATGAAATTAAGAGGAGACAAAAGATAAGGGGAAAGACTGGAGTAACGGCAATCAAATCAGGGTGTTACCGGATCCCTCTGCCTTTTCCTTTTGTAAAGATGGTTTACCTAAAGAAGTGGCACAGATGAAAAACCAAGACTGAGGGTGGGTGGAGAAAGCAGTTTTAAAAACTGTGCAAGCAGGGATGAAGCAGCTTCTGCAAAGGAGGGTACAACACTAAACAGCTCCATTCAGCAGGAGAGAGAAAAGGAAGGGGCGAAGGGACGGGATGAAAGGGAAGATGAGAGCTGGTGAGAAGGCAGCGGGGCCACTGTGCACACATGGGAAATGAGATTTTTCCGTGCCTTCCCCTCCCACGTTCGGGCTGTGGCAAGGACAACAGCAGAGATTTATGGAAGATGCCCAGCATCTCTCTCTCTCTGCCCTGCCTTTCCCAGCAGTGCCATGGAGGGAGGCGCAGTCGGACACGCTTCCCCAAACACACGTGCCCGCAGCCCCGTCACTTCCTCCGCCACCTCCCTGTTCCCTGGCAGCACAATGTCCCCCTCATCCATCACCCTGCCTGCCCAACTCCTGCACTGTGCCTTTGCCACCAATTTTTTTGGCTGGATTTCTTAGCTATCCTAGTCACAGTTCACCACAGACTTGCTAGAAAATCGGACTTTTCTACCCAAAATATCTTTTTTTTTTAAGAAACCACCTAGAGGGATGGCTGATCTTGAGCTACTGCGGATTCTCCTGCTAATTATATCTACACTCCTAGTCAGCTTTCACATTCA
This sequence comes from Cnemophilus loriae, assembly GCA_013397755.1. NCBI lineage: Eukaryota > Metazoa > Chordata > Aves > Passeriformes > Corvidae > Cnemophilus > Cnemophilus loriae. The sequence continues at coordinate 362,183 of VZTF01000541.1, forward strand.
CAGCTCTAATGACAAACAGATCTGAGATATTTTTGCTGTGTTCAATTTAGCATTATGCAGCAAGGTTATACTTTTCCTTGACCTGCTCAACCCAGTCTAATATTAACAAATTGAGCATTTATGTGGGTTCCTTTCCAAGCATGAAGTTGATTAGGAATTTAGGAAATGCTGGTGATTTAAAGATTAACCTTTCATATAATTACTGACATAAACCAGAGCTATTAAGGTGTTAGAAACAACTATTCAGAGCATATTCTACATTAAAAAACAAATCACATTTAGAGCCATGCGAAAGACTTTCCATACCAGCCAATTTTTTTTTTTTTTTGACAGCAGATGAAAAACCTGGTGAAAGGAAAGGAGTAAGCACAGCCTACCTCTAAAGTTATGGGGAGGAAAGCAAAGCTATAAAAATAATACAGAAACCAAGCAACAGTCTTCTGCTGGCAAGACACAGCTTGTAATTGGGTGGGTGGCTGTGAAGAGCCGAGATGAATGCTGCAGAGCACTGTAATTTTATTGCACTGTGTCTGCTCTGAAGTGAACATATTTGCAATGAAATCTGTATTTCCGTGAGAACAGGGCAATTGTCGTGTTTGGTTTTTTTTTTTTTCTTGTAAAGATCACGTCACTTGTTGGCATTCAGGCCCAATTCTTGAGGCTTTAAAGCAATTACTGTTCTTCCTCGCCTTTGCTGGGGAGATAGCTGGGGGAGACAGTCCAGGGGAAGAGGCTGCACTGAAAGGAGTTTGAGCTCCAAGTCCCAGATTTGCATCACAAGGGAAGAAATTCAGTTGAAAATAAACACCAGCTTTTCACCTTTTCCTCCATCTCTCCTCTTCCTAAAAAGCCAAATATGTCCATCACTTAGAAAAATCAGAGCTAGGTGGCAGTGGCTAAAGGATTAATAATATTATGTGCATCTGTGCTTGGCAAACAGCACCTACTATTCTGCTACGGCACTTTTATTTTAAATCATTTCCCTGCTCTCATGTTCCTCACATCCTCACCAGACACAGTAACTACTGCCAGAAAGATGTCTTTCAACACGGGTGCTATGGGAACATGACCAATTCCCTTCCATTTCTGAGCTAACAAAGACTAAATCCAAGATTTCAAAGGCAATAGGTAAGTAGAAAAATCTCCTTCATCACTGAATTATCACTTTTAGCACAGCAGATTTCTCTGACTGACGTGATTAGCCACTAAGCCCAGTTGTTCTTTTATTACCAACTTTAATCTGGCCATTTTTGCTGATGTACCTTTCTCCTACGAGCAAAACAGAGCACGACACCGGAGAGGTGGTTCAAAATTGTATTTCAAGTAAAATCTGAGATTTAAAAACATATGCATGGACACATCAAACTGATTCAAGGGCTGATCCAATGAAAAAAAAATGAAGCTTATGTATAGCAGATTTCCCTGTAGTATCACACCTCTGTACCCTAGTGGTTACAGTCAGGTATGAGCAAACATCCTCCTGAGAGCTGGGGGACTCAAAGTGAAAACAGATTTCTGAATACCTTTCAAAAGATATACTTTCCCTCTAATTTTTATCCCTTCTTACCCATTCTCACATTTTTCATTCCCAGAGCCTCGCAGGCAGGGTGAATCAAAAACAAGAGGGGGAGGAGGAAGAGGAGAACCCTGAAAATCCCAAACTAAGCTGCAAGAACAGTCCACAGCTATTGAATTCCTGAGGTTTTGAGTCTTTTCACAACTGTCAGCCCTTTGATACACGTCTGCTATCAACCCTCTTTGCAGGATGAGAGGTAAAGTGAGCTCCCAGGAGTAAACCTGGCTCTGTCTCTGTGGTCCAGTGCCTCTCTGACAGCCTGGCTTGCTTAGAGAGCCTAGTAAATATTCAAGAATGTTAATAATAGTGAGATAGATCCCTAGATGGTTTTTCTTCCTGCCTTTTTCTTTTTTTTTTCTTTTTTTAAACTTGGCTCTATAATAAAGCTTATCTTGACAGAAAATTTACTTCTCTGATCCACATTATTTCCCAACGCAATTTTTTCCCACAGCAAACAGAAATTTGTGGCTGCAAGCCACAAAGGTTTGCAATCCTCATGCTGAAGAGGCCACTGCATGTCAAATGTTTACGTTAATTCCATGGAAATGTCACTCCATATTGGACATTCTGTGTTTCTTTACCAGCGAATGCAGCTGCCTCCACCTTCACAAACCTTCCCCTTGCACATAACTCCCTTTCCAAACAGCCCAGAACCCGCTGCTCCTGTCAGATCCGATTCCCAAACAACAACTGGATGCCATGAATTTATTATGGAATTGCTGTAGTCTAATAAATGGGATGTGCATCCTATGGCCTGACAGATGAAGAAATCATGGAGACAGTGAACAAGCAGAGGAATGCAGCTGACATTCTCCCTCTGGGGAAAAGCCACAAAACAAAAACCCCTGCATGGGACAGGGCTTGAGGAAGGTGGAGGGCACAGAGCACCAGCTGAAAAAAAAAAAAGGTGAATTACATGGGATAGAGGAAATCAATGCTAAAAATAAAGGGGAACATTGCAAAGGGGACAATGGCCATAACAGATTAATCGGAAAGAGATTTAGGTGATGATAACCAACACAGCTGATCCTCACTAGGGGATCACAAAGCTCTGTGGTGATATTTGACGACAAAAGGAGCCTACACAAACCTACATCTGCAGTGGGAAACAGAAATCCACAAAGTCCCAGGGAGCTGAACCCTGGGCTTATTCCTCTGTCCATCTTGGCTTTGTCATGGTTGACTTTTTGGTAGATTTTTTAGAATTTTTGCTTTTTGATTGCTGTTATGCACAGAACTGAATCCATGGGGATTGTGCTTTTGATTCATGGGGAATATGCTAGGCCAAAAGTTTTTTTTCCCAATGGGTGGCACTTCTAGACTGAAGCAAACCTGATTTTATTGCTTCGTGTGTCTATTTCCCTGATTCTAGCAACTGTTGGGAATGGCATTAGGTTATTCGAGCTGGTAGAATGAAAAACTTCCCAAAAAGTTCCCTGAGTAGTTGTATGAAGTTCCATTGAGTATCTTTCCTAACAAAAAGAGTTGAAAACTTTTTTCCCCCCTGGTTCTCTTTTCCCACCATGTGGGATACACCAGCCCCAATCTGTCATTTTTCATTAGCACAAGAGTGAAGCTATGGCTGTTAATGAAAACTCCTAATGAGGATTTGGTGAGTAAGTCCTGGAAAATGAAACTCAAACACTAAAATCTATGTCAGATCTATTGTTTGTAGGTACTAGAAATTGGGAAATGAAGGAGTGTATAAAGCACAAGGGAATTTAAAACAACAAATCATATTCGGACTTTTAAAGAGCTTTTGACAAGATATTCAGTTTCCCATAAATAAGACAAGCTCCATTGTCATAGAAAACTAGGTAGGAACCCAAAAATACAGTGGCCTTTTATTGAATACAGAGAAAAAAAGGAGCAAGTGTAGTCCCAGGGCCGAGACTGCTGAATCATCTCAGCTAAGATCAGGAAATAGATGGCATTTTTCAAATGACAGATTATTTATATTGTGAAAAATAATGAAAATCGTGTGGATGTGCAAAGGGACTTCCAAAGGCTGAAGCTTATATAAGCTTTGATGGATGAAATTCTGAATTGTCAAATACAAAGCAAAAGACAAGATATAAGGGAAACTGTTCATCTGTGCCTCGGTGATGTAAGTTAGAGGCAACAATTGGACAACTGTCTTCCAGGGTATTGACTTAAAATCTCTGCCCAGTGTGCAGAGGGGGAAAAAAAAGAGGCAGAAAGAAAAGTGGAATAACATCTCAAATGGAACAGCTCTCAAGAAATTAAATAGTGTGATATAAATCACCCCTATGGCTTCAGCTAGAAAATTCTGTTAAGGCTAAGTTAGAAAAGGATAGAAATGCTAGATAAGGATAAACTCCTGCCAGGTAAAAGGATGAATGATTTGGGATAGTTTGCGAGGAGAGAGGCAGAGAAACCGGACCTACAACTGCAGCACGAGAGCAAAACGTGGATCCACCCCCCCTCTAGTGGCCAGTCCCCACCGGCGGCTGCAGAAACCACCCAAACCACTGGATAGCGACTTAAAAACAAGCACACACACCCCTCGGTTTTTATTCCCCTATCAATTTGATGTTGCTTCACCGTATATTATTATTTGCTATTCCTCGTTAAACTGCCTGCTGCGCTCCTGGCGTTGTTTCTTGTCATTACTCAGTGCCCAAGCTGCTGTACAGATGGATTTTTTTTTTCTACCTGCCCGCAAGAAGAGGATACAGAGTGTGACAGGGGCCACGCACACCCTGGCACCAGGAACAATCATCAAATTAAAAAATAACCTTTGGAACTCACTGTACAAGACATCACCGATGCAAAAAATAGGCATAAAAAAAAAAAAGAACAGTTGTACAGAAACGGGAACATGGAACTAATTTGGCATATATATCCCTGAAACTTTTTAGATTAAAAAAGGTACTTTTTTAGGAACAGCATCTGGGACAGGGCATATCATGCAGTGGAAATGTTTTTTTTTTAAATTTCTTACTCATGGACCAGTCACTGCATTTCAGTGTTTCCAACCAACCTGCACACCTGGGGAAACTGAGGCTGGGTGAACCCTTCACATCCCCACATTCTGAACACACACGGGTCCTTCTTGGTCACTTACTCCTTCTGTCTTCTGTAGGACATGCACTAAAACTGGAAGAATCCCCATTTTTACCAATTTCTCCGAATAATTCAATAGAACAGACCATTTTCTGCTGCTATTCTTTAACAATCCAGCCTAGAACGCTTTGTGGACTGAAGAGAGGAGATGCTGAGCTGGGTGCACTGAGAGGGGCTGTGAGGGCTGAGCAGGAGCTGAGCCCTGTTTCTGACTGGGGTAACACCCAACACTTTGTTAGCACCGGGTGTTTTGTCAAACTTGCACATTCTACCAGAAAAAAAAAAGAAAAAGAAAACAGAAGAAACCTGGAGCACAAGTGAATATCCTTCAGTTGCATCTATGACATCCTCAAGCTAATAAATTCCAGTGTACCAGGCTGTGCTGGTAAGGCAGATGAGAAATCACAAGGGATTAAATTTGCCTCTTGTAAAAATCTTTCCATCACTTCAATTTTCTCAATCCCTGCTTCAAATGCCACCAGTGATTTTTAAGTTGCAGGTAAATTTGTGTATATGACAAATTAACCCTTTCTGCAGGTGATTTGCTAAGAAATTGCCCAAGAATGTATTTTTAATTAAGGCTTGTAACACACCTAAATGCTTGTATGCATTTTAATGATTAAAGCAAGGTTGCTGCCCTTCTATAAATTATTCTGAAACTACCTGTTGATTATCTAAGACGGTGCCTTGTTGTATCCTATGGTGGCTCAGATGGAGTTCAGAGCTAGCACCCTTATTTTAATTTGAATAATTCATTTATTCAACTGAAACTGAAGAATAAAATCACAAAAAAGGCACATTTTGACTTCTCACATCTTAAATTTAAAGAACAAACCCATATTCAATGTGTCTTGATAATGTGAGCTTGTTAAAAATAGTTAGACAACAGATTATTCAAAAGATTTGTATATAATGATGTAAGCAATTTGCTCTTCCATTACCAAATTAATTCATTACTGGCTGCAATCAGGGCAAGTTTGACAGTCCATTTCTTACTGCTGCCATTCCAGACAACTATTTAATTCATATTATGCCCTCTGTCAAGAGAGATTCAAAACTGAGAACGTAAGGAACGGCACAGACAATTTTAAAAACTAACAAAAGGCACTCGAGCACTGTGGGGACAGGCACAAGCATCAGGAAAAGTTTCCAGGGAATCCTAAAGAAAAATGAATCTCTGCTCCATATGGAAAGAAATCCAGGTGATCCATCCATGCCATCTGTTTTTCCATCAACGCTTACAGACAATCCTGTACGTATTTCTGATACTTACAGAAAGGATTAGAAGTGAGGGATTTGGAGTATTTGGCTGAGCACCTCCCACGGGGTGGGGATTTTTTACCCACTGGGTTATGCAATAATAAACTTAGTTTTACCTAAGAAATTCATATTTTCATCCATACAACTTCTCCATCTTAGTCAAATAATAACTTTTATTTCCTATATTCCTCCTTACAGCTGACAAAAGGCAAACCTTAATTTTTTACAGGGCCATGAGTTTCTAGACATTGGAAAAAAGGGGCTTCTTCAGAATGACAGCCAAGTGTAACCTGGGATTTTCCCTGTATGTAATTACTGGGGTAAATCAAGTGACAGGTTCCAGACGAATTTGTCACTTATTAAATAACAATATCATTTTTTCATTCTAGATAATACATTTTATGGAGCACCAGAAGCAATTTTCATTATTGAAGTTATCTCAAAGGCTTTTCCCAATATCTGCCATGATTTAAAAAAAAACAAAAAAAACAAAACCCAGAAAACATTCAATCATAATTTCAATGATAGATCATTTTTCCCTTCTATAAAATGAAATCTTAAAAGCCATTTAATTAAACTGAACGATAACTGAATTACTTTAACCACTCTAAGAATTAAAGCTAAGGATGCTCTCTCCCCAGACACTGAAACCTGGCATGCCAATGATTTACCACAAGGAAGAAAACCTTACAAAAGCAAACTATTCTGAGCAGGCTTTTCATATTCACAAATAAGACACCTCTTCAATAACTTCAATTATTTGCATTTTCAACTGCCATTTTTTACCTTTCTGTAGCGTTCAGAGTGACAAGAAGGTGTCAGAAGTGACCATGTGCTCTGAACATCAGCAAAGAGTCAGACGTCAAAGCAAGGTCTGGGTTCTGTTTGAAATTCTCACTGCTTTTAGTGAAAAAAAAAACCAAAAAAACAAACCCTAAATGTTCTGCTAACCACCTGCTTCAGCCCCTGGTGTGCCTGACAAACCACTCACAGCCCTAAACCAGTCCTGCCCCAGCTGCAGCTTTCCAGTAGAGATGATGCTCACCTGGACACATCGAGATTGTTTGCAACCAGCAAATAGTTGGAGCAATTTATTTTTTCTTTTGAAATCGTGTTCCTATTTGCCCCTACTTCAGGAGTTTTATCGAACCTACAGCTAACCTTGGGTGAGCTTGTTTTCCCCTTCCAGGAGTTAAAAAGAGACAGTTTCTTTACGTTGCAAACATTATTTGCTAAGTCTCTTCTGTGTGTATTCTGTGCTTGCAGAGGATTAAAGAAGGAATTCTGTCACTGAAAGAATAGGAAAATAGATTTGCAGATGTAGCAATCTTGTAAAACCCCGAGCTCAGAAAAACATTCGCAACGCCACCAAGAAGGAAAAACCATTTCTCAAATTGTCCCAAGTCTCTTCCTACAGAGATTAAAAGGACAATGATGCACCTCCTACGTGACTCTTTTCAACTGCTTGCAGGAGCAGGCCAGCTCCCATTCCCTTCCCGTGATTAGGCTCAGGATTATTTCACGCCTGTCTCTTGGTTCCTATATTTGTCATGTTAGGCATTTTTTGCAAGGTGAACACAAGTTATTTTATTCAGAGGTGTGAAAAAAAAAAGAAAAAAAAACAAACCAGAACTGGTCCTTGCTGCATTAGTCAGGTTGCCAACACTACGAGGTAAAGCATCAATCGGGATGAAAACTCTAGAAACCAATTTTTTTTTTTTAAATTCTTGCCAACTACATAATTACGCCTCAAATGATTTTGTGCCAGGTGGTTTGGCTAACAGATGGAATGGTATATTTGTTCACTCTTCGTAAACCAAGCTCCTTTCAAAAGCTGTGAGCCAGAAGTATCTAAATTATTGATTGGCAGCTATATATGCCTAATAATTAATTAAACTCTGGCTACAAATATCAGTGACTCCTGTGAGCACTTTAAAAAAAAAAAACAAACATACAGAAAATATGTGATTGTGTCTTTCCAGTAACATTTTTAACTCACGGCAGATAAAAATATTGGTGCAAAATGATGCACTACCGACAAAAGAGTTTTGGTATGAAGCATCTTAGAAATGTCTAAAGCAGGACACTTTCCATAACGGGGCTCCATGGGCTGGAGATGGACCTGTGAAACCCTCGGGAAGCTCAGCAAGGCCAAGTGCAGGCTCCTGCCCGGAATGAGACAATCCCAGGCACAAACACAAGGCTGAGAGGAGAATGGGTGGAGAGCAGCCCTNGTGTCTTTCCAGTAACATTTTTAAATCACGGCAGATAAAAATATTGGTGCAAAATGATGCACTACCGACAAAAGAGTTTTGGTATGAAGCATCTTAGAAATGTCTAAAGCAGGACACTTTCCATAACGGGGCTCCATGGGCTGGAGATGGACCTGTGAAACCCTCGGGAAGCTCAGCAAGGCCAAGTGCAGGCTCCTGCCCGGAATGAGACAATCCCAGGCACAAACACAAGGCTGAGAGGAGAATGGGTGGAGAGCAGCCCTGGGGGGAGGGACTCGAGGGTGCCGGGGTTGAGAGCTGCACAAGCCCCAGCCCAGAACCCCCCACGGGCTGATCCCCCAGCGTGGGCAGCAGGGGAGGGGGGATTCTGCCCCTCTGCCCCGCTCAGGTGAGACCCCACCTGCAGAGCTGCCCCAGCCCTGGGGCCCACATCAAAAGGACGTGGAGCTGCTGGAGAGAGTCCAGAGGAGGCCACAGAGATGCTCCCAGGGCCGGAGCCCCTCTGCCCTGGAGCCAGGCTGGGAGAGCTGGGGGTGCTCACCTGGAGAAGAAAAGGCTCCAGGGAGAGCTCAGAGCCCCTTGCAGGGCCTAAAGGGGCTCCAGGAGAGCTGGAGAGGGACTGGGGACAAGGCATGGAGGGACAGGACACAGGGAATGGCTTCCCACTGCCAGAGGACAGGGATAGATGGAATACTGGGAAGAAATCCTTCCCTGTGAGGGCGGGGAGGCCCTGGCACAGGGTGCTCAGAGAAGCTGTGGCTGCCCCTGGATCCCTGGAAGTGTCTAAGACCACACTGGACAGGGCTTGGAGCAGCCTGGGATAGTGGAAGGTGTCCCTGCCCACAGATATGGTTGGAATGACATAGGCTTTAAAGTCCCTTCCAACACAAACCACTCTGTGATTCTATGAGAAGATTAAAAAATGTTCCTGTAAGATTATTTCTCACAATCCCAAACACTACCAAAGGCTTACTAAACCAACTAGAGGTTGTGACCAGATCTAACAAACGCAGTCAGCTTCTCAAGACTCTCCCAGATAAGATATCCTCAATACAACCACCACTCTGGAGGGAGAAATTAAACTGAGATTGAACCACTGCTTTATCCACTCTGCATTAGGAGTTACCTGGGGCTCGTTCATTTCTTGCCTGCACATCCCAGAAGGAAATCCAGAAACCTTTGCTATCCATGGGATGGCCAAGAGTCCATTTCATCAGGATGTGTGACAGTGATTGGGATTGTGCTCAACACACAGCGAAGGCACAGAGAAAATCCAGCCTGGCCGGAAGGTGCTGGACTCAGAGCACACGTGCAGATCAACTGTGCTGAGGAGGCACAGCACGCGTTTGATGAACAGCACATGCCATCAGGCATTTTCAGGCTGGAAACAGCCTGGATTTTCTGCTCCTGTGCCCATCAGCTGGCCTATAAAGGTACAAGAACTCTGTGGCAGAGCCGACCCTGTCCCATTCAACATTTCCCTGAACATCTGCAAACATCACCCATTTCCCAGCCCGTGTAATGATCCTCGTCATAATCCCACCGAGCTGAGGGCAACAACAGATCCATTTCCCACCCAACCCTCCCATGGGAAAATAGCAATTAATTTAAAAAACAAAAAAATGAGAAAAGCTTTTTGTCACACTATATTAATATCTGTACTTCTGCTATCACAGAGCTGTGCCAGAAACACTGATTTAATAGGCACTGCAAAGCAATTACCATGCAAATAATATTAGCCAGCAATTTATTATTTTTTTAGTGAAGTCCTTGTTTTGGCTAGCAGACCACAGTAACAGATTCCAATAAAACTGGGTAATTGAAAGAAATTGCAAGTGTCTAAATAGCTGTGACACCAAACATATGAAGCAGCAGTTCTCAGCCTGGCCTATTGGTCTGCTTGTGATTTCAAATATGGACAACCTGGGGAGCCAACAAAGGAACAGCCTACACAGCAAAAAGAGAGCACTGAAGCAACCAGAAGGAAAGACACAGAGGAAAACTCTCTTTTAGTAGTGGCTGTGGTGAGGAGGACAATGGAGAATAATGCAGAGGGTTTAAGCCACTTAGGAAACAGCATTCCTGCCTCAAATCCTTCCTTTCCCCCTGGTTTTCTTCATGAGAAACATATTTTTTGGAGTAAGTCTATCTTTTTTTAAGCAATATATGCTCATCTATTTATAGCACAGGATTGGAAACTTGCTTAGATTAACTGAAATGTTAAGCTCCATGTTCAGCTTCAGAAGTTGCCCATTGATCCTCTTGCCTCGGATTGATCAGAGCAATAGGATTTTACCTAAATCACTTTTGTGCTCTTCCTGTGACTACCAGAAAATGAACTAAGTTGCTTAACTCACACCAGAGTGCTGTGACGTTCACAAAATTAAGGAAAGTGCACATTGCAAGACCTAAAATATTTAATTCCCATACAAAAGAGCTACTGACAGCTGTGTACTTCGAGACATAATAGCAGGGCTAACAATTAAATGATGTCTCCTAGGAAATCTGGGACAGGAAAACATGACACAGTCCAGTCTGCCATCCCTGGAAAGACCTTTTGAGGATCATCATATATATGCACGCACTTTCTGAGCAGGGCCAGCAGAAATGAGAAAGGTCACTGGAAAGCTGGTAAAAAATGCCAATAGCGAAATACATGAACAATTTTTACACAAAACTTTCAGACTATTGGAGACAGCAAAAACCTCATCATATTTCCAGCACTCAGTTCACTACAGGACTGAATCAAGAAGCAAGGGAAGGATAATGGGAAGATCCTGTGCTGTGTAAAGGAGGTTTATGCACAAACTCCCCCTGTTACTGAATCCATCTTAATGTACGTGAACAAACATAAATGTATCATAAAGCATATGCCTCCTCTGAAATAAATACCAGTCTCTTCATGTCTTTATATCACTAATAATCTTAATAATCTTAATTAGTATTAATCTCTTAATTATGTTAATCTTATTTTACATGGATACCTATGCTGGCATGATAACCAAATTAACACTTCAGCATTTTACAGTCAAAATCTGCCTCATTTCCTCAACAGTTCTTCAGGCAGAATGGCAGCTGACATGACAAAATCAGGCAGGAACACATTTGGCATTTGCCACAAACCTATATCAAGATACACAGTCTTGACTCTGTAGCTTTGCCAAGGAGTAGGAGTATTCACAGGCAAGGATGCCAGTTTTAACACCAGAGTTTTAAATACAGCATAGGTGGTTAATAAAGCACCAGCTCTCTACACCTGAATTCAGTGCTCAGCATCAAAGCTTGCAGGGATTTTCACAAACTGGTGCCTCGTAGTGCTGGGCTGATTCTGTCACTGCTGCTTCAGATGTGACACTTTTTGGTAGAGCACAAACCCAGGGTCACTGAGGAGAAGGTGCCCTTGGCATCCCTGTTTGTTCCCAGTCCAAACGTGGATCAAGTGCTGGTTTTTTCCCAGGCAATGGAGGTTGGCCTAGAACTGCTGTGGCAGTAAAGTCTGAAATCACAAAATCTGTAGGTGAGTTGATTTCACCCCTCACCACAGGAGCCCTGGAGGAAGCCAAGCTAATTGTGCATAAATTGCAATATTCCCATTCCGTGTAGGCTTTCATAGCCAAAAGGTTATTTCTAGACCTGTCCTAGGTCTAGAAGTTGGTAGCTCAGCTCAGTTAATTTCCAAGTCTGAGTTTACCACAGGAATCTAAAAGACTGACAATGACACCAGGATCACAGAGAAACCAGAACCTCTTTAGTCATGGAGCTTTTCCCTTTGCCTCACTCCACAGATGGGAGCTCAGCGTGGCTGATGCTGATTAAACTGGAGCACGTCTGGAGAGATCTGGAGACAGATTTTTTTTTTTTTTCCCCCCTCAGGCACATCATTCCATCAAGGACTTGGCTAAATCTCACACCAATCTCTAATTTTCACCTATCAGTGCAGTGCTCCTACATAACCTTGTTGTCTTGTTTCACTGTCAGTGGCTATCTTTGTTAGAAGTGCTTGACAGCTAATAAAACATAAACACTGGTGATTAGACCATTCTCTGTGAAGGAGGTTAGAGATTTGAAACATATCAATGCCATCAGACAAGAAAAAAAAAAGTTTTACTTCTGCCATGGTAACTAAAAGAGTTGATTCTCAGATCACAGTCTGGTTAATCCAGAAGGTTTCGACTCCTCTAGTGATGTTACAGCCTTCATTTTTCTGGAAGTTTCTGCTAAATTTGTGTATTCAGCTGGCTGACTTCAGATTTTTCAAAGGTAAGTGAAAATTCTCCAGGATTATGCTGGCAAGGGAGTATCAGCTCCCCCCCAGATATTTGGAGGATTCTTTTGAGTGTGAAGCCAGGGCTCTGGACACAACATTTCCTTGCATGGATAGAAAATGAGTGGTCTCACATTTCAGAGCCAAGAAGGAACGGTCCGGAGCCACACACGGACACACCCCAGCGGAGAGGACAGCAGCCTGCTGAATGTGACTTTGAACAGCCACTTCCAGAAGCAGCCGTAATTTTGGCAGTAAATTCCACCAAAATAACTGAAATCACCTCCAGCAAGGTCCTTTATCTCTGACTGACTGTGCAATACAAGTTTCCCCAGCAAGGCTCAGCAACTGTTACACTCTAAATTCACACCCCACTTCAGCGAAATTTCCTCAGGTAGGTAAGTAATGTCTTTTGAAAATAGAGATTTGCCTAATGTCAGAAAAAAAGAACTCCTTGTAATAAGGTACTGCCACCAGCATATCAAATGGCTGAATTAAAGCTAATTGAATACTTTCAATCTAGGCTGGTGTCACCAGCCTGTAGAACTGCAGCAGAAGATATTCACGGGATAAGGAACTATTCCAGACAAAAGTGGCTCTGAAAAACGACACAAGGTTTTCAAGTCTTTTGTAAGGGAAACTGTTCAATCGTCCTCTCTGTCTATGCAGAGTAAGATAAGAAGAAATCAGCTCAATTTGCAACAAAAGACATTTGGATTCCATATTAGAAAGCATTTGCTAACCGTAAATACAGTTCAGCACAGAAGATGAAGAAAGTTCTTTTTGTGCCCAGAATTTTGGCATTTTAATCCTTTATTGCAACTGAACTGAATTAAGACTCTTCCAAATAACTGTCGATATTATATTGCTTTTTTGGAACTGGAACATTTTGCATTCTACTTCGAAAAACTAAGACCTTCTTCACTTATGTCATCTTATAATATTTGCTTAATTTAAAGAAACCTACACACACAAATATTTAAGTGAAATATATACGTGCATGCATGTGTATTCACAAGTTTCTGACAGCACGCAAACTGACACGTAATTAAATCATTAAATTGGCTTAAGGGAATTGTCAGGGAACATCTAACCTTGACATCAAAGCTGGTGTGTAGAAATCCCTGTGCTGAGATTCCGAGATGTGAAATTACTGAGTGGCCACCAGCCCCTGAGCAGGTCCGTGGGCAGCTGCAGTGAGAACCTCACAGCCAGGTTTGATGGAAAAGGTGGTGTCACTCCGAGGGGCACAGACTCACACCTCTTCTTGGAAGTGCATCCAGATCTTGTCACTAATTCACCCTGGATAGACTGAACACTACTGGGCTTCAAGGGAATGGAAATTCCTGTTGACTGACAGCACAGGCAGACCAATGCTTAGTGATTTTGAAAATAAAGGATAATTGGAGAACTGAAACAAGGACGTGCTGTCAGCTTTATTCTATTTCCTTGTTTTACATATAACATAAAGGTAGAGTAGGACAGAGCTGTAAATCCCTGGGTTTATTTTATTAAGCTCCTAGTTTATAAACTGGACTATTTTTGATCCCTGCTTTTTTCAGTTGCTTTCATTCCAAGAATTTTTGTTCTTTCAGTTTAAAGAAGGAAGACTGCCAGAAGAAAGAATGGGCATCACTAACTCAGATTGTTCATATTCAGAGCAGGACTAAAATTTTAACAATTCCAAATGGGTTTGACGACAGGGATATGGAACAGCTTAATTCAGCAATGTCTTCATACTTTCATTTTCTAATATATTGTATACAAGTGTATTAAACATTGTTATTCAGAAGCTAAAACGACAGAAAAAAGTAATGGAAAGCATTTTAAGAATCTATTAGGTCGCTTGCCTGCAAAAAGTCAAAATCAATTGTATCATTCTTGACAAATGTGGCTATTATCAAAACCTGCCACTGATAAGGATTTTGCAGCATCCTCAGGCAAAATCCTTCTGTGCTGGATTCTCATTACTCCTATTACACTGTCCTTAGTTCTAATCTAAACCTTTCCTGCTGCAATGTTATTCCAGAACTATTTCTCCTGTCCAGCTGGAAAATGAAACCTGTTTATTCTATTCCACTTTGCAGCAGCATTTTTTTGTCATTCAGGACCTGGAGGAAAAATGGGTGCAATTTTCACTTCTCCAGACGAAACACCAGTTCACTCCATCTCCTCTCATAGATCTTATTTTTTCTAGGTCTTTGATCGTTATTTTTATGCTCCTTTTCAATCAGACTTTCTATTTCTTGAAGTCTGTACCCCAGATTGACACAGCATTCAGCAGTGTGCTGGGGTGAAACATCCTGCTTAGATCTGGCTGGCCCAGGAGCAGATTGTGGTGCACTGTAACTCACTGACCTCCTTTCCTAAAGAATCACTGCACCCTGGATTTGTTGTCCCTTTCTATAAAATGCATATTTTATTAGGTAAAGATATAAAGGAAGAAGATCATGGAAACGTATTTAGGATGACAAGAGGGCTGGAGCACCTCTGCTATGAGGACACTGGGGGTGCTCACCTGGAGAAGAGAATATTCCAGGGAGAGCTCAGAGCCCCTGCCAGGGCCTAAAGGGGCTCCAGGAGAGCTGGAGAGGGACTGGGGACAAGGCATGGAGGGACAGGACACAGGGAATGGCTTAACACAAACAGAGGGTGGGTTTATTTAGGATATTGGGAAGGAATTTTTCCCTGTGAGGGTGGGGAGGCCCTGGCACAGGGTGCCCAGAGAAGCTGTGGCTGCCCCTGGATCCCTGGCAGTGTCCAAGGCCAGGTTGGACGGGGCTTGGAGCAATCTGGGGTAGAGGAAGGTGTCCCTGACCACGGCGGGGGGGGAATGAGATGGACTTTGTGGTCCTTCCAGCTCAAACCATTCTGTGATTTTATGATTTTAGTTTCTTACGAATAAATACTGAAGCTCTGCATATCCACACTTACCAGTATTTTTTTTTTTTTTTTTTCTCACTGCAGTCTGTGTTTTGCTTAATATCTCAGCTGCATTTCATAAAGTTCAATTCTGGCAACACTGTGCATACATGAAACCACATTCTTTTAAGGAACCACTTTTCTTTGAGGGAAGCAGCTCATTCATCTAAATTGATCACAAATAAATACATTTGCACAAGCAGAGCTGTTCATTTATGTGCCTATTTCAGCCAGGCTCTTAACCATATCCTTACCCAGAAATACACTTTACAGTGACCTTAAACTGGGAATGAGCCATTCAACCTAAAAAATTAAATCCCTCCTCTCACAACCTGCAGTCTGGAAACGCACCATATTGGAAAACACTTTTAGAAATTATTTGAAGATAATTCTGTTTCAGAAAATAATTTACTCATCAGAACCATTATATACCGGACAAGACACTACTAAACAATACTATTTTATAAGTATATTGAGGATTTTTTTTTTCATATGAAGTGTTTTCATTTTCTTCTCCCTCCCAGGGAATGGCAGCTCTCCTGACAGCGCTGCAGTCCTTCCTCTGGATGTGGCCCAAGTGAGCTGACATTTGAGAGGCATCACAGAGCTGAGAGCAACTACAGTAATTGTTATGAAAAGCCAAAGCTGACTTCAGAATACCTCAAACAAAATCAGATAATTCAGTATTGTGGAAAACATGTTAGGGTTAAATTACACCCCAAATATTATTTTAAGCTCTGATCTTTGTTACAGGTTTTAATGAAACTTTTAAAATTAAAAACAAACAAACAAAAAAAATAACCCCAAAGAAGCACATATTAGGAATAATGCTCTAATGAGAATATGAATATTCAGATGGGAGATGTGAAAGCTAAAGCTCTGTAATGACCTGATTCAAAGGTCACTGAAGCAAACAGAGAGACTTCACACATCATAAAATCACAGAATGGTTTGGGCTGGAAGGGACCACAAAGTCCATCTCATTCCAACCCCCTGCCATGGACAGGGACCCCTTCCACCATCCCAGGTTGCTCCAAGCCCCGTCCAACCTGGCCTTGGACACTGCCAGGGATCCAGGGGCAGCCACAGCTTCTCTGGGCACCCTGTGCCAGGGCCTCCCCGCCCTCACAGCCAGGAATGACTTCCCAATATCCCATCTATCCCTGCCCTCTGGCAGTTTGAAGGCATTCCCTGTGTCCTGTCCCTCCATCCCTTGTCCCCAGTCCCTCTCCAGCTCTCCTGGAGCCCCTTTAGGCCCTGGCAGGGGCTCTGAGCTCTCCCTGGAGCCTTCCCTTCTCCAGGTGAGCCCCCCCAGCTCTCCCAGCCTGGCTCCACAGGAGATTTGCTGCAGACCCGATATTAATCAGCCAAGGATCAGCCCTTAATTTCAATACTCACAAAGGTATCTCACACAAACTTCTCATTTTTATCGCAACTTCCCTGTTTTATTCTTTCCCCTCTGCCTTGAAACAGCTGTGTGCACACCAATCTCCCTTTTCTTGTCTCCAAGGCTCACGACTTTGGGCTGTGCTTTTTTCTGCACCTTCCCATGCAAACAGCTTCTTTCTCCACACCTTTCTTGCTTGAATTTTTTTGTTCCATCCTATCTTGTCTGTTTGCAGACCTGGCACCAGCATCTCTTCCTTGTCTCTCTCTCGTCTCCAGCTTTATCCTCTTCCACATTATCACTTGCAAAAACATCTTCATGTCACCAGTCCAGAAAGGGTCTCTCAATATCTATGTCCATTAGCTACAAACCTGAATTTATGAATAATTTCTCCATATCTAGCCACATCCTCTTTTTTTTTTTTTAAATCTATTACAAGTCTTTTTCTCCTCTTTTTGCTAATCTGATGCACACATTTCCTGCAAATGCACTGCATCCTCGAGGCTCACTTTTACTCAAACCATGTATTAAGCAAGGAAGCCTTCCAAATATACTGAATTTCTAAGTATAGCTGTGATATCAGGTTTTCAGACATTTGCTCCAGTTTCTGTTTGGGCTGGAATCTCTCTGGGACATGCTTTGTGTCTTCATTTGCATTCTGTATGTAACATTTCATAAATTATTTTTTTTAAATGTGAATTTTGTTGTTGTTGTTGTTGTTGCCACTTGTGACTTTAGCATTAAAGCTGTATCACAGTCAGCATTTGGAAAAGTTTGGTCTTTAGGAAGTTTGTGTTCAGTCCAAATTCAGGCACAATTTGCCTGGATTTAATGAAATCTCTGACTAAATCCAGACTGACGTAATACTTCGATCTGTGAACACGGGAAGTTTTCCATGACGTAAATGAATCCAGAGAAATACTCTAGAGACATATTATTAACAAGAACATTTTTATATATATTATATACGATTTAATGCTAAAGACTATGTGATTGGAGATACTTTTTTTGTACATGTGTGTGAGTAACCACAGCCTGGTACGTCCTGAGCTTTACTGCTTTTCTATTACAGTTATTCCCAAAAATGATTCCATGTGGAAGCAGACAGAAATGCTGATTAGAACACATTAGAAACCATTTATTTGGTTTATTTTTATTTGGTTTTATTTTTATTTTATAGAACCATTTATTGGGTTTATTCAGGATTAAATAGATATTTTTATGAACATGCTCTTTTAACTGTCTCATTTTCAGACTTCAGAGCAAGGACTGCCAAGAGTTTGAATCCAATCAATTTCTTTGTGAGGTCACATGAATAATTTGGATAAATCATCCTTGTATTTCACATGGACACTCCAGGACTGTTAAAAGCAGCAGCTCACCTCTTCATTCCAATGCAATCCCCAGCTGAATTAATGAATTCACTGCCTGGCCTTGAATCTTTAGTGTTTGATTTAGCACAGGCAGGGTAAGTCCCATATATAACCTCCCCCTGGCACCTCTCTCTCTGCCTCCCCATATATAAGCGGATATATAAGATTATTTATACTCTACAAATAGATATATAGATGGATATGTATTTTCATGCTGACTGACACTTCTGTTCCAGCCATGCTACTCACTATCACTCGTGATAATCCTAAGAATTTCTTGAATTTCTTGTACAGCATTTACAATAATTTAATATTATCAAGTAGTTAATATTTATCAGCTTTCTCTGGAGCTCTTAGAACTAATTTTACCAGCAGAGAGTGTGCCCACCCTGCTAAAAATACAGATGCAGTGAAGAGAGAGCAAGCCTTTAGGAGAAAATAAGTTTCTATTATAAGGACAGAGACAAAATACTTCCTTCAGCCCCTCATTAGTTATCTATTTTAATTTCACTGATGCTATTGTTTTGCCTTTAGCACTCACAGAGCCTTGGTGAAGGCCCAGCAGTGATCCCCAGTCAGGAGTGGCAAAGATCCCAGAGAGATTTCAGCCTTATCAGATAATAATGCTGCTGCTGAAAGCTCCTTCATTGGGATCTTCATATGGCTCTGCTAAAACATTTTTCTTTCTGACTTGCCAGCAGCCAAACTAACAAGACTCCAGTGACAAATGAGTGGTTTAACTCTGCAGAAAGGAATCGCGACTTGGATTTTAGGACTGTTTCCGTTTTTATGTCTGAACGACCAGACAAAGACACATCACCTTTCAAGGAAAGTGATGATGCAATCTCAGGGTTTGGAGAAGCATCTCAAAAATATCATTTCACTGCAGTGGTTTTGTCTTTTTGTTTGATGGCTTTTGGGAAAAGAAGAAGGTATATACAGAATACAACAAAAAATCTGATCTACAGCAAGACTGGCTTCAACTCCTGAGAGGCTATTTCCCTAATTAAGCAGAACAAACTAATTATCTATGTTTTTACCTTTCAGAGGTGGAGTCTGGAAAAACCACACATCTCCTCAGAGTTTAAGTGTCATTAATAAGTTGATGCAATGACAAAGTCAAAGAGAACAGGTGTAGCTGGGACCTTTGGAGGCTATTTAATATTTCCCTTTCTCCGTGTCATTGTGTCATGACCCCGTGCCAGCTGAAGGATTTTTTTTTTCTTTTAAATCTCAGACTTTTAAACAAAGTGAGTTTTCTTCTATTGCTAACTTTATCTTAAAAAATGGTGAAGTTTTATTTGGTAACAGACATCCTCCTGTAAGGAAGTCTTGACTAAAGCAGTTAATTTTCACAGATGCATAAAGAAACAAACCAGGAGACATCTGCAAAGTCATCTTGTACTTGTACAGCTCTCAGAGAAGGCAACAATATCTTACTGACTTTAGCATCAGATCTATTTCTTCCAGTACAAGGAAATTATTTTTATCTAAAAGCAAACTGGTCAAGGGACTTTTACTCATTACGTTTACTGAGCTGGAGTAAGTCCATGCTTGTCTTGACCTTCTTAGTCAAGACATTGTTGATTTTCAGCTTTAATCCTCCTTGTATTCATTTCATTCTTCTCATAAACCACTGGAACTAAGAGTTACATAATCAGCTTCAACAAGTTCTCTTTTCTTTTTTTCTTTCCCATATCCATGCTTTTCAAACACCTACATACATATCACATCCTCCTGAGCTGCTCCAGATCCAATGTTTGAACTAATTCTTCATGACAGGATGTCAATGTCAAGCATTATTGAGCCTTAAACAGAGGCAGTGATTGCCAAATGTAATATTCCAGCATCTTCCCAAGCAAACTGTTGAGAGCTGATTGAAGGGAGGGTCTGATTCAGCTACACTTACCTACTTTTCCAAAAATAGCTTTTTAACCTCTTCTTTCTCTAACATTGGTTTGTGTTCCTTTGCTCTGAAGGGTGAGACAGTTCATTGCTCTGAGGGCTCACATGACAATTATGTTCAATTTTCAGCACTGGAGCAGAAAAAGCTGTGAAGCCAAGGCACAGCAAAGACACTCTTGACAAATAATGTGTGGTCTGCTTTCGTTTCCCTTCACAGATGTAATGGGAATGAGACAATGGTGCAGTTCAAAGGAAATTTCTGTGGGCTCTTGAAAAATAAATACGGAGCTCAAAACTGTCTTTAAATTTGGAATCAAACGCACTTTAACAACCACTGTTAAGGTGGGTGACTCATGAAGAGATGGTATTACACAGGCAGGGAAACAAAATGGTGAAAAAAACGTGGATTTTTTTTAAAAAATTACTGTAGGATATCGCTAAACCATCTTTATATACATACATCTTAAGAAAAGAATGACAAAAATTCAAGTCAGGCCACACAAGTGGAAATCTGGCATAACTAATGCTCTTTTTGACAACTGTGAAATTCCTGTTTTCAATTTGTAATTCAGCTGAGCTGATGACAGATTTCTCTCCATCATCACTGATTTATGAGCTCATCTTGTCAACTTTTCCCCCCTTCCCACACTATTTACACAAGCTGAGGCAGTTTTTTAATCCTCAGAACAAAGGGCAGCATTTCAAGAAATGCTATTAAATGGTGTAAATCCATAACTGCCTTTTGAAACTAAGCAGATTTTGTCTGGATGCCACAGCACAAGCACTGTAAGGAAAGGACATAAACAGAAAGCAGAACTAAAAGACCACCATATGATCAGAGTCTGAATGTCTAAACATCTTCTCTTTTTTCCAGGGTTTTAGGTTTTAGTTTGGTTTTTAGCTTTTTTTATTTATTTCATTTATTGGTTGTTGGTTTTCTATTAGATGGAACCTGATAATTTGCTCATATTCTACTTTAATAGAAGGACTTTTATGAGAAGCAAGTGAGTTGTTGGATCATTAATTAGCACACTGCTACTAAGAATATGATTAATAAGATGAGTAATAATTCATCTAACATTGATATCATCCAAAGAAGAGAAATGCCCAATAAGTATCTATTTAGGTATTTATAAAACATTAGCTGATAATGAAACATTTCACATTCCAGAGTTAAGAAGGAAGATATGAAAGAGTAACTCCAAGAGAAGCTGGAGATTTGAATCTGAATGTTTAATTGGTTTGTATTAGAGAATATTAACAAATCTAGTTGGTCAGTGCTCTGGGCTGGAAGGGGAATAAGTACACAAAGAAAAACTGCCTTAAAAATGCATTTCAGAAGTCAAACCAAACAGAAGAGGCAAAGGGGATTCTCTAATACAGTTACTTTGGAGCTGGAATTTTTACAACTTCTCTTTTTAGGCAGAGAAACCTCACTGCACTGAATATACAAACATTTCAAAAAGTCCAGAATTTAACTTCTCAAAAGAAAACCTATCACCCAGTTCTTCTCGTGTGTCCTTCCTCTTTTACAACTGCTATCACCTCTTTGCCCTCCCACCTCCAGTCCCAAGGATAAGGCTTGGAAGACAAGGGTGTAGCCATGCAATTATGATACTTTTATTAGCAGATAGTCTGTGTCCTTGTGTAGAGCTGCACAAGAGGCAGGTAAGAGAGCCTGGCTGATTCTTTTGATTAGCTGAATAATCAGGCAGTTGTTTCTCCAAATGACCTTGCCTGTCATGATACAGTTTATTATCAGCTTCCTTACACTGCCTGCTCTCTAAACACTCCTCTCTCTATTGTAATCTCTTCCTTGACTCAGGAGAATCTATTTTCTCCTTTACTTTTCTTCCACTGAAATTGTCAGCATCTCTCACGGTGCTTCCTCTTTGACCTCTCGGATCGAGGTAATTGAATGCTTATCTCTTATTTAAATGATACCATTTAAAGTTTCATTTCAATATCGGTCTTATTTCACACCACATATGATACACAAAAGTTTCTACAACCCTGCCAGGAAAGGACATTTCTACAGAAACACCAGGGTCAGTTAATGTTTCCAGTTCACTTCTCAAACATCACATTAATTCATTCAGCCTGAAATCCATACAGGAATTTGTTAATTGTATTCAGAGGTCAAGCTCTACAAAAACCTTTTAAGAAGGATATTGTGTAAGAGTTTCTCAGGTACATGCTCCAGTAACAGTGGTGTGGAAAATCCAGTGTCTTTAAACAACCGTATCTGCAAAAACAAGGGTATTTAATTTGAGTAACTACCAGGTCCATCACTTGTATGTGCTTCTTTTTGCTCTTGGTCCTACAGACACAATTCAGTTTACCTGTCTCAAATGCTAGGAAAAAAAAATGAAAGAGTGCAAGCAGTTTTGTTGATGTAATTTATGGAGCTAGTTTAGAAAAAACCAGAGAATGTCAGCAAAGGGAACTATTTTTATCACAGTCCATTGTTTAACAACCCTTCACGGTCATCAAATTTAGTGCACCTATAAAATGCAAGGCAGCTGCAGGGGATGAACCAGCAGTTTAAAAATACTAAAGAGCCAAAAATTATCCAAACCCCCATCTCCCTGATCCACTGATATTGCATGGAAGTGAAAGGAAGTGTATATACAGTTCTTACAAGAAGTTGTCAGAGTTTTAAAATTACACAATTTTAGGATGCAATTTAAGCAATTATTAAAATTAGGAGAGTGAGTGACTGTCCAGGGCTTCAAGCTGATTTATCATGCTCAGAAATAAGCAGTGAAGTCTTCACAATCCTGAGGTGAAGTCCACAGAAGAATGCTGTGACATGGATCAGACACAGAGGACCAAATTCACACCTAATGGGAGCTCCTGAATTTCATCAGCTTCTGAGGAACTGGGCTAATTTCCAGATGGATAACTGAAAATTGTTAATGGCCCGAGCACCCATAATCTAAAATTTCATAAAAATAATGTTGGGGGCGGGTTGATCTTGTTTTTGTTTGATTTGCATCCTTATGGCATGGGAAACAATTAATCATTGGGCTCACTCTCCAGTTTACTAGGGAAAAAAAAGGAATTGCTTGAAAAAACCTTGAATTTTTTTCCCTGTTTCATTAGATTTCATCTCGCCACCAAGTATTTGGCTCTGTCTTGACTATTTTTGTCTTTCTGCTTCCATTCCTGCTGCTCTCAAGCCCACATCCCTTCTCTCCCCCACTGAAATCTCCATCACCAGATCTGCCCTTCAACCTCCCTACCTGCTCCTCTTCCCAGCACTCCTGCAGGATTTCATCTCCTTCCCTGGAGTCGAAGATACAGCTCAAAGATTTGGGCATCGAAAAATATTTCTGTGAAAAGCTTGCTAAAAATCTTAAGGAAAAGTAAAATCACAACAAGGAGCTGGAAGCCTGTTCCAAGGAGCAATGAAGGAGAACCTTTCCACACCTGGCTGAAAACCTCCAAGGCAGCACAGGGCACACTCTATTAATGCTTGGCTGAGTAGTGTTTAGCTTAGAAATCTGCTGTGTGTAGCAGCCAATAAATATTTGATCTGTGCTCTTATATTGCCTGTACAGGGCTCGCAGAGCCTCCCTGTACCCAGCAGAAGGTGCCCCAAAAAAGGGATGCACAGGGCTAAATTTTCCTGATGATTTTAGCATTGCTAGAGCTGGTGACCCGTGATTTTACATCGCTGCAAGAATAACCTGATCCCAGCCAAAATCCCACCATTCCAGAGAAAAATCACAGCCATTGTCAACACTTTGCAGCAGCTTCCTTAGTGTATTTACACACACTAACAATTCCATTTTATTTTATGAACGCTGTTTTATCTTCCATTTTGTGCTGGAACCTTCAAGAGGGAAGCAAACATTCCTGTTTCGGCCACAGCACCGAACCTGGAGGACAATCAGAGTTTGGGAGGCGGCTGATCTTTCATTCAAATGGAAACAACACGGCACAAATAATTGGCCACTACCCCAAAGAATCCATCCTGCCAGGCTGCTTTATAATCCTTCTCTTAAGGATGGATCACCTGGTTCCTTTCCCAGCTTTTTTTGGAGATGTTTTCGACTAACGCACCATTATTGCCAGGATTCAGGACCAATTTTTAATAGTCTGTTTTTTACTTGTAGCATTTGGTATTTTCCCAAGGAACTGAAATTTCTTAGAAGGTGCTCAAAAACACATCTTTGAGTAGGTGGCCTATGAATTCTCCTCCTGTGGATAGTTTTGAAGTCAGCCAAGGAAAAAGTGGTTTTGGTTGTGGGTTGCTTTTCCTTTGAGGATAGATTAAAATCAGGACAAAATATGATCAGCAGGAGAAGTAAAAAAGGAGTCTCTCAGTTGCTAAATGACCTGCCACAGCCTGATAGCCATGGTCTAATGCTATTTATTCATAGACTCCACTTTTTTTTCTTCCTTTTTTTCTTTTTCTTGGAGAAGCTTATCTAAGTGACAAAACCCATTTAAACCTGACAGAAAACACAGCAGACATGAAGCATCTCTGTACAATCACATCCAGTTAACTCTTCTCCTCACGTCTTCCCTTTGGCTGTATGTGGGATTTCTACATACTGGACCTTATTATTCCTGCGTTTCAGACACCTTTGATGTCTCTGTTCACATTTTGCAAAGAGACTTTTGTTTTCAGTTCTGAGGGTCACTTCAGGACCAAAAAGCCCTTGTTGATAATCAAAAGCCTAAAGTTTTCTGCGTCTCTGGGTCTTTGACTTCAAAATACCTCCAAAAAAATCACTGCAAAGAGAACAGCATGGAATTTCATGGAATCACAGAATTTCTGAAGTAATTTATCCAGATAACCTCGGCCACTAACAATATAGAGACAGCATTAATCAGAAATATTACCTATTAACAAGTGCCAAATCTACACACGCATCAGCTTTGGTCTTATCATCTCCGAGTTATGAAGTCATCCAGATTTTTCAAAAACATTTCTCCTTGTCTTTGGTGCCACAAGAAAAGGGAGTGCTTTCTCCTAAGGAATTTCAGTTCACATCACGCATCAACAAGTAGACATAACAAAGGAAAAGAAAAAAAAAAAAAAATCTTTGCTGAGAGATTGGAATAGATGATGTTGAGGATAAAAACTGGTCTCTTCAGGAAAGGGTCCGTGTAAGCTGGTAGCTGATGTTAGACTGGGATGGGCTTCTCTAAATCAGAGAGCCCTTTCCAGCTCCCTGCTCTCTAATCCTGGTCTGATGGAGGGTTAAAGGAGAATATTTTATACAAGCTAATAATAATATCCTTACCAACACTGCCCCGTGGGTGCTTGACAGCACACGTTTTATGTGAGACTGCAGAACAGCCTGCATTCCTGCTTCCCCGTGCTCATAACTCCTGCAAACCTTCACACTCCCCGGGTTTGTTTTTGTCAAAAAGATATTTCCACTTCTCTGTATGGAATAAAGAGCTCCAGTAAGAGGACAGAAAATAAGTACAAAATAAAACGAGAACAAAGCTGGAAAATGAGTGTAAGGCAGATCTGCATTTATGGCTGAAATCAGCCTGGCGTGAGCACAGCAGGGACACAACGTGGACGTCCTCCGAATGTAACAACCACAGCTTTGGAAATAAACGGAAATCAGAACCGGGAGGAAAGAGAGGTGGCTCCTTCACATTTTTTGCAGTGCTGTGGAATAGTCTGTAGTTCTAAATCTCTCCTGAGCTAAATTCAGAGTTAGTGCTACAAAGGCGTGTGCAGGGAACACCCATAAGAAACTGCAATAAATGAATTACTTGAATTCATTCATTAAAAAGGGGGAGATAGTTCTGGCAATAGCCCATTACTCTCAGCTTACTCACCAGCCCGGTTACATAATTTTTCTAGACTTGTTGATGATACTCTGTGTCTCAAGCTTACAGGTGACACCAGAGCTCCTCCAGGAAGATAAACTGATCCGCAGACACACATTTTTTCCATGCTAATCTTCTCCTTCAAAGAACACATAAACAACAGCACCGAGAACTCCTACATAAATCACACAACTCAATAACTTTTCCACCTGCATATTTTTCTAATCCCATCTTAAAAGATGCTGTGATTCTCCAAAACAGAAAAAGGAAAGCTCTTTGTCTCTGCAGATGAATAGCAAACGGAAAATAAAATACCCCATAGAAAGTCAATGTTTGGGATTTTTTTTTTCTTAAATTAGAAAATCCTGATTCATCACTATTTGACAATTTTTTAAAGAGTTTATTTCCCTTTCCTGAACTCACTCTCTGACCTGAGGAAGACAGACATAAAATAATTCCGACAGACATAAAATAATTCCAACAGACATAAAATAATTGCAACACACAAAGGGCAGAATAAATAATTCCCCTTGTTGCAGACCAATGAATGTTTAACTGTGTATGTAAACTGAAAGTTGCAATGGGAGACACTAATTCTGCACTTTCATTGTTTTGTCTGCCAAGTTCAAATTCCTGTATCGATTCAGGTGCAGCTTTTCCTGTACTTCAGTTTTTCTGTGGTAAAAGGCTGGTGAGGGTCTGTGTTTCAAAATACCTTTTGCATTCCACAAAAAACCTTCATGGCGTAAGAAATGGCTTTTGTAACTCTCATTTTCAGTAATTTGTTCTGATATTTAAACATACAAACACACACACGTGTGTAAATAAACACAAATAAACCAACAAGGGCAACAGGCAAGGGAAAGGTATAACTGAAAGCCACAGAGCAACATGTGAAATTATGACTTGATTGAAACAGATTCTTTCCATTATTAGAGATAGCACTCTATTAATATTAATTTAAGGCTGAATAACTGTAATGCTTAATTATTTGATTATTCAGGCAGGAAGCTCTTCTTGGGTCCTCTCAATAAACTATCACAGACCACCGAGGCTGAGATCTCTCGTGGCTGAGAAGCTGGGACAGCAAATCATGCAGAGGGGTGGGTGGGTTTTCCTGCTCCTATATTCTTTCCTCAAGGCTGACAATACACATTTTGAGAAGACAGGGAGAAGAAATTCTGAGCAAATCAGGCCATAAAATTGTACACTTGTATACAGTTACGAACAAAACTTCCTTTTTTCCTTTTATTCTTTTTTAGCAAGGTGTATATGTTTTGAAGTCTAGACATTTTAACATTAGACACAAACATTAAAGCTTTCAGATGGTACCTGAGCTGAGATTATGTATAACCCAACCAGAATCTGACTCAATTGATTTTTAAGACCCTTAACAGTCTTTCAAACTCCCCACCTGATCCATTTAATTCTGCCTGCTGTCAGGTACCAAAGGGATTACGGCTTTGCACCTGCTAGAAATAATTGATTTAGGATGAGAGGAGTCTAATTCTAAGCACAGAAGTGATAACCAGATGGGGATACGTTCCTCAAAGAAATCCATGTCCTCTGTATGAATAAACAATGATTTAGGGAAAATTAATCCTGGGTGTCGACTCTGAAGGCTGTTGAGAAAGATGCTCAGACATGGCAGTGAAATATCAGTGATACCAACGCCATTCTCAGAAAGAACTGTGAAAATCTGAGGATTGCACCGAAGGCTGTAGGGGGAAGTCCTCTCTCCATACTGAGGCTTCCCAAATTGTTTATCTGAGCAGAGACACCAACAGCTATTTCAAGGCTGAGCAGCACAATAAGCAATTAGTAAAATAGAAAATTCAATATTAAGGGCATGGTGTGACAGCCCCAGTCCCAGGAGTTTCCTGGTGCCCAGCACAGAGACCATCACTGGAGGGGCTGGTGAAGATCACCAGATGCACCCGCTTTGTTTTATTGCCAAACAAGTAACAAAAACAGCTGAAAACAAATGAACCTATTAGCATTGATTGAATGGGGAAGGAATTAAAAAATAAATTAATCCCTCCTAGTCAGACAAATTAGAAAGAAGATTCATTAGCAAAATTTCTGCAAAGACTCAGGGTTTATAAAGGAAGGTTGAGACTCTTTTCACTTCAGAAGCCTCCTAACAATGTGATATTCTACAGTGTCTTTTTCTAATTTTTAGATATCCAAAGTGAATGTGATTATGTCTTAGAGGAAATTATTTATATAATAAATCATCAGATATCACCAATCCAAGAAACTGTTTTGACCACTTATTTCAAATGAACTGAGTTTTAAAGGTTAACTTGAGCTTTCTACTGTAAAGTAACAGACTGTTACAAACTCTATGGAAAAAAAAATATTGCAGCCTGTGTAATTCCTATCATCATTAAAATGTCATGACATTCAGTCCATAAGCTACAAAGACCATTCTGAAAATTGAAAGGAAAAGAGATTTTGAAATAAATGACATGACCTTCAGTTCTTTACCACTGAACACAAATTAAGGTGAAATTACATGCTCCTAATACGCAGATTGCATTCACATTTCACATTAAAAAAAACCAAAAAAACCAAAACAAAACAAAAAAATCCAAAAAACTACTGAAACCATTTGCAAGAACTCCAGAAGAATTTGATCTCCTAAATTCTTGGAAATCTAAAAGTTTGGATGATAATATAGCATACCTCTCAGAATCATATGTGTAATACCAACATTCTTTTAAGAAGCCCTTTAAAATCTGTAACATCACTGCAGAAGATCACGCCATCCT
The DNA here is from genome assembly GCA_013397755.1 of Cnemophilus loriae. Taxonomy (NCBI): domain Eukaryota; kingdom Metazoa; phylum Chordata; class Aves; order Passeriformes; family Corvidae; genus Cnemophilus; species Cnemophilus loriae. Next base: position 390,767 of record VZTF01000541.1, read on the forward strand.
TTTCAGTATCGGTGACCTTCAGTAACTCAACCCCTAAAATATCATAAATACACATTTCCCACCTATTATCAGCAAGAAACAAAGGTGAGCAGCAGGTGTGGGAATTTACAGCCTTCATGGTGTCTGAGGACAGATTGCAAACTCCCATCCTGTGGAGACCATTTCCCACTGAAGTATTGGTGCGTCAAGGCTTGAAATCAAACACCGGTCCCGCGGTCAACACACCATTTTTCTTTCCAGCACATCATTTGGTCAGACTGCAGGAATGTGATCTGGAAAATTGGGAAACCCTGAGTCATAAATTATCCCACACCTCTGCCAACAGGATGGGCACTGGAGCAGCTGGGAAGTTTCACTTTTAATCCAGCTTAAGGCAGGTTGACACCCCTGAGCCTCGTGCTGGTGCTCAGCCTGAGCTAGGTGACTTCACAACTGTGTTTTCTCAATATGCAATAGTAACAAAATGTAATAAAAATGTTAATGAGGTAAATTAAGTGCAAGAAGTTAAATGATGCTGATAATATCATAACCCTGTGTCAGCTCTCTTGTGCACAACATCCACACTGAGTTAAAGGAAGGAGGAGGTGTAAGTTGTGCTTTGTATCAAGTGTGGCAGGTTTTGAAACCTAAATAATCTCCTCAGACCATGAATTCACAACAGAAAGTCAGAAAGAAAATATTTTTCAGGGGTGTGGAACATCTTTTGTTCAGATGTTCATTTTCCTTATGAGGGAAGGAGGGAGGGAAAGAGGGAGGGAAGGGAGGAAGGAAGGAAGGAAGGAGAAAAACTTGCAATATACCCAAATACATGCCAAAAAGAAAACAGACTGGATATGTACTGGTGATAGTAACCTGGTTTCTTTCTTGCTCTGTGCTTCCCATGTATTTTCCCAGGAGCTGGGGTGTGCTTGAATTTGCAGGTATCTGAATTGCAGGACACAGCCAGACTCCCCTCATTGACATAATTCTCCTTTTGGTAAAATCACAGAGGAGCAAAATGAGAGGCAGAAGCTCAACGCCCCGCTGCTGACTCCTCTGTGGCTTTGCCCAAGCTCACACCAGCCAAAGGAATACATGAATACCAAAAGGCTTCAAATCCTCACTGCAAAGTTTAAGGTAAGCTCCCTTGGATTTCTAAAAATGCAGAGCACCTCAGTGGTCCCAAATGACAAGTTGTCTCAAAATGGAAAATCAAAAAAGAGACAAGAGGGGAAAAACAAAGAAAAAAAAAAGGAAGAAGAACAAACAAAAGCAAAAATAAAGAGAAATAATTTACTCCCACTGAAAATGCCGGCCATGAACTCTGGTTTGCTTCAATATATTGTAGGCATTTTTGTCATTTCACAGCAAACCAGTATCAGCTTGGACAAAAATGTACATTTTATAGCAATAAACTGCAAATTCCTGCTTTCCAATTTTATTCGAAAATATGTATTATTAATAATCTAAGCGCTATACACCTTGCATTGGGTATTTTCCTGATTGTACAACCAGACTGGTTCATTACTGACAAACACTGGCACAGAGAGTGCTGGGATACAATGCAGTGTGTACTGAGATGCTGTTATCTACCTCTAAATTTCAATTATATGCATCCCAGTGTGTATGTATAGATGTATAAAGTTCTTCTTGTCTCTTTTGCATATTCCAGTTGCTTGCAACCCATGTTCCTTTCCCTTAGCTCTGTGCATCTCACTGCGCCCTATTTTATCCATTTGCACTGTTAATATTCCTCCCACACCTGCATTTCCTGACCTGTGGGGGCAGAGGTATCAGTACGGAGTTCAGCACAGACATGGTACTGACTGCCATCGTATTTGAATTGATTTGCTTTCAAGAGCAGTGGAGTGGTTCTGAAATAGAGTTAATTCTGGTTTATTATTTCATGCTTGGATGAGACTTGACTTCTCATTGATGACTTTTCTCCACCAGAAGCAGCCTAGATCATCTTGGAATTGCCTCTGCCTTGTTTTCCTTGACTTTCTTGCACCAAGTTTTATTATACCCACCTGGCTCTGATACTGGCCCCTTTTACTACCATCCTGCTATTCTTTTTTGGTTCTCCACTACACTTACACCTGCCCTGCTGCTGGAGCTCTGGAGTTGCTGCATTTGGTGTCTGACCCATCACAGCCTCAGCCTCCTTCTTTCCCAGTGCCCAGGACTTTCTGAGGGCTGAACCATCAACTCACTGTCCATCTCTGACCTCGTCTGCCGTACTGCGCCACCAAAACAACCTCACATTCTCACATCCTCAGACAGGAGGTTCTGTCTCCTTTTTATTACTTCTATTTTCTACATTTCTGTTATTCTCACATTGCTGATTCTCTGTTGTTCTGGAATACCCATCCCTGAGGATATTCCAGTTTGCCTGGGTAAGACCCAGGAGCAATCTGATCTAAGACGACCACAGCCTTGGAACAGAGCCTTTCACAGGTCCTTTCCAACCTAACTTTTCTGTGATTGTCTCACAACTAAATGGGAAGGAGGATCTGAATTGTCCATTCTGTCCTGGTGCTGGGTGTTATCCATGAAATCTTTACAGCACCATCAGATCTACCAAACTTCGCTCTGTATTTTCTTGACTTCCTTTCTTTTGTATGGAACTCTTGCTTACTTTTTTTTTTTCCTTTGCCACCAACGCCCTTTGTTACTTCATGGGTACTGAGACGAAGTAATCCTGTACCCAAATTCCAGGCATAGCTCTCTGTCATCGCTATTTGGAGCCATTTCATTTGCTCAGATCTGCTTTTCTCACCAAATGATTCACAATTCCCATGAACACTCCTGCTTCTAATTACAGATTCCTTAACATTTTCAAGGCTACTCCCAAATACCACAGTTCTAACACTGCAGTGTCTACTCTTTCAGTTTTTTATTCCATGCAAGAGAAAACGTAGAGAGCTGGTGAACAATGATCACAACCCATTGAAGGCATGAATCATCAAAACACACGTAATTCCTTACCTCGGTGCCTATATAACTTCTTGAGCTATTTCCTCCCCAAAATAGGGTTTGAAATCCTTAATTCTGAACTTGTCGTTTCTGTTGCCACTACAAACCCAGAGCTTTCATGCTGGTGGGATGCCCAGTGAGCCTGACTGCAGCACCTATGGAAATTTATTGCACATTTTGGACTCCACAGACAGTGATCACTGAGAATAACTGGTTTCAGGTAACAGCATTGCAGAGGCTCTGTACCAGCACAGAGAAACTCCTGCTTTGTGCTGGGGCACTGGCAGAGATTCTGCAACTGCAGGTTGTCTTCAAGACTGACTTTCCTTTATCTCCTCCAAACATTTATTTCCTACACCTGACCATGTCTCCAGCTTTAAGGCACGCCATTGCAAAAGCAGAATTTTAAAGATGTAAAAAGTTTGCACAGGGAACGTTGAAGAGCCAAGATTCCCAAATATATTTAGCTTTAGAATATTTGGATTAAGGAAAAATCTGGTCTTTAGGGAAGACCAGAGATGTTTTGTCTAGGGAGGCTGAGGCTGCCCCATCCCTGAAGGTGTTCAAGGTCAGGTTGGACAGGGTTTGGAGCAACCTGGGATGGTGGAAGATGTCCCTGCCCACGGCAGGGGTTGGAACTGCATGGTCTTAAAGGCCCATTTCAACCCAAACTATTCTGGGATTCTCTGATAAGACCCCTCTTTTTCATTGTTTGTTTGTTTGTTTTTAATTTGTTGGTCTTCAATAATAGAGTTTTTAATGAAGTCCCATAAATAACTCCACTGAGAAGCACAGCTGGAACGCAGCTTTCCCACAGCACCGCAGAGAAAATGAGCAACAGAGGGTAACTGAAAGTCTTGAATCACTTTTCTTTACCACAGAAAGAGAAATGTGAAGCTCTCCCCTAAAGGAATTTTTTATGTAAACCAGAGTGGATTACCAGCATGGCCCCAGCTGCTCTTGGATTAAAATATGGATCTGCAGTTGCAGAAATTAGAATCACTCAGAACTCTGCTGAAATTGATGTCACGATGCTGGAAGGGACGTATGGAGGATATATGATGCTATAAAGGACGCAACCTCAGAACCAGATGGTCTGATCAAAACCCTCCCTCTGTCTGAGAAGAGTCTTCCTGATTTTCAGAGGATTTGAACAATTTATTGTAATAGAAGTTCCTTTCTTGCTGGAGGAAGATATGCTACATTATTCTGCATTTATAAGTTTTAAGAGAAAAGCTTTACAAGAAAAGCTTTATAAGAAAGCATGTCTTGAAAACTTCCATTAAAAAACCCAAACCTTCAGTTACAACTTTCTGCTGATTTATACCACTTTAATTTCATACAGATCCTGCAGAAATAAACCTGATTTACTGCATCAGATCTTTTTCTCCCTAACATCTTCCTAATACCCCAAAATGATCAAGAAGACAAACTCTGCAACAGAGTTGGCTACTTTCAATACCTGACTATTGAGATGTAATTTAACACGTAGGGTTCATGTTACAAGTAGTAAGTAAAATATTTCTTTTCAATAATATTTAACAGTAGCAGTGGAAAAATCACCACTGAACATCTTAGTTTTCCTTGCATCAACAGGAAAATATGGCACAGGATCAGAGTAATAAAACCAGAGCTCAGCCACATGGTGAGGTAGTTTAAGAATATTTGTGGAATAGTTAAGTGAAGTTAAATTTTCTCCACTGAAATTAAACAATGAAAGTGATGATTGTAAAATATCCCTGAATGTATTGAGTGTATTCCTGAGGATATTTCATCTTTAAGTAATACTTTCAACATAAAAATACAATTTTACCTATTAAAAGAAATCTAAATTTTCTTTCCAGTTATGGTGAAAGATGGAGAAAACAGAAATGCAGAAAAATATGGATTAAAGAAAAGAAAGATATGGACTGAATACACTTAAGGTCTAAAAATAAGACTCAATAGCTGTTTTCAGATTGTTTTTCTGCATGATATTCCTACAAAATGTAGGTTTCCTCTGCTTTGCTTTCTTAGAACTGTCCTTCTGAAGTGTGTTCCTTGCTTCCTCACATATTCCATTTTCCACTCTTCAGCCTCTCACTCCATTCTCTCCCCTCTCTTTTCCTTTTCCAGACGGTTACGAGGTTTTGCCCTTGAGTCCCAACCTCTCCAGCAGTGCTGATCCCCTGCTCCATCTAGTGGGATCTCTGCTGCTCCAACAGCCTGCTCTGCCCAGGGAAAGGGATGGAGAGCACAGGGACCAGCCTGGCCTCGGATACAGCTCAGACTGTGGCTCATTACCCAGCTACATTTAACTCTGAAGTCCACAGTTTATTTTACAAAATGTGGAGCACAACCCAAAATTGCTGCTGGCATTACCTGACCATCGTAGCAAGAGCTCCAGTTCTCAACACCTACGGATTTTACAGAACGTCACAACAGGGTTTTCGTCTTCCCTGTATCAAACAAAAGTAAATGCACACCAGCAGCTTGATATTAACACCCAAAGAGCCAGCCCTGCCTAAAGATGTACAACCAGAAGTAAAGATAAATTGATGCAAGTCTTTCCAAGCTTTTGCAACAGACTCTGAATGCCAATTTGGTAAATAAAGTATTTAAGCCCTTAGTGCTGTGTGGGCTGCTGTAAGATTAATATCTGAAAGTCTTTGGAGCACAAAAAAGGTCTTTAATTTATTTTCGCTCTAGGAATCATGGGCAGCACCAGCACAGGAAACTGGCGCTCTGGTTATTCTTTCAATATCAATGTTTTCGTGATACTTCCACCTTTTGCTTTTATGTATATTCACTGTGCACTGGGCCCTGAAGCGCTGACTCGAGCAAAGTCTGTCCTTAGCACACACTAAATAAACTCAGATCTCACCACTGGGCTCAGATTTATTTGCAGTGATGACAGCTGAGTCAGCGTGTCCCAGGAATTTGGAATTTAACTTGGTTGGGATGCAGGGCCAGCAAAACAAGCTCACCCGAGCCCAGCCAGGAGAGGGTCTGCAAATGTGTCTCCCAGCAGGTAATGGGACATCCAGACTGCATAAACCCCTCAAGAATATGATCCTAACGTCAATGAAGTTGGGAAGACTTGTGAGGACTGAATGCAAACCCCTCATTTTTTTGCCAGCTCGTGGGACAAGGAGGCTGCTCTCTCTGTCCCATGACAAACACCAACCTCACTCCTGCTTCACCTGGTGCATGGCACACTCACATACACCCACTCCAACGACACAGAAATCCAGACATTTCCATGCCAGTCCATAGAACTCTGCACATTGCAACTGCTTTAAGCATAGGGCAACTTCAAAATCAGACACGTTGTAATGAAAAGAACGTTCACGGCTGCCTCTTCTTCAGGAGAGATGGGATAAGTCAACAGTTCCAGAAATTATTCCTGGAGTCCCAGCAGGGCTTTAAAAGTGCTACCATCTTTTATCAGTGCTAATTACATAGGGTTGGAACCACCAAATCCTCACCTGGAACACATAAATGGGTATTTCCAAACTGATGCAGTAGAGTCTGTAATGTAGTGTGGGCTCCTCATGCAGTTAATGGACAAGGCCACTGAGGGCAGAGATGGAATTTTTGTCAGCCACAGGTGCTCCAAGTCTTCCCAAGTTAGGAACTGAGCTCGCTATTACTGTCCTTTGGCGCTGCCCAGGAAGGGTTTTGTGTAACACAACCTCTCTGACTCTGAATGCAGGACAGTAGAGTCACAGAACGGTTTGGGTTGGAAAGGACATTAACGCTCATCCAGTGCCACCCCGTGCCATGGGCAGGGACACCTTCCACTATCGCAGGTTGCTCCATGCCCTGTCCACCCTAGCCTTCCAGGGTCTTCCAGGTCTCTCTTCCAGGAGAGCATGGCAACTTGGACAGCTCTCTTGCATTGCCTGCTGATCTAAATGATTTTAAGCAGCTTTGGAAGCTCATGTTTGTACTGAACACAGTGTTTAGGAGGTGAGACCACTCCAAAGCAGAGACTGCTGCAGCACTCCTTTTGCTCTGGTGCATGTGTACGTGTTTATCTAATAATTCCAAGTCACTGTGGCTCCAGCACCCTGCATCCCTGCCCATAAATGCCACTCCTCTGAAGAGAAAAGCCTCATGCTCAGGCACAGATCACTGCTAGCAGTGAGCAGAACTGCTCTGCGAGTCCCATCTGCTGGGAGGTCGAGGCTTCATTATCAGAACGAGTAAACGAGAGATTAAAATGGATTCCAGCCAATTCAGCACATCTGCCGTGCAGCAACATCAGCCACTGGAGCTTTCAGGGGAGATGGGTTATCAAATGGAGCTTCTTCAGAGACAGAAAAGGTGTGAAAGGCACAGCAGAGCTGCAGCTGCCTCTTGCTGGGACAAACCCACCCGACCCCACCCTCAGGAACACCCCTGGATGTGTCACAGCGCCGTGCGATCTCCGAGGTGACAGTGCTCCCGTGGCTCTCGTGTCCACAAGTGGAGACACAACTAAAGCAACACAAAACTTCCCGGCACATCCCTGCTCACCTGGCATTAACACCCGAATTAGAAGCTTCTGACAAATTCTTCAATGTGGCTCACGAACAAGTGAGTACCAGAGAGGTGAGTTAGACCTACACTAAAAAAAGTAATATTAAAAAAAAATAGAATAACACCCCAAAGAGTCTAATTTCCAATATTAACCCAAATCACCTCGTGAACACAAACCACCATTGTCCACAAAGCTAAGTACATGGATGCTGGTGAGAAGGCGATGCTGAAAATGGTGGTTTAGTGATTTATTATGTTAATTTTATTCAATAAGATTAAGTACTGAACCGTATTTTTACCAGGGAGTTTGTTTGTAAGACACCTATTTCCTTACCCCTGAGCTACTGAAAGGAGGAAAACATTTTTCATGTTTTTCTTTCCAGGTGTTTTGATGCACCAATAAATCAACGCTTCAGGTTCTCATTAAATGTGTGCCTCAAAAGAAACCCATAAAGAAGTATTTTTTAAAAGAATACAACAACAACAAAGACCCCAACAGACACTCTGCTTTTTGTCAGGAAAAAATGCTTTTCTTTTTTCCATAGTATAGGGTGGTTCAATAATTCTCATGCAGAATCACAGAATACACTGAGTTGGAAGGGACCCATCAGGATCATCGAGCACAACTCCTGGTCCTACTCAGGAAACCCCCAAGAATCCCACCGTGTGCCATGTAAACCTACATTTTAAGTAACCAAAAATAATGTATTTATAATTCTAAATCCTAAAACCTCAGAAAGTATAAAATAGAAATTTATAAATTAATTAATTAAAGGCCGAAAAAGGCTTTTGCTCCCTCTTCTTACTGTCCCATTGTGGCTAATTTTTTTTTAACAGGACAAATAATTCAGCAATGTTACAAAACTCTCCTATCTGTAAATAGAACAAGAGGAACAGTGAGATGCAGCAGCTCCAGGAATATTTTTTTTATTTATTTAACTCCAAGGATGACCAGATTTTTAGGCTCTGGTTCATTCCTGCAGCAGTTGATGCCAAACTCCACTAGGTGTCATCTACCACTGTATTTCTACTGGGAATATGAAAACGCTGGCACTGAAGACATCTCACATTAATATTTCTATAGATTAGTCCTTCCTTCTGTTAACTTCTTGGGATGTATCTATAAATTCCCATTCTATATATTACTTATGCACGTATCTTATTATTACAGCCACTGTCACTACTCTTAATTAAGCTTCTTTTCTAAGAAAATATACTTTCTTGCAGGCATGGAAAGCTGCCACGTCTTCAGAAAAAATGAAATAAAAATCATCAAACTACTTCCAAAGGAAAACAAAACCTGTTCCATGCCTTTTTAGATGACATTCCTTCTGCCTGGATGCTGCTATTTTCGGATGAACACACCATTTCTGAGATACAGCTAGAAACAGTCACAGGAACCAAGAGAACGGCGTGGAGTTGTGTCAGGGAGGGTTAGGTTGGATTTCAGGGAAAGGTTCTTCCCCCAGAGGGTGCTGGGCACTGCCCAGGCTCCCCAGGGAATGGGCACGGCCCCGAGGCTGGATGAGTTCAAGGAGCATTTGGACAGTGCTCTCAGGGGCAGGGTGGGATTGTTGGGGTGTCTGTGCAGGGCCAGGAGTTGGACTCGATCCTTGTGGGTCCCTTCCAGCTCAGGGTATTCCATGATTCTGTGATTATTTCAGTTTTGTAACGAAAACACCTTCAGTGGTTCTGAGAGCTCAATGAATATTCTGGACACACCAACAGCACCATCAAACCCACACTGCTGAGAGGCTGACATTCCTTGGAGAAGAGCTGGAGAAGCTGGGTAGTACCAAACCCACAACAGTCCTAAACTATTCTAGAGATCTGACTTTCTTAAGACAGTCTTTGCAACCCACCCTGTACAACTCAAATCTACCTCTGGTCATTATAAATGTAAATCAAACGTTCAGCTGAGATTCGAAACCAGAGAATTACAAGACAAATGCTGTTTTGAAATGTACAATGGAGTTCGTGTAACATCAGTATAAAAAGGAATGGCTGTTGCTGTCTGAGACACTGATACCGAAATGTCATAAAAAATCCTATCACCCCTGCTCAAGACTGATAAACCCCAAAGATAAGGAGTGAGAGAAGATTGCTGCCAGTGCATTCAGCAACACAGGGCTGTCTGTGCAAGGAATGGGACCCAGAGGGACTTGCTGTGTTTACAAGAGTAAATAAAACCAGAAGGATGTAATGTTTTGAACAGCCAACACCTATAGAAGAAAAGAACAGCAAAGACTGACTCAAGTTAGAGGGCAATTCTGCCCAAGAACAATTAGATATTACAATCAATTATTTTCAGTTGATGCAGAAAAGATAAATAACCATTAAAAAGGTCGAGATTTCTGAAATGACTTCTCAGTTGGGAGTATGAACAACTATTTTTAAGGTGGGCATTTCTCTGCTTATCAAAGTTGCATCATACAATTCCTTTTGCAAGAGGTTATGAAAAAAGAATCAATGGCTTTCTGAAGCAACTGAGATAATATTACTTTTTAAATTACCTTTGTTAATGTGACCCTGAAAATGAAGACATATCACAAATTAAATTTGATTTTACTTTTTAGTTTATTATGCTTAACATTTTACTATCTCAAGACATGGCATCTGTTTTCTACCTCAGTGAAACAACACACTATAATGCAGTAAACATTTATCTCTCATAAGAAACCAGATAGCACTGGTCAACTGCTAATAATTTTCATTCCTTCTTATTGCATTATTTATAATATGTTTCCAAGCTCAGGCCCATAGCTACAGTTTTTAAAATGTTGATTTAAAATGCTGCAGAATTAAGAGTTACCTTCTTCAGCACAGAGTTCATGCTACACATTGGACATGGCTGGCAGCAGCTGGAATGAGATGGGCTTTAAGGTCCTTCCAACCCAAGCCATTCTATGAATCTAACTTTTCTATTAGAAGAAAATCTACATTTTTCTGTAGTGGTGGTTCACAAAAGAGACAGACCAGAAAATTTCCCAGAATTTCTGACTTCAAGATGATTTTTGGGAATTATATTCAGCAAACTAACTTAAGATAACTGGTTAAAAAAAATATATATATAGAAAAGAAAAACTCTATCTCTGTAGAGATTTCATTTCGTATTTTTTTTGCAACTTCATCCATGATAATCAGTGTTTAACTCCATAGAAAATGTTTCCTTTATTATTAACAAAGATGGTGCAGCCTACATTCCCACGTGGGTCTGTATTGTATCTCTATTCCTACAGTTTCTCTTCACCTTTCCTAGCAACGACTTCCTTCATTCCAATCTTTGCATCAATTCCCATAAAATGTTGGTGTGTTGGACATGTAACCCAGTGTCACACCATCCACCTGTACTTCAAATTCCACATGCTGACTTTGTAAGTGAGTTTTCAAATGGGTTCTCTCAGCAGGCACTGAGTGAAAAGCTTTGCACAGCCCACAGATACCTGAGCACCTGAAGCAGCTTCAATTCCCACTATTATGGGGAGCTTTTCCCCTCTCACCTCCTATGTACATTTATTTGCAGTAATTCCTTATCAGCAGTAGTTTATAATAGATGCAGCAGTTGGGCTCTGAACAGTAACACTGTCACCTGTGATTTCAGTAGGAGCAGCCAAGTCAGTCCTAAAAGTCACACTTTTTCCCCACAATATCCCTGAAAAAACCCCTCAGGATGGGGAACTCCCCTGTAATTAACAGCTGGTCTTTTCCTACCCTCCCTATCCCCACTCAATCAATTCACTATTAGCATTAATGAGAGATTTCCCAACTTATTAAATATCTTGCCATTTCCCAGTCAAACCCCCCAAAACACAAGTTCTTCCTTGTTCAAGAGACGTTTGGAAATTTGATGTGAGAAGAGCCCAGCGTCCAAAGAGACTGCAGGAGCACACAGGGATCTGTAACCAACTCAAGCAGACTGCTGAAAATTCAGATCATGAGATAAGTCTAATGCTCCCAGATGAAAACAAAGATTTCCTCTGTTGGCAGCTTGGTTTTCCATGCCCTGCCCTTTAAGTACGGAAGGATTCACATCATATCTAAGATTGAGACCGTGTATATTTGAAACATCCAGAAATGCATGTCTAGCACTAAATACTGTATATTGGTTGTAAAATGGAAGAGAAAGTGTGACTCGAGAGCTGGTTTTAATGAAGAAATGTTTCCAGAAACCCTTATGTCAGGATGATCGTTTTGGGTCCCTTCCAACTCAGGATATTCTGTGACTCCATGTCAGCCAGATCTTACAGTATTTTAACAAGCATCACCAAGAACACAAACTGTGTGATGTGTTTTTCTAACGTGGAGCAGAAAGGATGGAGCTCTACCAGAAGACAGAATATTAGATCAACGTGAGACATTAATCTTGCATCGCCAAGACCTGCTCATGGTTGAATTTTCAGACACTTTGTACACTGTCTACCAGTGTCATGATCACGGTGCAAGAATTATTTACACTCCCTTCCTTTTTGAACCCAAATCCTTCATGGATAACGCTGAGACTGGAGCAGACCTGGGGGAACAGGCTAAAAAAGTGAGAAAAACCACAACACGAACAATTCTGTGGTTCTACAGTTCTATGATTTCTCACAAACACTTTCCATATCCAATGCCAGGGGCATAACTGCAGAATTTCTGCCTTGCCCTGAAGAGACCACTCTGTCAGCATTGGAACTACTGGCCTCAAAGACCTGCCTGCTTCAGTTGTACGAACAGTTCAAACAGTCATTACTTCAGGGCTTTTGTCTGTGCAATGGAAAGGAGATAATGGACATCTGGTCCAGGAAAGGTTACGAGTTGCACAAATGGATCGCAGCGCCACACGCCTGCTCACATGAAAATGCCTCTTTTATCTTTGTACATAAATACACAGCAACCTTTGCAAAGTGTCCAAATTATTTCATTTTCTTGAGAGAAAGAAACTGTAATTGGGTAGGCTGTGCAAGCTCATTCCTCCTCCTGCTAGTTAAGCCATGGACATTCATCTTTCCACAAAGAGCCCAAATTGTTCCCGTCTGCACTTGTATGTTTTGTTGTCTCATTTAACTGACCCATCAGACCATAAAGAGCGGCACAAGGCCCTCACATCTATTAACCGGTGTCATTAGGAGTCCTTTCTCATTTATTGTTAAAAGGACTAACACCGCCTAGAGAAGAACTGAAAGTCTCATGAGCAGCCACTCTGAGGCAACACTGATTAAATATAATTCCTCATTAAAAGATACCAAGCAGCTGGGCCTGGTTTTTTGAGTATACAGACATTTCTTATTAAGGTTCAAACGAATAAACAAAGTTTCCTTTGTGGTTTTCTTTATCCTGCATTATTCCCCCCTCGGAGCAGGCTTCTGGCTCACTGTGAAGAACAGCAGAATTATATTCATGTGACTCTTAAGTTTCACCTACAACTCCCAAATAAAAGATGTTATTTCCAATATAACTGCTGCCAGAAAACATTCATCAGCTGAAGGCTGTGAAACTTCAATTAACAGGTGACCTGTAGGCAGCAGTGCCTGGCTGTGGGCCGTGAACACACATAAAGCAGCGCATTAAAACCACTGCTACATTAAACAGCTTCACAGAGCACCGAGCACCTGAAGACACCCTGTTCTCTTTCTGCCTTCACAAAGGAGATTGTCCCTTCAGCAGTCCTGCAGGACACAGTCAGTTCTTAGGGAAAGGCTCTGATTGCAAAACACTGATGTGAAGTGACAGACAACACAGGAGGACGTTAATAACGGGATGCGGTCCCTTCAGAGATCCGTCGCTGCCTGTGTATTTAACAAGGACATTATACAGCGTGGATATCCAGTAATAAGGTCATCCTACTCGCCTGGCCTTATTAATAAGATAATCTCATGCTGGCTGAATGGAGGTGCTTCAGAGGATGCAGCAGGAATGTGCAGTAGGGCTGGGAGGTGATGGAGCCTGAGGGCTGCACCCTGTGCCCAAGCTGAGCTGCCAAAGGGGACACGGGAGCAAGGAACAGACTCTGAGATATCTGTGGGAGCCTAAAAAGCCTCCTGCAAGACAAACTGCCTACTGCCAGGCACGCTTTTAAACGTTCTGGTTTAAACCTGCCTTACACTTACGCAGGGGAACCACACAGCAACTGGAAAATCCTGAAATGTATTCAAGTACCCGATTAAATTATACTGTGTAGCAATTCTGTTGGACCTGGCAGGGCTGGTATCTGTTAACCAGGCAGTTTATGGAGCTCTTTCACAGAAACAAATCGTACCTCAGCAACTATTCATTCCACAGGTGATGGGATCTGTCTCTAAAGCCTTTCAGAAGCGTATCAAGAACGTGCTTCCTGACTATCTTACTAATTTTTCTAATTTAAAACAAGCAACAAGATCACTTTTGGCAACATTCAGAAAAGGCAAGTTTTCTCTTGACTGCTAATGATGCCAGTAATAAAAACAATCTCAGATTTAATTTACCCTCCACACAGAACTCTTGCACAGAAATTGTATTCACTCAACTGACAACAGAATTTACTCCCAGTTAATAAATAAAAGCCTTTGTATGATATAATCAATGAAACAAACAAGTTGAAGCACTTCTGTATCTCTCTTCATCCACGGCTGTTTTAACAGTTTTCCAAGTAAGTCTACCAGACTCTTCTGTACTAAGGGGTTTTTTGATTCAATAAGCATTTGACGGATTATGGACACAATGAACTCCTATATATCAAGGAGATTTCTGTTTTCTCTGGTCTTCTCAACTTTCTTACCCATTCACTGCCCTGCAAACTTCCCAGGAATTGATGGGCAGCTGGGTTCAGCAGGTCAGCTACCTCCCTTCAGCACCCAGAAACTACACCCTGAAATATCAGCGAATAAAGGAAGGTCAGGGATCAGCTTTCCCAGGGCTTGCTGCTGCAGAAAGAGTAGAAATAGGAGAGATCTCAAAAATACCAGGTTTATGTGGTTCACGCCTTGTTTTTCTAATAGGCACCCTCCGTGGATTCATTATCCCTTATCAGAGCTATTTAAGGTAATAACTAACAAGAACCATCCCAAATGTGAATGTTCTTTCCCAGGCTGGGAATAAGGAATTATCACAGGAAGTTGTTTAAATTTACCTGGCTGAGGCCAGTAGGTGTAGAATCGTAAATCATTAAGGTCAGAAAATACCTCTAAGATCACTGAGTCCAACCATTAACCCAACACCACCACGTTCACCACTAAACCAACTTCCCAAGTGCCACATCCACCTTTCGAATGCTTCCAGGGATGGTGATTCCACCACTATCCTGGGGAGCCTATTTCAATGCCTGACCACCTTTTCCATGAAGAAATTTTTCCTAATATCCAATCTAAACCTTCCCTGCTGCAACTTGAGGCCTTTCCCTTTGGTCCTGTCACTGCATGCCATGCATTGCAGAAAATTTCACATCAATATACACTGGGAGGAAAAAAAAAACCACAACAAAACAACACAAGTATATTAATTTTAAAATACTTTTTCAAATTAATTGGCTTAAAATGCTGTGATATAGAAGAATCCATTGTTATACAGAAATCAATAACTAAGAACAATGTACTGGTCTTATCCCAATCATCACAGCTGCTCTGAACATGTTTTCAATCTTCCTCTTATGCAGCACAACTGCACCTAAGGACTCGTCGACGCCCAAAGTTTCATCCTGTTCCTATTAGCATCAGCACATCATGATTTGGAAAATCCCCCATAATTTGACACCAAAAATGTAATACCCAAGGATACTGAAAACAGTAACTCAGCAACAAATTCCTTGGATTTATTTTAATGACTCCTGGTAAATAAGCTCTGGGGGGAGGCAGGTTAAAATTAATATACACACATTAGCATACATCCACATACAGGGAAAAAACAAAAGGGCTCTACTGAATAGCTCTAAGTAGATTTGAGGCACTGATAACCCAAGTGCTTTCCCTGAATCATTTTATAATATTCAGCTGGAACATTCTGGATGCTTATTTTGATGAATTGACTCAAAAGCAAAAGCCTGCATATGGATAGACTCATTTCAGATGTCTTCAGACTTCAGATGAACTGCAAATAGTGTGTCCTTCTGATCCAGTTTCATCTGAAGTTTTACCCTTCTCTACAGGAGGAAAAGACTCTGACTCTACCTGTGATGGTTGATAGAGATTTATTTCCATGATTCAATACTTGGGCATTGAAGCTGAAAAAATTCAGAACACCAATGAACTCCTAAGTGAGAATAATAAACCCAGAGGAAAACTGATCAAGGCTCAGTGAAATCTTCAGATCAAAGCTGCAGGGGAAAGGTACGGATGTGCTGGCAGCCCCAAAATCCAGCCTCATCCTGGGCTGCATCCAAAGCAGTGTGGGCAGCAGGGGAGGGGGGATTCTGCCCCTCTGCCCCGCTCAGGTGAGACCCCACCTGCAGAGCTGCCTTCACCCTTGGGGCCAACATCAGAAGGACGTGGAGCTGCTGGAGAGAGTCCTGAGGAGGCCACGGAGATGCTCCCAGGGCTGGGGCCCCTCTGCTCTGGAGCCAGGCTGGGAGAGCTGGGGGTGCTCACCCGGAGAAGAGAAGGCTCCAGGGAGAGCTCAGAGCCCCTTGCAGGGCCTAAAGGGGCTCCAGGAGAGCTGGAGAGGGACTTTGGGCACAGGTCTGGAGGGACAGGACAAGGGCAGGGTTAGGTGGGATACTGGAGAGAAATCCTTCCCTGTGAGGGTGGGGAGGCCCTGGCACAGGGTGCCCAGAGAAGCTGTGGCTGCCCCTGGATCCCTGGCAGTGTCCAAGGCCAGGCTGGACGCAGCTTGGAGCAACCTGGGATGGTGGAAGGTGTCCCTGCCCTTGGCAGCGGGTTGGAACAAAATGTTCTTTAAGGTCTTTTCCAACCCAAACCATCGTGTGATTCTGTGACTCTACATCAACTGGTTTGAGCTGGTTATCACACAGGGCCAGTCCATACCAGAGCACAGGCAGGGGGAACAGACAAGACGCTCAGCGGGCAATTTGTCACACTTTAAGCAACTGAACACATGGGATGACTCTTTCTTGAAAGGTGCTTGTCTTTTTTCCACTCACTTCAGAGAGCTGAGGCTGTATGACAGGTTTTTTTTGAGAGATGAAGTTAGGTGAGATACATTATTCATCACCTTTCAAAGTAGCACGGACTTAATCGCCAGACATAATGCAGGTGGAAATTTATGTCAGATGTTATGCCAAAGGTCAGATTACACATAATCAGAACAGCCCTTTTGACTTTAAAATCTCTAATGGTTACAGATTAGGAGCAGGTCCCTTGAAGGCAGCACAGTTACATGGATGGGAAACTGATGTGAAATGAAAGTCACTCATGACAACTCGGTTATATTTCTTTTTAATAATGGATGTCAATAAAGAAAGCTCAGTTCATTTTTAAATGACTGAACTTTTGAAGCGATCTGCTAATGGCTCCCGTGACATTGACAAAACCTGAACAACATTTATCAGGTACATAAAGCTGAGAACGTGGTCTGTACCTTGCACCAGAGGAATCTTCCCTAAACTATCCCATGCTTGCTGGCATCTTTAAGAAAAAATAGCTTTTTTTACATAATATTACTACTGTCTCAAGAGACAGATGATATGAAATTCTTCCACTTTCCAACAAACCAGTATTTTTTTATCTGCTTAGAAGATTGTGTTTGGAGTTCTGTCTGGAAAAAATGCGCTTTAATAAACATAGTAACTCAGATGAGCGTGTTGGGCAAAAGCTGAATAACATCAGATTTACATGATTTTAAATAAAGATTGTCTGACAATGTTTTAATTTTTACCTCATTCAGTTTGAATGTTTTCAGTGAGATTTGCCAGGTGTATGCACCTAAATAAGCAGAAACGGGATATAACTGTGAACAGGACTAGAATTGACTGGAAAAACAGATGCACCACAATGGAATTGGAGAATATATTTTTCTTAAAATGTGTCCTATAAACCCTTCATATTTTGCATCTTCATGATTCTCATTTAAATATGACCAGGGGTTTTGCTGTGGCTGCCCCATCCCTGGAAGTGTTCAAGGACAGGTTGGACAGGGCTTGGAGCAACCTGGGATGGTGGAAAGTGGCAGGTGGTGAGACTGGATGGGCTTTAAGGTCCCTTCCCGCCCAAACCATTCTATGATTCTGTCATTATTTTCCCCAGTCATAACAATAAAACAGTCTCTCTGTCCCTAATATTTATTTTTTTAATGGCAGTTTTCCACTGACAGAATAGAATGATGTACTTTAATCAAACACTGACATTTTTATTAATACACTGACACAACAGAAACAAAATAATAAAGCACCAGAGAAATGATTATTTAGCATGGCTAGCATGGGTAGTAATGCACGATGGGTAATAGAAGCCAGATCTTTCAGCAAAAAAATTATCTGAAGTATCATTAATATAATTCCATTTCTCTGTAATTTACTTATCTGATGACTGTCAAGAATTTACTTTAAAAACCACTTGGACTCTCAGAAGAACCTCTAAACTTATTGCAGTTGTGAGCCTGCAATAGCTGCCTCAGGGATTATAAAACACTTAAAAGAAACCCACTCTCTAATTAAGTTATTGCCTAAATTCTTAGTGCCAAGGTACAAGTAAACCCCACAGCAGGAAGAGAACACGACACCTTCCAACCATCCCCATTGTCCTGGCTCCTCCTAACCAAATGGATTACAGGGAACAAGGCAGTTCCAAAATGTTTAACAGACCAGTCAGCCCCAAAAATCCTTGTTAATTTTTCTAACAAGGAAAAAATTCTCACTGCCCCCCAAATCTGCTGACTTGAGCATCCTCAAGCAGATGAACTTAATCTCAGTCGGAGCATCCTGTCTATGATCCATCTCTAGGTGAGATTCCTCAATAATTCATAGCAAGGCAAAAAGAGTTAGAGAAATAATGAAATCAAAATAGGAAGAGGAATAAAGTCTTAATGAAGAAAAGCCCTGGATTATGAGATAAATATTGTATAAACACACTCCAAATCTCAGTTATGTCTACAGGGTGCAGTTCCAAGAAAAATATTCTCTGGAAATAAAAAGTCTTCTTACTTTTTCATCATAATCACTGCTAGGAAAATGGGTAAGTAAAATGCTTCATCGTTTTCTCCAAATTTTGACTAAATTTATGCAGGTTTATGTTCTGTTTCTCTTCCATTTACTATCAAAATTTTCTTAATCAATTGTACAAGATTTGTTGTCTGTCTCTCCACAATTACCACATTAGAGATTTTAAGATTCACCTACTGCACACAGACACATCACCGGGCAAGGGCAGATGATGAGCAAGGTACAATTCAGCTTTTCGAGGCACTTGAACAGTGCCACCACATCAGCAGAATGTTGTGATTGATTCATTAGCAGAAAGTCTTCAAGAAACTATCCGGTACAAGGAAAAATTCCCTCATAGATCTGTATCCTGTTAAAAGATCAAAGAAAGTCAGTTTTCCCAATGAGGGGAAGTTATGAGCAGACTCCCACAGGGATCTGCTTTGGTTCTTTGCTCATTTTTATGTCTCTAATTGATCTAGAGCTGGTGAAGGAGTAAAATCTGCTTATATACCAAAATATTCAGCACAATTAAAACTAGATCGGTATTAGAGTGTTGCATCACCCCACCAGTAGATTTAAAACAATATTTCCTATTTTAGCAGTTCACTCAGGAAGGAAATCTCATGTTAGCTTGAGTTGTTCTGTAAAAGCACATTTATAAATGAACAGAAGGAACTGTTCTGAAAGGCTTAGAGAACAACACAGAGACCATCACCCATAAAGGTGCAGGGGGCACCTGTGCCTGCAGTACCACAGCTGAGCCAAAGAACAGAAAATACAGACAAGAGTAATAAAGGTATGAAAATTCTTACATTCAAAATGAGCTTTGTGGAGAAAGGAGGGAAAAAAAAAAAAAAAAGGCAGACCCATGCATTTATAAACTTAATGGAAAAGGTGAATAGAAGGTAATTATTCATTGCTCTCATTATACAAGACCTTGGGGAGAACTGCACTGAGTGATTAGACAGAGGGGAAGAAATACTTTCTCACGCACAAACATTTGTCATAGATATCCTGGAGCCATATATTAAAGAACTTCGAAAGCAGTTAAACAAATTCTAGAATTATTACACAAGAATGTCACAGATGCAACTTTTATCTCAGAAATGCCTTGAATCTAAAAGAGAAGGATAACTCAGCACTTACTGATGACTTCAGGAGCTGTCACCAGTACTCTCAGAGGCAGGTTAAGTCTAGAGATCTTTGGTCTCTCTACCTCTGCAGCTACAGCTACATCCTTAATTTGTGGCAAACATCCTCACTTCTCTCCACTCCCACATTTCCCAACGCCTCCAACTGCTCTCCACAATGCACCCATCTCTCCATGCTGTTCCCAAAGTACAGAATCATGGAATCACAGAATGGTTTTGGTTGGAAGGAACCTTGAAGATTATCTCGTTCCAAACCCCTGCCCTGGGCAGGGACACCTTCCACTATCCCAGGTTGCTCTGTGTCATCCATAAGATCTCTTCCCATCCAACCCTCCCAGCCTGCGATGGGGCCCATCCACACCAAACCTTTCCACAGAACCCTGAGCTCTTCCCATACTCCTGCCTCACATCCCTTAACCCAGAGAGACCTTTTTTGGCTGTCACAGCTCCTCCTGCTTTTGTTTGATGAGGCTCCAAATTGTGCACTGCCAGCTGCCAGTGTTGGCTCCTCTCTGATGCTGAGTTCTCCTGCAAGTTTCACTATCCCTGGAGAAGCAAAGCCCTCGCAGGTGCTCTCACACAGATCAAACCCAGCAAAACCCCTCAGACAGAACACTGCTACCACAAAATGACACAGTTCTGGAGGCCATAAAGGAGGACATGCAGGAGAACACCAGGTATCGCTTGTTTCCAGGCAAAATGGGTCACAGTGACTGATTTTCAGAATATTTGCTTCTCTTCTCAGTTCTCTGTTTGAGGGGGGAAAACCATCCTGCATCATTTACTAACGCAAAGTGCTCTTCTGAAGTGTGAACGCTTGGTATCTTTAACAATCAGGCAATTTATTCAAATGTCTAAAAATGGATAGAATAGAAAATTATTTCCTTTCCGTCAACTTAAAAAAAAAAAAATACACTGAGACGCAAACTGAGACTCAACGGTTTCTGTACTGTTGTATCTTATCTTAGAGTGGCTTAAATAAAACCCTTGAGAACTCCACCATGAGCCTATCAGTGGGTTGGACTTTTGTGTTAAAAACGCTTCTTTTCCAGAAGGCATAAATAATTGCTGGGAGAACGACCAGAAGTCTCATCCAAAGGCAGTAGGAAGACTCCTACTGACTTCATCATACCTGGATCAAGCCCAAGGTTTGTATTACAGCTTAATGTATTTTTATACTGGCACTGCAATGAATTCTAACAGAAATAAAGCTTTAAAATGTTAAAGGGGGAAGAAGAGGTTACACTGCTAAATCTAAGGAAATTTTGAACTGGATGTGCTTCCTACACTGGGAGCATCAATCCTGCTCTTCTATTCCTGTCTACAACAACATAAAAGTCCCACTAGGTGTAAAAATCTCCTCCTAATGCTGTCTCCTTTTCAATACATACAAGACAAAATGCACTCCCTAAACATATTGCCCTTCACAAACTGGTAGTTAAGTAACAATTTCATCTCCTCTCCTGCTCCTTGTTTAACTCCCGCATCCCCTTTCTCCAGGTCTGAACACTTAAAGAGCTTTATACCTGTTTGATTAAATTTGTTAGGCCGTTTATTTCTTGCAGTGATTTGAGAAATAATCTATCAGTGGAGCTCTCAGCTCCTCAGGACAATATACTTGGGAACACACGCTCTTCTCTTTCAGGGATAAATCAGTTTTTTAACTCCCATTGCTGATGTCAGGCTCAGAGGCATCCAAATCACCAGAACTGAAATTCTTTCAGGAATTTTCTTAGGGCAGGTAAGAAAAATATTTTAGTAGTTGTGCTTTAAGGTAGAAACCTTTACCTACAAACACAAACTATCACCAGATTAAAAAAAAAAACTAATCCAAAATGATGTTCCTCAAGGAATTATTGGTGACTTTGTATTTTGCACTTTCAAAACATGCCAGGGGAGAACTGGTGAGCACACTTCATGAAAATTATCAAGATGTTATGATGGAAGACATGGGAGAAGAAAAAGTAGTAAAATCTCATTCCCTCACAAACGCTGGGGTCATCCAGGATCATGAATCTTGAATGTGAGCAGTGGGTTTTTTTCTCACAACTGTTAGAACTGGGGTGCTGTTGCTGGTTTGGAATCCAGTGCTGAACACCATGAATTTTAGACTGGAATGTTGTCCGAGAGATGAAAGACTGCAGGAACAGAAGATTAAGGGCAAGAGGGGGTGAACTCATCAATATCTGTGCTCCTAGAGGACCTGAGCATCGGCCACATGGTCCTGCAGCATCACTGTGTGGTCCTTAATGTAAGCAGCATTGTTTAGTGTTTTCCTCTGCTTGGTGAAAAATGTTGGCAATTATATAAAACTGCAGAGCTACCAGGAATTTAATTTTGTGCTTTAACAACACAGAAATTAGGCACCGCCACAGCTTCTCTAAATGAGATTTGCTTCATTTTCCTGTCTACTAGACAGAATGCTCCCTCCTTCCAGAACAAAATACACCAAAAATTGTAATAGCCTAAAGGAATCCCCTCGACCGTGGATCCCCTCCAGAATATGGCTCATGGAAAGAGAAATGTTGGGAGGCTCCAGACAGCAGCCTGAAGGAAACTCAAGGCCCATGCGTGTCCTCAAACATTTGTTCTTTCCCTTCCCTCAAGTTTAAATAGAATAATTTTTTCACCTTACCCTAGGTCTGCTAATTCCTCCGAGGCTTAAAATTAGGTTTGTTCAGATGTAGGTTAAACATTTTTCAGCTGCTGAGTTAATGCACGACTGCAGATCACAGCAGGACCTGTGTCCTGGCTGGGAAATTCAGCAAACTGAGCCCTGTGGAAAGACTCAGTGGGTAACAGCACCCTGAGAGCAGCTCATGGTTTGATCAGCAATGTCAGCATGCCAAATTATGCTCTGCTTAATTGCTAGACACAGAAGGAGAAATATTTCAGTGGAATAGGATTTGTAAATAAGGATTTAAGCATTAGAATTGGGCTGGGTTTGGAGGAGGACTATTATTATGGTTTCTAACTTGGCCAAAGCTATTACATACTAAGTATGATAAATGCACTGAAAAGTTACTGATTGTATTACTGAGCAAATCAAATAAAGGGGAGCATACGTTAATGTCAATATTGCACTGTATTTTAATTTCTGGTGTCACAATAAAATCAGCTGAAATGCGTATCCTTCCTCCAATAATTTATCTTCCAGGGTTTTTTTGCAACGAGTATTAATGCCCCTTGCTGATCTGATGTCAGTAATATTAGTATTTATTGCAGTTTTTGATTAGCTCTGCTATTATAATTCATGGAAAACAAGGCACAGCACAAATAAGGAATGCTGTAAATTTTCAGAGAAAGCAGAAGCAATCAGGTTCCTATCAAGGCTTGCAGCTTAGGCCCAGTTCTAATAATACACTTTACTGGGCACTTGGACTAAGCCCATCTGTGAGTTTCAGGTAGGTGCAGAATTTTGTGCTTTATCACATTAAAGCCAAACTTCCAGGTGTGTGAATGGAAGAAAGAGTGGTAGTTTTTTGTGATGAAGTGGATATTTTGGATGCTTCATCCCTAGAAGTGCCCAAGGCCAGGCTGGATGGAACTCTGAGCAGCCTGGTCTAGTGGAAGGTGTCCCTGCCCCTGGCAGGGGGTTGGACTAGGTGAGCTTTAAAGGTCCCTTCCACCCAAACCACTCTGATTCTGTGATTCGATATCAAAATATCTCCCTTTAAGTTATTTGGAGCAGTCTGGGACTGTGATATCTCTTGGAGACTGTTCACATTGTTCCAGTGGCCAAAGGACACCCACTCCTCAAGAGAAGTCTAAATAAGAGCTATCTGAGAGTGCAGTAGCAATGTAAACTGATAAATCTCCTGTCAAATCTAACCGAGAAAGAAACCCAAACCTTACGGGTTTTGGCAGAGCACCCGGTTCTGTAACAGCAAAATAAAACAAAGCAAAACACAACAACATAAAAATGAAAGAACACATACTGCAGCTTCAAGCTTTTTAGACAGAGTGAGTTTGTGGTGTGTTTAAAACTTTTTTTGAAGATGGGCATTTGTCCCAAGCTGTGGCAAGGTGAGCACTGGAAACAGTTTTAAAAGCAGAACCGCTGCTTCTCTACCCTCACGGAGGTTTATGAGGTTTTTCAGCCACTTGTGCCTGCCTCAGATGCTAAACCCATTTGGTTTTTCCACCAGTGAGCTTGGCATGATGCTTTAATTATTCCTCAGGAGGCAGGCATAAAAATATAGGGGTGCTTAACGTAGTGACAGAATTATAACGTGTGAGTTACGCAAAATTTACTCCCCTTTTAAAATACATGGTTGCAAATTATCAAGTAATTCTGCTGCTGATTTAATTTCATGTATTTATTTATTTATTCATTTATGGGCAGGAAAAAGGGGTGACTGCTAAGTTCACGAATATATAAACCCTAGAATTATTCCGGCATTTTTGCCATGTACATATTGGACATAAAGTTCCACAGAAGTTTGAAGGAAAGTAATTTGCAGTACAAGGCTCTTCCTACTTCTAACATTGGCCATATTTGGCAAACTGATTTCTGGAAAATGTAACCTAGAGTAAGAATTCACTTAAACCAAACTCTATTATAAAGAACTTGTTTTATGAGGAGGCCAACATAAATTGTAGGGATGAAAAGATCAGAAGCCAATATGTGAGGCTGATTAAATATTCTACAGAAGTCAGTTTTATATCATAATGGAGAATCTGCAAGCAAATTTCCATTGCAAATGTCATTTATCTATAAATATTAATGCATAAATATTAACTAAAGCTATTTCATACAGCTACATTAATAGAACTTGCATACGCACGACGTAAATAAAACAGTTTACTATTTTTAATTTTATTACTTGTAAAACAAGATTTCTAGACACATTTTATGTAACTAAATTATATAATTAACAAAATAAAATTATGGCACTGTGTGCACAGCATGGAAGATGAGAGTCATCACCCCAGGTGTACTCACACTTCGCAGGAAGAATTGTGACCATATTAAAGATAACAGTAAAATGTAAATTTCAATGAGCAGTATTATATTGCTTTCCAGATACACAATTAAGAATGCTCTGGAGATAACTATAATACTCTAAGTTATTACTATAATCATAATACTGGTTGAAACCCATTCAAAAAGAAGCCTAAAACCTTCCAAGCTCTGCCAAGTGATGCCTGTTTGAAGGTGGAATATGCTCCCAGGATAAAAAGCAGAAGATCTTTAGTTGGCAGATTTTAAAACATCACAGTAGGAGAAAAATCCTGATTTTCTAGGAAAACTGAATGAATGCCCTAAAATGGTTTTTCATTAATCTTGCAAAACATTGTCCAGAGATGGAGCAGGAGGTTGGAACTGGATGGTCTTTAAGGTCCTTTCCACCCCAAACAAGTCCGTGATTCTACTGCCTGAATTTCACTCTTAAGCAAGTAAGAGTGAAAAAAAATGAAGAGTTGTCATGTAAATTTGGGGTGGACATTCCCAAAAAAGAGGGAATCAAAATCAGGACCTGAAGGCACAGAATGGGAAGTAGCACAAAATTTATCTTATCTGATCTCAGCCACCCTAAAGTTGTGCCTGTAAACCACCTTAGGAGAGAAATACATGTTCAGAGCCTGATTCCTCCCACCCTAACACAGCACCTCAGGCAGGGTATAAAATGATCCTCTTGCCTCCCTTTGCTGACAACACGGAGAACATAGAAATGCTTCATTTGAATTGTCTAAAGAGTAGGTGAAGTGCACAAAGGGCAGAGCCTTGACTTTGTACCTGCAAGAGCCCAGCATGGCTGAATCAGCACTGGGTGGGGGGGATGAAGAAAAATGGGCTCCAAGAGAGATTTTCATTATTTTTCTTCATGCATATAAAGAGTAACACAGATAAACTTCATCCCTACCTCGCTCCTGAAGTAGCACAATCACAGACTGCTCTTTTTTGGGGTGAAACTCCTGAGTTTGCCTCAAAACACACGTGGCTGGCACTCTTCTGGTGCAAGACACAAAATACACACAGGAAAAAGCTGTGGCAGGTTTTTCTATTGGAATGTGGCATGAACTGAACTGCACTGTCACGCTCTGAAAGTTGGTCGAACCATTGCGGTGACTGAATTATGAAAAATAAATGAGGTGATCACTTGGAATTGATTTTGGATGCCCCATCCCTGGAAGTGTCCAAGGCCAGGCTGGACAGGGCTTGGAGCAACCTGGGATAGTGGAAGGTGTCCCTGCCCATGGCAGGGGCTGGAAGCAGAAGGTCTTTAAGGTCCTTTCCAACCCCAAACCATTCTGGGATTCTGTGATACTTTTAAACTGTACCTGGAGACCAAAGCCTGGGTGAAACACACTCTGGTAGTCAAGGTATAAATGTATTAATGTATAAAGTTGTTTTAATTTTTGTAATCTAAGAATACACAGAAAACTTTTCCAGATGATTGTGGGGCCCTGGTATCAAATAGAATCTAACATTTTCCTGTCATTTATTACCTTTTACTTACTTAACTGTAAACAGGAAAAATTTATTGTATTACATATGCAAACTTATGCATAATGAACTATCTGCACACCAGCATAGCTTGGCTCTCCCTAAATACAGAGTCTATTGCTCCTGAAAAACTAATAAAATATCAAAGAGTGAATTCTGAACTGGTAACCCTTAGGCTGGCCCCAGCATTAACATCTGCTCACATCTCTGTTCCCAAACCTTGGAGATACAGGCAGTTGAACCATCTTCCCTTATAAGATATAATATACTAAATATGCTAAATATAATATAATTATAATATCATTATAATATAATGTAATGTAATGTAATGTAATATAATATTTCATTTATAAACTGCTTCTTCTGTTGTATTTATTCACCTTTTTCTGGAAATGTCAGCCAGTTTCATGAACCAGAGCGTGTTCTGGGAAGAGCTGAGACTCCCTGGATCTGTGATTCGGGTGAGTATTTTCACATGCTCTGTGCCTGTCACAGCTTTGCAAGGGGGGTTCTAATAAGGAATTTCCCAGTGCCTACACAGGCAACCCCTTTCAAGATGCAAAAAGCCTAAAGTCACAGTCTTGGCCATTTTATAATTCAAATAATCTCACTGCAGAAATGCCTGTGAAATAAATAACACCATTTGATTAAGAAGTCAAAAAAAATGCAGCAGTGGCAAATTGCATCCAACATTCTGTTTAGGAAAGTACATAAATGAAGCTTTTGCCTTAGGGCAGGAAATGTAATTTTCTTTCAGTATAGAGCATTTAGCATCACAGGATCCAAATCTAGCTGATAAACATGTCTAGCCAAATAAAAGTCTTTTCCAATAAATCTGAGCACTTTTAACCAACTTGCTTATCACAACTAACTATTTATTTACTAATTAAAATCTTAAACACAGGGCTTTTAAGACGAAGGGAATCGAGCCAGTAGGTCTGTATTTGCTGAATATGAGTCCTGTGCTGTTTGCAGGCTGAGGTTTGTGTGCTCAGGCACGTGGCTGTGAACCCTTCTCCAGACTTTTCCGTACCTGTGTGAGCCGGAACATGAGAGACCACACAAACCCCTCTCAGCGTCAGTACAGCTTCATAGAAGGGTGACAGCAGCTCTGAAAATACCTAATTCTGAACATTCACGTTCAGGGAAAGGCAGGGGACACATCCCAACTGTCATTAAAAGGCTGTAATGTCAACCCAACTTCCTCTATTCCCTGGGGAACCCAACCACAAGCCCCACACCTCTAAGAGACAACTTCAGTAGTTCTGCTGTCCGCAGGAGGGCTTCTGTTTCCTTCAGTCTAGGCCAGGCTTAAGAGCAGACAAACCCATGAACAACTGGAGTTTACATAAGCTGAGCTGGCAAAAATCTTTTAAATTCAATTTAGCGAACGATTGTTCCATGTGGGGATGGAATCTTGTCTGGCCAAGGATGCCAATATCAACCGAAATGTTGCAATTTCGTTTTCTTTAAGAGAACCAAATCTCACCTCACTGGCTCTACAGTAATCACTGTATTTTTTAGCAATTTTATTTTCCTCTTGCACTTTGTCACTGGAGACATTAAATAAAATGGTTAGATATTAAAATAATACTGAAAGAATTAAAAAAAAAAATACTACTAAGGTATATTCAGTGTTTTTTCCCCTCCCTCTTTCCAGCTTTGCAGCACAGTCAGAACACAGCCTTGCTCATAACTCTGAATGGCTCTGTCAAATGCTGCTTTTACCTTATGATTTTATTTTTAGAGTAAAAGGAGGTTCTTAAATGAATTCATCAACCGTTTTGGACTTTTCTTGGATAACTTCAGCTGGTCCCAAGCTCGTTAAGCACATCTTGAATCAGTCTCAAATAGCCTTAAGTCCTGCTGGTGTTTTGCCCTGTTGAAAGGTTGTTGCTCAAACCATTCCATTGTACAAAGAAAAATCCAAAATTCAGCGGACAGTGTGACATACAGCCAGGGTAACAAGCATCAAACCAACAAATTGTATTACAATAAAACAACCAACAGGTGAACCTCAATCAAAATTTTTGCTAGAATCTCCCTAGCTGAGCAATATGAAACTGTTTTATCTTTGATTTTTCTGCTCAATCTGCTAAATCCTGACACTTTCCAACGTTTTACCTGCTACTACAGAACTGGATGACCAGATTTGAGATAACGTGTTATGAATGGTGCAAAACGAACTCAAAACTACAGAGAAGAGGCCTGAGTGACTGCTGTAGTGGGATTCTCCAGGCTCAGTGGAATCTTCTCTTCACCATTCCCTCCTTTTACCCAGATACCCTCAATTAAATACTGCATATTCCAAGTAGAAGAAACAGCAAATAAGAAAAGGATCATCTTTTGAGAAGCAGATTTATTAGCCAGGGTAAAAGTCATCTTATGCAGGGTTGATTCACAAACACACACAGAGGAGAATCTACAGAAGAGCAGGGCAGTCTTTCTAAATATTTCCTTAATTCTGAAAAAACACAAAAATATAGAAACAGAGAGAGAGAGAGAGAGAGGAGTGAGTGCGTCACACAGAACACTTCCAGGTCTTGCTAGCAGCAGCTGCTTTGCCTGCTGAAGCATTAAGGTGGTTGGTAGATGGGAACAGTCCTCACAAATAAATCCCATTACTCAGTTTAAAAGTTTAAAACCAGGTCCACATGAAACACCTTTATGGCAGGAAACTGGAAATGCTTCTGGCACAACACATCTTGGCACAGTTTACACTGCCCACCAAACAACGATACACAGCCACGCCCCTCCAGCTCCATGCACATTTATTTTCAAACAGTTCTAAGTTTGACACTAAACTATTCATTAACCATGCAATTCAAACGTAACCTAAACTCTCCTGCTTTGTTTAAAGCGTCCTCCCCCTGCTTTTGATCCATCCCTTCGCACCTTTCCCATGTAAAAAAATCCCCCATGCCTGCACTCCTTCTGATTTAACAGATTGGACAGTGAGGAGATCTCCTCTTTACTGCCATGAATTATTGAATTTAGCAGCAGCATATCCAGGAAAGAAACCCCACAAAAAACCTTTACTCTTCCTAAAATGGGCTACTCACAGTTCTTTGCAAAGGGAATGTTACTAGAGGGGCTCAGGGAGCGATCTGACACTGAAACTGACATAGATCACATACAGCATCACACAAACAAACAACATTTGACTACAAAATAAAAAAAAAAAATAAATAAAAAGAAAAATAAAAAAAAAAAGAAGGAAAAAATCAGGCTGCTACGATTACAAATTAAAATTTTAATACCTGCAGTAGAAGTATTCAAAGCAGCCATAATTTCAAGCCAGCAATTAAAAGAAGAGGGAGGAAAAAAAAAAAAAAAACAAATGCCTTCCAGAATGTCATTTGAAATAAATTAATCTCCATGTCGAAATGGAAATGTATGAAGTTTGTCAAGTGTTTTAATGAGACCTTCTTGTTAGAGCTCACACAGAATCGATGTCTGAAGGGAAGTCCAGCTCATCAGGCTGCAGCAGCAAAACTTACTGACATATTCTCCCTCTAATAATGTATTATCTTGACTTATTCTTGATATGAGTTGCCTGGTCCTAACAGTAAATACAACCATAAAGCAATGAGAAATCCCAGCAGGATGATGACACTAATTGCACTGTCTTGACTTGAATTCAAATTGCTGAGCAGTAAATGAGATTACTAGCCTAAAGATAATCTTAATTTAAATGTGCAGCTGCATTTATCTCATCTCAGGTGCAATTTTCCGAAGTGCTTCAAAAAAATAATTCCAGGCAGGCATCGAAGAGAAACCTTTATTTCTGAAGGTTTTCAAGATAATTAAGTGGCCTCGTGTTTTGTTCTTTGGCCATATTTCATAACAAGCAGTAATTTGCAGGTCAGAAGAGAAAAATGAGGGAATTTCTTCAATTGTTGCAACTTTTTCTGCCTTTGATGCTGTCTTCTAGTTTTTGTTTTCCATCAAGGAATGTGTTTGATGAATAGAGAATCAAAGAGTTAAAACAGATGAAGTTTCAGGCCCATGACTTATGGACAGCTTATTGTGGATCATGTAATTTTCTTGTAACCATTGTAAAGCATTAGAAAACCTTTAGAAAATTATTTAAAAATATTAATTAACCTACCAATTCTAAAAAAAAACTAATGTGCCAGGTTTTTTCAATTAAGGGATTATGCTGACAAGCTTAATTAGAAGAATCACAAACAGAAATTGTGTTTTCATTGCATTTGCATATGTGTCAGTCCTCAGAATAAATGAGATTTCTCTGAAAACATTTTTCTTTCTCTTAAATTCAGACAATATGTGGAATATATGCAGTTAGTAGGAGCTCCTACACCCTGCCAGAGATTTGTAACCCAAGACTGACTGCAGATTCTTGGGCAAGAGGGAGGATCCTGAGTGGCACAATGCAAGGTCTCAAAAGCAAAAAAAAAATAAAAATTAAAATTCAAACCAACCTCAAAGCCAGTTGAGAGAAATATTTTGGAGTGGATTAAAATCTTGTTGTAACATTTTAAAATAAAGATTTTTACCAGATATGCGATCAGCATCTTGGTGAAAATATCTCATGCCTTCATCAGGTTCTCTTCCAAATTTCTTAAACCCTTATCACCCTCAAGTAATATTTATTACTAATTATGTTAATTCACAGTGTTTAGGGAGTATTTTCTATATCCCAGAATTCTTCAAGCAGTTTTCCAGAGCAAATTGGATCAGGATTTAATGTATTTCCATTTGGAGCAGAAAATACCATTCCCAACTGCAAAGCCTCTGTACATAACAGGACCTGGAGCACAGGCAGAGTATTCGAAGCTTTAAGGAGTGTTAAGGCTACCATCACTTCAGTTCTCTTTTCCTCCAAGTAAATTTACGCCTGAATTTTGTGTCTGTTAATGCAATAGGTTTTTTTCTCACAGTAAAAATCAGCTTGAAGGGCAAAAACCAGGAGTGCTGTAAGAAAATAAAATGGTGGAGGAATGTAGCAACCATTAACAAACCCCCCCCAACATTTTAATTTGAGCATAGAAATACATTCGCAATACTCTGATAGATATGTAAAATGCCTATAGCTATATATAACAGGGCCAGGCCTCAGAATACAAATCCCTCCTCCTACTCCCACATTTGAATGCTTCTGCATGTAGCTCTGCTTGTCTCAACAGGAGGATTTGTATTGATCTTCATTTGAAAGGCAATTCTTTTTATAATTGATAATTTTTCATCCCTTCGTAACTCCAGGCTGGCATTTCACAACAAAGCCCAGCAGCCTGTGCAAGTGCTCAGATGGAAAGGTCAAGGACAAGAAGAAGCTCTCCTGAATTGCAGCTCTCGCCCCACGCTCCTTCCCAAGGTGCTTTTTGAATTAACAAGTTCTGCTGATGCTGAGCAGATGTAAAAAAAAAAGAAGGGACCTGGTTTGTGTCTGAGTTCCATGAAATAAAACATCTTGTTCCACCCGGCTCCTGTGCCTGACTGTTCTGGCCACCCCCTGTGCTGGCCTTGGCTTTGCCACCTCACAGCAGCTCTGAAAAGCTGAGTTCTGTCAAGCTGCAAAAAGCAAGTGCCAACTGTATTGTGATAAATGTGCCAAGATGGACGGATCAAGGTCCGCAGCAAAAGAACTCTGTTCCATTCTCTCCCTTTGATGGTGAAAGTGCCTGGAGGATTGATCAACGGGAACCTCTTCTCTCTTCTAAAGGTACACAAGCACTGAGGCAGACTGAGCCTTTCCTCAATCAGAGCCCACCCTGCCTTCAGAAGTAATAATAAATTCATGTATGTCACTCCTTCTAGAAGGACCCAGCTTCCATCCACAAGGATCCATCAACTTACAGCCTAGATTTATATTTTAAAATTACCTCTTTCCTCTGGGAAGATGCATATTGGTAAAAGCAAAAGAACTCATATTTTCCCAATATAATATTCAGTTATTAGCATTCTTTGCTTCTTTTTTTTCCCCTCCAGAACATACATTTGTTAAACATAATCATTATTATGTAACTCTCTGGATATATGATATCCAATGGCATTTTCTAAGTAAATGTAAACAGTCTCTTAATCCAGCAAAACTGCACAATATCCTTTGATTTATTAATGCTGGTGACTTTATAGTCCTCCAGTTTTTATAATGATGCCATGAAAGCTGTTCTATTAATTTAAAAAATGTAATTGTTCGAAAGCAAATCTCAGAGATATTCTGAATTAGGTGTAATGCTGGCATAAGACTGATGTTATCTGTTTACATCTATTATGTAATCGATGATTAATCTCAGCATCTATGGAATTCTATAAAGGAAAGCTTGCATGCACTCATGTTTTTATTTTCCTTATGTTTCCATTGCCATTATACATTTCTAAGGTACGTTCTTTCTTGCTCTTAATTGTGGTGGGGTTTTCTCATGGTTTATTTATTTGGGGTTTGTTGTTGTTGTTGTTGTTGTTTTTGTTTTTAAGAATTCCTTTTCAAAAATCCCTGGAATTTTAGCACTATGTGTTTAGAAGACAAATTCCATTTAGAGATTTAGCTCGTGGTCTTTGAGTAATTCTTTCACGACTATTTGTAAATATAAACTCTATGGTGAATCAAGTGTATGACTCATCTAATTAATAAGCATAAAGTGTCCTATAAAAAAGAACTTAATTCAAAATACAGTCTTTCAGACTGACCTCCTGTACCAGCAATGTCTGCAGTGATGTTAACAAGAGGCAGCTGGGAGTTGCTAAAAAGAAGACTGACAAAAGGAAGGGTGGAGGAGGAGTTGTAAACCACAAACACAAATCTGGAAATCTTCCCTTTAAAAAAAAAAAAAAAAAAAAACCACTATACTGGATAGTCTGATATTATTTTCTTTTAGGAAAAAATGGATGCTCTGCTGAATTACAGCTTTGAAGGAGTGACATAAAATGTGATCACACATATCCAGTTTTGCCTTCTGTGCTACTGGTACCTATCCTGTTTTTGTCATTCCTGCAGTGCCATGTGCTTGTATGGTGCAGCACAGTCAGCTCTGGGTCATACCTAACTATTGCTTCTATGGGAGAAAGATGAAAACGAAACATTAACACGTTCATTTGCATATGAAAAATCTGCAGATTAAGGTTTGGTTTAATTTCATTGAAACATAACCATGTAGAAATGAGGCATCCAGGCTCAGCAGTTATCCAGGCTGTCTCTACATGGCAGAGAAGGCAGCTTCCTCAGAGGAGACAGCCCAATCATCCTGGGCAGTTAGTCTGGATTAGGACAAAATTCTGCTGTACACAAGATTAGATCTGACCCTTGCATTTGAGACAACTGGACTTTGGAGTCAGATTCTGCTCTCCATGATTTTCCTAAGACTGTGTAACACGGCAAAGGCAGAATCACAGGGAATTGGTCTCTTGAGTCCCTTCACCACAAGAACATTCCCTGGACATCGGCATGAGTCAAATGTTTTCATTTGCATTTTCAGATGATGCACTCATCACACAGGAGAAACTCCACTCAGCTACCAAAAATGCCACTTCAGTGGACACCAGTTGATCCACACAGATATTCCACAGAACATCACTGACCTGCCCAGAGAAATGAAACTCCCAGAGTCATCCACTCACAGGCCACGGGGTGTTGAGTATATAGATAGTATGTAGCTGGTAGCACCCCACATTCCATGATTTTTTGAGACTGGATAGAGATGTGAACGAAAATTTCAAGCTCCCTGTATGCTGTAGCCAAGTATTTAGAAAGACTGGAAAAGTTTGGAAAAAAATGTGGACCTTGACCAGAAAAATATATGACTTTATTTTTTTCCCCCCAATGTTAAGACTATGCCTACATATCCCTCAAGAACTGCAGAAAAATGGAATGTCATTTTTTATCCTTTCCTTTTTCATAGAATCTCCTCCACTCATGTTCTTTCTTCACTGACCACATCTGTGCCTGCAGTAAGATTCTGGTTTCAAAAACTCCTTCCTGTCTTTACCTCAAATCTTTCTAAATATGGTAGAAGTCTCCCCTGTCCACTGACTAAAGTATTCCCAAATTGTTTCTTACAACACTACTTTTTCTACATAAAAAAGTACTTCATGGTACTTTTTAAAGTAAGTTTTATAAAGAAAAAAGGTGTTGCTTGTTTAAGAAAGTCCATTATTCCATTTGAGGACAAAACAGCATTTTCATCACAATCTATAGAAAAGCACCATGACTTAGTAGATGCATAGTAGGAATTACAGCTGAGTCTTTCAAGTTGCAGAAGAAAATGTTCAAAAACTGTTGATTTTGATTATAGTAACTCATAGAATTCCATCCCCTTAGATGCAACCGTAAAGCAGGACGTGTTATAAAAAAAACCAAAGAAAACCAATGTTCAAGTGGGTGATTTGCTGAAGTGAAGCAGAGGTAGGCTTGGCTCAAGAGAAAAAAGGATTCCATCTGTTCTTGCACTTCTGCAATATCCTCTTGGATACTTAAAATTATATGACACATATATTTTGATCCTGAAAAATTAAGAGATCCTTTCTGGAGAGTAAAGGCAAGCCTGAAGAAAGAACATCAAAAATAATGTTACATGACTTTGTTTTCTGCCTCGCTGGAGGAAAAAGCCCCCATCAAACAGAGCCTTCCCAGCATCTGTACAAACACACTCTGCCCTGGGGCTACAGAAGGCAAGATCTACTGTACCTCTCCTTTCACTTCAGTTTTCTAGCTTTATTCTGCCTTTTTTTCCTTTTCTGCTTTTCTACAAGCTCGGCCTCCTGCTGACTGATGTAACCGCCTTTCCTTTATATTTTATTTTATCATCTCCTTCTGTGACTTCACAAGCCCAGCTACTGCTGCTGTTTTCCTGAGTCAGCCAATCCTAGTGAACAATATGAGATGGAGCAAATGTTCCTCTACCACATCTCCTCTCATTTTTACACCATTTCATCCACTGCCTCACCTCCACAGGAGTGAAATGGTCCATCAGTACTTGCTGAATACAGCAATCATCTCAGGAACGGCTGAAGTCTCTTCCTAAAGAGAATATACATGCTACCATTTATTTTAGCAAAGTGTACTTAGAGACAAAGAAAAAGTGCCCCAACTTCCTTGGCAATGAGTAAACAGCAATAATAATAAATTTAAAAAGAGCAAAATTGAAAATGCAGGACTTAAAATGGCCCAACACATAGAATCAAAGTCGGAGCAGCTTGAGGTCAATGAAGTTGGCCATTTAACCATTGCAAGAAAAAAAAATAAAGACAAAGTCGTGGTGCTGTAATTAAGACACTCCACTGATGAGCAGACGTCTTGCTTGACTTGGGATATGGCACCAGACTTCTGGAACAAAGGTAGAGCTGCTCAATTAAACTGCTCTTCTATCTGATGGGGCTTCTTGACTAGTAAAAAGTTATTAAATGGGACCAGCAAAAAGTCCTCTTTACTGCAGCCCAGCTCTTCACAATCAGACTGATAAAACCTCTTTACTCATGGCTTGCTCAGAGCATGGGTTCTTTACAGCAGAATCCACGCTTTAGGATCCTGTGATATCTACTGCAATGGGCCTCCAGAGCACTTCTGAGAATTCCAGCTAACATCCCTATTTTCACCACATTCTAATTTGCTTAATTATTTTTTAATCCACACTCTTGCCCTAATATAATTCATATTCTTCAATTCTTGCACATTTTCTAAATGCTGTTGTATCTTTCTGAAACTGCTACAGCCTTTTAAAGGATGGTTGCACCACGGCAATAACCAAAAAACAGTGCGAGTGAAATATTTTGTTTGCTTTGAAGAGAAAAGGGATGGATAAACTCATCATTATTTAAAAAGAAAGTACATCTTAGGAGGCACATGTAGATATTCTTCTGCTGCTGTTTTAAACCTAAGAAGAAAACAGAGAGGGAAAGGCACAAAAACGGGGGGAAGGAGAAAAAGACAATAACAAAGAGAAAGAGAAAGTTAAATGAAATAAATACCAAGAAGGTGACTGAAAGTGGAAGGAAAACATGCGAATCTCCAAACATCACTTGGAAAAGAAATACAATCCTCACTCACTTTTTGCTAGACTACCCTCGCTCAGTTTCTTTTTACCCCTTCTGTGGAAAAAATCTCAAGCTTTTCTTGTTTTGGAAAGTATGTCCTCACAACTTAATATCCCCACCTCGGTTTTGCATGATGTTGACTTTAATTTTTCCCCCAGGTTCTCTTGAGAATTGTCAGAAGACCTGAGGAAACAGTATCAATCCCTTTATTAAGGTCATTTACCAACCCTCCTGATATTCATTTCCCCAGCTGTTTTCTTAATAACCCTAATACTTTTATAATTTGCACTGGTACTTTGAAATTTATCCAAGAGTTAGCAGCCATCAAGATGTCCTCAAGCTAACCTGTTTGTACTTGGCCAAATTATAAGTTTCAGAAAATCATTATTTGTGTCCTTTGCTGCGAGAGCTTGCCAGAAGCATGCTGCTAAAACCTTTCAGATTTATCACAAGGTTCATAATTTTCTACTGACTTGATTAGATTAGACCCTGCTTGTCAAAATACTTACTGGTGGGCCAAAGTGAAACAAACTGGAAACAAAAACATATTTTTAATGCAAAAGTAGTGTCTCATGCAAGCCAGGGATGCTCTCGGAATTGTATGGAACTGGAATTCCCACTTCAGAAAAAAAAAAAAAAAAAACCAAAAAAACAAACCTGGAGATGAAGAGAACATTTCTGACCATGTACCACATTTGCCATCACATAGAAATGACACAGTTTTTTAGGAAAATCAAGCTACAACTCAATTATCAAATATTTTCAGTCTCTGTGAGGTGTCTGGAGTACCCTCACGATGAGCAAACACTGGAAAAGTGAACGGGGATCTTTGAGAGCCGATAAAACCCAAATTTAGCCCAAACTGAGACTCTGCATATCAATACTGCCCATGGAAAAAGGTTATACTGGAAAATTCCAATCAGCTCGGGGTATCCTCTTTGCAGAGAGCCTGGCCACACTGCAGAGCAAAGGGAGGCACATCCTGAAGGCGTTTGCTTCAGATCCTCCAGCGTCGGACGTAAATCACAGCCACACGTGAGAATTCTCAGAGCAGCTGTCAGGAGTGAAGGAGCTCAGTCTGAGCACCAAGAAAAGGCTGCACACCTTGACAAGTACACCATAAAAAAAATTAGGCAAATTATTTAGCATCAAAACTGAAGGCAGGACTCCGAAGCTCACCCAGAAGGGTTCTTGTATTTTTCCTTTCCTGCTGCCTAGTCCTGTTTCCAACTACAGCCTTTCAACTCACGTAATTAATGAAATAAGGAGCCTAAAGAAGGAGCTTCATTCATTATATAACACGGATTTATCTCGGAACAGAAGTCACTGATCAGTGGTTATAATCAAAGGCTGAAATAATTTTAATCAAAAGACAAGTTACGCTGAGGCCATTCCCTGCCATTTAACCTGGCAGCAGAAACTCGCCCTTTATCTTCAGCCATTCACTTCAGAGTTTTCCAGGTTTGATTTTTTCGTCTTTCATCATACCTATTTCTCACAACCAAATCTTTGTGTCTAAACTGTGGTAGTGCAGAGGAGTGAACTAAATAACCCCCTGAGATCTTTCTTTATAGTGATTGAATTAATTAATGTTAATGATCACCTTTAAAACAATGGCACTGCTTTGAATTCATAAAAGCAGAACTATTTGATTATTGAAAATCAGAGATTTTTGTTTTATTCTGTTTTGTGTCTATTTTCAGCTTAAATAGGCAGCTTGCAAGACAAAAAATAAAAATTAAATTAAATAGTAGACACTGTAGAGAACTGAGAAAACTGCTATTAAACTACTAAACTCACCTAAAATATAAAATAGACAGACAAGGTTATTATTTTAGGTCAAGGGCAAAGACGTGATGTGTAAAATACAGCATTAGAAAGTGAAAATAGGACATTATAGATTTGCATTAATTTATCTAAGGAGGAAGCTATCCCAGCTTAATAGGTGCCTCCTTTCTGTTAGGAAAAGAATTCAAAATACAACAAAACCTCCCCAAAAAATCCAACAGCCAAATTCTGCTCAGCGCATACACGGAGAAGAGAGGGATGATTTATACACCAAAAACCCAAATCGGTGGAAGGAGTTTTCACAGAGCAAGTTAAGCTTCACAAATTCCTGTTTAATCAATTCTTTCTCCTGCAATGTACAATTTTTCAGCACTACATCTTTCTTCATGTCCTTCCTCCCACGTAATAAATCAGGAATATTTTCTGGTATTTTCCAAGGACAACAGATGCAATATTTACGCTGCTTTATAATAATGCTGAAATGTACCTTAAGCAGCAAATATTCAGCTTTGCTGCCAAACATTTAATTTTCCTATTTTTATATACATTTTTCTACCTTATTATATATATTTTTAAAGAAGCTATCAATTTCCTCACATACACACACAAATATTTACATTCATCTATGTTTAAATATCTGTTGAAAGATAAGAACCCAATTTTCAAACGTTTCTCTTACTATAAAATGCAGACACTTAAGAAAATACTATTATTTTATTAATAGATATTAAAGGATCTTAAATTTTGGCACAATATCATCCCCTGTGTAAATCCTATGGCTGGGAAAACTTTTCATACAGTCCCTCAGCCAGTTCGATCTTGGCAGCGAATTTTCACAGACTGTCACCCCTCACTGCAGTTGATTATGCAAAATGAAACAAAATTACACATTTCAAATGATGCTTTTCAGATGCAGCTCCGAGTCGGTTCTCACCATAACTAAGACAGGTCACTTGTGAAATCTGTGAGCCCCACTAGCCTGTAAAAACTGGGGTTTTTTTTTCCTAGCAACTGAAAAACTTTTTCTTTTTCCCCCCCTAAACTGAAGCTAATGATCTTTTAAAACCGGAATGCTCGAAGAGTTTGAATTCCACAGATGTATTACACTTCCCAACAATTCACAGAGTGCTGGACAACGGCTGTGATTCAGGAATAAGGAAGAATGTTATGGATAAGGATTTTTCCATAAGATAAAGGACACTATACCTTCGTAATAAGGCTGGGTTAGGTGAAACGTGAATAAACAGGGCTGCTGTGAGAATATTGAGCTTTAAATTTTGTAAGAAGGGTTAAGAGTGATTACAGTAAAGAGGCTTATGCAGTGAAACCTGGAAGATTCTTGGGGGTAAAAAGGTACAAAATGGGGTAAAAGCATAATTTCTATGATATTTGTGTGTCCAGGGAAGGGAACAGGGCTGGGAAGGAGCCCCAGGAGCAGCTGGGAAAGGGGCTCAGCCTGGAGAAAAGGAGGCTCAGGGGGGACCTTGTGGCTCTGCACAACTCCCTGACAGGAGGGGGCAGCCGGGGCGGGTCGGGCTCTGCTCCCAGGGAACAGGGACAGGAGGAGAGGGAACGGCCTCAGGCTGGGCCAGGGGAGGTTTAGATTGGATATTTGGGAAAATTTCTTCATGGAAAAGGTTGTCCAGCCCTGGCACAGGTGCCCAGGGCAGTGCTGGAGTCCCCATCCCCGGCGAGATTTAAAAGCCGTGTGGATGTGGCACTTGGGGACAGGGGTCAGTGGTGGCCTTGGCAGTGCTGGGGGAACAACGAGGCTCAGTGACCTTAAAGATCTTTTCCAACTTTAATGATTCTGTGGTTCTAAGACAAGTATCAAACCATTAATAAATGCTACGATGACCACAACAAATGACAGCCATTAAGACGACTACAAATTTATCTTTTCTTTTCTTTCTGTTTTCAAAGTGCTTTCTCATTTTTAAGACCAAAGTGCTTTTGTAAAATACTTCCTAGGAAGTTCTGTTCATTGCAGTAGTTGCCCTTCAACTGCAGAGTATCAGAAGAAAGGAAAAGTTAAGTGCAGGAATTAAGCACAAGAGGTATTTGCTTAAAGAAAAGATAAAGTATTCTTGGCAAGAAGAGGGAGAGCTAAAAGCTGATTCTTTCTTGCTTTCCCTAAAAGAAAAGCACAAAATGGTAATTCTGCCAAGCATCACTTTGAATGTGACCCTGTGAATGAGAAAGTCGTTCAGAGTTGGGTTTATTTTCCTAAATAGTGCTACAGATTTTGTATCTGTTTCAGCCTAAAGTTGTGAATGTAATGGAAATCCCATTTGGGTTGAAAAGTTATTGGAAGCAGCACCTTTTAATGGACAAGGCATTAGACATGGTAAAATAACTTGGGATATATTGCTGTAGACTTCTGTGACTTTGAGGAAAATAACAGACAGTACTTATTTTCCCTATCTGCAAAATTCAAAAGTGATAGTTTTTTATCCTTTGTCAGGTATTTTGACATCTCTAGATAAAAGGCATAAAGACAGGTAAGTAATATTAAATTCTTTATTTGTGATGAATGCAATTATCTTCATCCATATACTTTTTATGGCCTTTTTCTTATAAATTGAGTAGTTACAGGGAGTTTCAAAATCCAACTTTATGTTATGCGAAGTGATATTATTTTAGAAAAAGAAAGAATAGATCATTACACTTGACAGATCCAAAGGATAATTCAACCCATCACAAATAGGTGTCTTAAATAATTTAAGACTTTTTTTCCTCTGTGTATCTCTCCACTGACTGACTATAGAAGGATGATTATCTTACATTGTGTGCAAAACTTCTCCACAGCTGCAAGAACCTCATAAACACAGAAAAACAGGATTTTGGATGTAATCTCTCAGCTTTAGGGTTGTGAACTATGGAACTGTAGTGTTTGTATGCAATCTGGAAGCTAAACACATTAAAAAGCAGATGTGTGAATCTTATTTACATGACCACAAGCACTAATGTGATGGTAGGGACAGGTGAATTTTGGTGCTACAAAATCATATTTTTAATTGGAGGGGTATAAAAGCACACTGGAGACTACAAGGTAGAGTCTCTGTGTATTTTAAGAGTTCATTGCCAATACTTTATTTTGGCTATAGGTTATCCCTCTTAGTTGTCTGGTGGATTTAGTGATCACTGAGCCACTGCTCAAGGGATTTCTGTGGAATCAGTGTGACAGTCACTTTATTATCAGGGAAGAGAAGCCAGCTTGATGTAATTATTTGTGAGTCCAGCTCACACTGTCTTAAAAATTCCCGTTGCTTTATGTTTTTAATTAAGGTTAAAAAACTTCAACAGAAACACATTTTTCTCTTTTTATATATAGCATTGGGACTTCCATCCAGCACCTTCCAGGGCCTAAAGGGGCTCAAGCAGAGCTGGACACGGACTCTGGAGAAGGAATGGAGTGATGGCACAAGGGGGAATGGCTTCCCACTGCCAGAGGGCAGGG
This sequence comes from Cnemophilus loriae, assembly GCA_013397755.1. Classification (NCBI taxonomy): domain Eukaryota; kingdom Metazoa; phylum Chordata; class Aves; order Passeriformes; family Corvidae; genus Cnemophilus; species Cnemophilus loriae. The sequence goes on from VZTF01000541.1 coordinate 432,112, forward strand.
TTAGATGGGACCTTGGGAAGGAATTCCTCCCTGTGAGGGTGGGGAGGGGTTAGCAGGAGTTGCAGAGAGAAGCTGTGGCTGCCCCTTCCCTGGCAGAGTCCAAGGCCAGGCTGGATAAAGTTCTGAGCAAGCTGGGATAGTGGAAGGTGTCCCTGCCCATGGCACAGGGGTGAAACTGAACGTTTTTCAAGGTCTCCTCCAACCCAAACCGTTCTGATTCTGTGACCTCTCTTTAACACTTTAAAGTCTGAAAGAATCCAGCTCCATATAGGTCGCTACTCACAGGAAGTTCCTCACTATTCAGCCCCAACTCACTTCAGAAAAACAAAATAACAAAAAGTGTTCAAGTGAACTACCTGGATGTAAAACCTACACACTGATACATGCAAATAAGCTCCTTTATAAATAAACCATACTTTTCCACTCGTTTACAAATATACATAATTGCCCAAGCTCAGAGTTAGCTCCCCTTTCGAGCTGAAAAGCTGATATAAATAGTTTTCTCTGTACAGTTCAGCAACTCAAAATAAGAAAGACATTTTAATATTGCAAAAGTAGCTAAAGCCAATATTTGTTCTGCAGCAAGAGCGTGCGTTGTTTTCTTCTCTACAATATTTTGAGCTGTTATAGAGACACTGCTATATTAAACCTAATGGATTTCAAATCAATTCAGCATTTATATTCTGATCATATTTTCTATCCTATATCTGAAAGGATGCACTCAGCTGATAATAACAGGCTACAGGAAACAATACTGATTATTTGGAATTAAAATGGCTAAGCTGAAGCTATTTTATGCTGGAAGCAGCCTATTGATGCCTTAATTTGCCAGGTGCAGCCAAGTCATTGCCACAAGGACCAAGAAGGGGACAAGTCAAGGTTAAGTGCAGCAGGACTGGGTGTTTGGTGATGGTCCTGACTTCCTCATCCCTTCCCTTACCTAGGAGACCTTCTGGAAAAGCTCTGGAAACTTCCTTCTCCTATTTTTAATTATTAATTAAATTAATTAAATTAATTAAATTAATTAAATAATTATTAATTTTTAATTACCACTGCCAAGACAGTAGCAGGAAATAGTCCCAACTCAGAGCTATAGGGTAACTCGGTGTCACGTGCAGAGACAACCAATAAATTGTAACGGGACATACCCAGACCCAGCAGGGCTAAATGCTGAAATCACACAGTAAATGCAATTAATGCCATATACCAGGGCTGCAGATTTCTCTTTATGTGCATGTAAAGCAATGATGTGCAACATTAATTAATCGGCAATGTGAGCCTGTAGCCCAGAAAGTCAATTGTGCCCTGGGCTGATCCCCCAGCGTGGGCAGCAGGGGAGGGGGATTCTGCCCCTCTGTGCCCCGCTCAGGTGAGACCCCACCTGCAGAGCTGCCTCCAGCCCTAGGCTCCAACAGCAGGAGAATGTGGAGCTGCTGGAGCCTGTCCAGAGGAGGCCACGGAGACGCTCCCACGGCTGGAGCCCCTCTGCCCTGGAGCCAAGCTGGGAGAGCTGGGGGTGCTCACCTTGAGAAGAGAAGGCTCCAGGGAGAGCTCAGAGCCCCTGCCAGGGCCTAAGGGGCTCCAGGAGAGCTGGAGAGGGACTGGGGACAAGGGATGGAGGGACAGGACACAGGGAATGGCTTCCCACTGCCAGAGGGCAGGGTTAGATGGGACATTGGGAAGGAATTGTTCCCTGTGAGGGTGGGGAGGCCCTGGCACAAGGTGCCCAGAGAAGCTGTGGCTGCCCTGGATCCCTGGAAGTGTCCAAGGCCAGGCTGGACGGGGCTTGGAGCCACCTGGGCTAGTGGAAGGTGTCCCTGCCCATGGCAGGGGATTGGAACAAAATGAGGACCCTTTAAGGTCCCTTTCAACCCAAACCATTCTGATTCTCTGCATAAGCAGAAATTCTGTTTCCCTACTATTTCAGGTGTGGCCTACCAAGGCTGAGCTCACTGCAATACCCACACTCAGCCTCCTGGCTGCTCCCCCGTGGACACAGCCCAGGACACAGCTGTAGATTTCTGGCTGCAAGAGCAGCACTGATGTTCCATCCTTCCTTGGGCCTGGCAGCATTTAATCCATAGGCAAACGTTGCTGCTGCTGCCAGCAATACCCAAATAAAGGGAATTTATGAGCCCTTGTTCTTCATCTCTGTCACCAACATCATCAGAAAGGTGATGGGTAGAGATGCACATTTGTTAGAGACTGGAAGGTTTTTTTCATAAGGAAAGGCAGATGTAGCTGCACTACTCATTGTGTTCAGCAATTTTACCCAAAACACATAACAATGACAACTGCCAAGGGACAACGGTCCCTCCATCAGAATCCTTCTGTGGACTAACACAGCAATCAGTAACTGGCACAATCTCATTTTCAAGTCAGAAGGAGGTTTTGACATCGCTTGCCCTGGCAACCATTATCTGTCCATTAGATGGGAACGGCAGAAAAGCTGAATCACAGAACTATCAAACCCAGTCAGTGCAACTAAGAAGTCACAACTCTGCACTTCCCAGCTTTTTCATGTATTTTAATTGCTTGGCAGTCCACATTATCTGCCTTTGGCCAATTATCTGTACTTGGTTGCACTACTGCCTATTTTCATATTTGTAATATACTGCTGGACATTTTTCAACAGGTAAAAAACCTATTTATCTTCATAAATCAAAGTACTAAGAACCAAAAATGCTACATTTATTATGATAAAACAATTCAAAACTATGGTTTATACATCAATCTGCCTTGGAAATTTCCACGGCTTTTTTGTTCTCCCTGCAGAATTTATTTTCACAATTCTTCCCGTAAGTATGAAAGAGGATCTGAAAGTTTCCACTTCAGAAATTGTAATGTTCTCCTATTGCTTCTGGATTTTTCTCCACCACAAAAGATTTGTAGTCTTCTCCAGTGATGAAGGTTGTGGATGGTTTTATCACGCAGCCAAGCAAATAACCAGAATTTGGCCAAGCAGCTGAAAGTCATTTTTCAAGTTCTGCAGCTGCCTGCCACAGAGAGGTGATGGAGCCTGGAGACTTCATTTTAATTAGTCCCTCTTTTCCCTCATCTCCCCTCGATTCAAAGTGGGTAAAAACTGACCTCATCCATGACTGTAGAGATTGTTTTGAAATTTTAGTAATAATTCACCAGTAATTAAGTGTCTTAAATCAGCCCAAATGTGAACCAGACGCTTTGCACTCAGCTAAGAAAAAAAAAAAAAAACCAAAAAAACAAAAACCCCCAAAACAAAACAAAAAACCCCACCAAAATGTAAATCACATTAACTTTACTTTTCAAGGTGTTCTTGCTCCACGAGAGAAATCTCCTCTTACCCAATAAAAGATCATACACACACCCCCGTAAATAAAAATCTGTGTGGCAGTGAAATTCAGTAACAATACAGTATTTTGTATTGAGACCTACATCTGGTCTAGAAAATCACCTCCCTCGGCTCATTTCAATCACCTGATTATGATCCTTAACACACCTGCTTTACTTTACAATTAATAACGTTTACAACTTCCCTCTGAGACTCATCTGAGAACGGCAAATAGCCCACGGTGCCCATGGGCTGGCCCTTCTCCAGGTGCAGGCAATGATCCTGCACCACAATGACACTTTTCTAGGTCAAAATAAAACAAAATAATGTGTAATTCAGCCCCGTGCTAACCAAGTGAAACACCTCAAACTGTTCCCAGCTCCTCCCCACAAGCCAGCAAGGGCTGACTTTCAATTATTGCCTACAACTGTAACTGAATCCAGACGAGCATCTTAAAGCAACAACAACAACAAAAAAATCTATGTAGACTTGAACAGAATTAATTTTCCAATGAGTTATACAGCCTAAATCTCATGGGTAGATTTTAGCTCAGGAACTTAGAAGTGATTTTTTCTTTCTAAACCTGTGAGTTTGTCCCATCCTGCTGGGCAAGAAGGCATCACCTTCCTGGAAATTCCAGCCTAGGGAAAGCAGGGACCAGCACTGATTTCCCAGGCCTGGATCTGCAGAGAGAGCAGCACCCCTGTCCCTCACTCCTGGGACAGGGCTAAAGCTCCTCACTGCAGGAGATGAGTTTTTATTGCTCAGCTTCAAACCACAGGGGAAAGAAACAACCACAGAAAATAACACAAATGCCTGTGTCCAATAAAAACACAGCGATGACTAAAGAATATATAAAGATATAGATAAACACAGACAGAAATAAAGGTACAGATACAGGAAAACGAGGAAGCAGATCCAGAGATGAGTGTCAAGGAAATTAAACATTAATAATGCAATGCCTGTCTTACAGACAAAAGTATTTTCACTCTGAAAAAGATTAGAAGAAGGATAAATAGTTCATAGCAGCTGTTTGACATATCACTAAATATGCATTACTGGAAGATACTTCACTACACTGGCAGTGAAATGGAAGAAGAAGCTGATAATCATGAGAGCAAGAAAATTCAGGGATTTCAACAGCTGGACCTTTTAAAAAGAATTGATATTTCAAATTTGATTTTATGAGTATAATTTACATGAAAAAATAAGTATTCATGAGGACATTGGTTGCAAAATTCTCAAAAATAATAGATCCGTAAAGAATTATCATTTGAAAAAAAAATGCAAAGCCAACAAGCTCACGTGATTTTCAACAAGGAGCTACAATTGCCAAAAGCAGAAGAAACTGGTTGGAAAAAAAATATGCTTATGCCAAGTGAAGAAAATACAGTTTACAAATCTGAGAAGAAAGGATCTGAATCTGGATGGAGCAAATCACAGCCATTGGAATGAGGCCCTGACATCTCCCAGCAGCTTCTTCACCTTCCCTACAATCACTTTCATTTTTTCCTTTTTTCTTTTATTTTTTAAAAACGCCTGACTGGAAAAAAAGAAAGCAGGAGATGACTCCAGGTGACATTAGGTGTGAGCCAGGCTGGGAATCTGCTGGAGCTGCACCTCTCACTGTCCTCTGGGCTGGTTTTCTATACTGACCTTTCTCCCTGCAGCCAGGATTTCAGTGGCATCGCTGTGCATTAGACAGAACTGCTGCTTTTCCCTTTGCCACACAAACCCTTCGTGCCAACCCCAAACCCAGACTCCAGGCTGATTTTACTGAAATAAATACCTTGTTCTACCTGGCTATCAAGCGTTTACATTATGTTGGCAGCTCAGACACTGGTGAGTGGGAGTAAAGGACTGAACTCCTGTCTCAGTTTTTCCGTGGAGTTGTTTAAATTATGATGAAGCTGTTTTTCCAACCAGACACTTTCCTGTGTGTCTTATACAGCATAATACAAACTCATTCAAAAAGAGATTATTCTTGTTGTTTTTCTTAATCTGGACTCCTAAATGAAGTCGTCCTGCAGTTAACTCTATTTTAAATTATTTTTCTAATGCACTATAGGATTCATCTATGTGAGAACATTGTTTCAATTTAACCATTCACAATATGATTTAGCTGAATGCAACCTTGCTTTATTGCCATTTATCTTGTTACAGTTCCAGCTAATGCGGAATTGACTGAAGTTCTGGCTGAGCTGCACAGAAGCAAACAGCTGTAGAGATTTAAGATGCTCCTGCTCTCCAGCTGCTCATTCTGTCCCTCTGCCAGATATTACTGTCCCTGGAAATTTGGCAGGAGTGGGTCTGTCCTATAGCCCTGAGCACTGTAGCTGACATTTGTCCTCATGCAAAGAAATCTTCACACATTTTCTCTCTTGAATCTACTAAAGATGCAGCAACCTTCAGAGAAAGGGCACAACAGAGAATGGACAGTGTCACATCTGAAGGTGACTCTCCTCTGCTCACCTCCTCCTGACCAGTACTGGGTCACGTGGAGGGGACTTTACCGAAACTGTCCTTTCACTGACACGAGAAAAATACCCTGCACTGCCATGTCCCAAAGGTTTTCATGTATTCTGCATAATTAATAGATTTATCTGCATGCACTGCTCCGCTTGAATTCCTTTATGTCATGGAAATTTCATGGATTTTGAAGAACCTTGTAGGTCCCTTCCAGCTCAGGATATTCTGTGATTCTATGACCTGCCAGGTTTGTTTCACAGAACCATATACAGAATTATACAATGGTTTGGATTGGAATGGACCTAAAAGATCATCCTGCCATGGGCAGGGACACCTTCCAGTAGCCCAGGCTGCTCCAAGCCCAGCCAACCTGGCCTTGGACACTTCCAGGGATCCAGAGGCAGCCACAGCTTCTCTGGGCACCCTGTGCCAGGGCCTCAGCACCCTCTCAGGGAAGGATTCCTTCCCAATATCCTATCCAACCCTGCCCTCTGGCAGTTTGGAGGCATTCCCCCTTGTCCTGTCCCTCCATCCCTTGTCCCCAGTCCCTCTCCAGCTCTCCTGGAGCCCCTTTAGGCCCTGCAAGGGGCTCTGAGCTCTCCCTGGAGCCTCCTCTCCTCCAGGTGAGCACCCCCAGCTCTCCCAGCCTGGCTCCAGGGCAGAGGGGCTCCAGCCCTGGGAGCATCTCTGTGGCCTCCTCTGGACAGGCTCCAGCAGCTCCACGTCCTTCTGCTGTTGGCCCCAGGGCTGGAGGCAGCTCTGCAGGTGGGGTCTCACCTGAGCGGGGCACAGGGGATCTTTTCAAAGTGACAGTAGTTAAACATTTCACACAGTACCATTAAATGATTTCCCTTTCAAGTTTTCAACCAGGATTTGTCTGTGAGCTCTCCTGGGAAGGGAGAGCAGGGTAATGGAGCTCCTCCATCCCTGAGCAGCCACCTTTCAGAACCGACCTTTAAAACAGAGCAAAGCAAGATGGTTTCTACCTCCATCACAGGTCAAGCCCATTACTAGTTTTTATTTCTGTGTCCTTCCTTGTTTTCTTGCTCAAGACAGAAACCCAGAACACACTGGCAGGGGGAAAAGTTTTAGGAAAGTTTGCCTGCCCTTCACAAATTTTCATGTTTGTGGAGTATTTTTCTAAAATGAATGTGTATTTTTCCCAAGTTGCCACTTTGCTGTCAGATCTCCCAAAAGACTGTTCATGGCATAGTACAGGTGATAGCTCATGCATGCCAAGTACGTTCTCCAAAATCATCCTCCCACCAACATTTCAGGGCTCATGATGTCATAGCAACTACCTAAACTTCCACCCAGCCAGATCTGCCTGGGAGCCCATCTGTCACAACTGCATCTCAAATTATAAGAGTGGCTCTTCAGAGGAAACAACACTGAATGTGAGAGGCTGTATCATTTAACAATCTCATTTTTTAATAGATACGGCAACAGTTTGGGCAAAGCCACGGGGAAAGTGGAACAGAACTTCTAAAATGCCTAAATATTTTCATATTGATTCTCACAGGAGGTAACTCCTGTGAAATGCACCCAATCGGCCTGGTTAAACATGCTGTTAACCACTCCCTACCAAAACCTCCTGATACTACAGCAGAATTCAGGCTTTATTTGATTCTATTTCCATGGTTTTGGTTTTTTTTTCCATAGAACTCAAAGGTTATTTCATACACGACAAAACACCTTCACGTAATTACAGGCATCTGACTGCACTGGGGCCCCAGCACCCCTTCACACTGGAGCCTTGAAAACACCTGCTCTCTGAGGGCTGTTATTCCTTAGGTTTTGCAAAATTATTTATTGCCTGGAATTTTTCTTAACTGGCTAGCTGACAAAACTATATTGTACAGAAAAAAAAATATCACTTCTGTTTTCACCAATTTGCTGTTAAAATAAAATACATTAAACTTTAATATAGGTGTTTATTACTGCAGTTCTACTCTTAAAAGTGCAAAAGCTAAACCAGAAATCCTTCAGAAGAATCTCAACACCTCTAATGTTTTATATTCTGGCCCTGCAGGTTTGCTTATGTTAACTGCAGAAGGTTTTGGGGTTTTTTTTTACTTAAATAAATTTAATTTTTTTTTTTTTTTTTTTTTTAAAGAAAGGTGTTTAAGACAGCAGCGTTTTGTGATACTAAGAGGAAGAAATGTTGATCTTATATATCTCCACTTCAGGAATAAACAGTGCTACTGCAAGGACTTTCTCTCATTGCATGGTTTATTAACTGACATAAAATTCATCTCTCCATTACTTTCCTGCTGACATTAGACTAAGAGTCACGGGACACTTTGTTTTCTTGCTTTTATCCACCTTCTAGAAAAGAAAGACTTCTGGTAGTAGCCATAATATCTAATAGAAAGCTGCTCACTTGGTTAGTTGTGGCACCTTAGTACAAGGTAAATACCCCATTCTGTTTTTCTGCACTGAATAAAAGCCCAGCACAACATCTGAGCTAGGGTGGAGCAAGGCTGGAACATCCAGACAGTGAAAAACACTGGGATACAAAGGTGCAGATCTTTTGCTTGGGTGCATAAATCCTGTTTCTTAAACTGGCTGACTCATACCCAACAAAGAACCCTTTGGTGAGGTCCATCTGCATAATCCCGAGTTATACAGACAGGAGCTTGGAGGAGAAAAAAGCCAAATAAACTTTGTAAAAGGAACCAGTGTTATTCTTGCATTAAATCCCAGCTGCACTCTTATTATGATGGGTGAATTATTTAACAACCCAGGTAGAAATGGTAAAATGTTAAGGCTATTATGGAGTGCAGGTGTCTGAATTTATCTATATCTATATATATGTACATATCTATATATATGTCTGTATATATCTATATATATGTGTATATATCTATATATATGTCTGTATCTATATATATCTGTATCTATCTATATATATCTGTGTCTGTATATATCTCTCTGTATACATGCATATGTATATATATATATAGAGATAGATACAGATATATATAGATATGTTAAAAAGTGTGAAATCATGCTGAAAAACTCAGGTTTCCCAACAATGTTTCACCACACATTTCTCCTGTAATGTCAAAAAAATAAATAAACCAACCCCCTAGAGAAATGTTAGGAATAATTAGAGTTTAATATCACCAAAAGGTGAAGGAATGATCTGATTTCTTCGGCAGGTCCATGTCTGCAGATTCACCCTGCAAGAACATTGTTCCACCCCTCCTTTGCCCACCTTTTCCTGGTGCTTTTCCCCACCTGTGGCAATCAGAGCTGTGCACGGATCCCCAGCAATGCCAGGGAGGGAGGGAGGCTGCCCACACCTTTCCACCACGACAGGCTAAACGGGCTCTCAGGTAAAATGAAAATGGAAACTGTTTATGAACAACACCACAGCACAGCACGGAGAAAAACAAGTTCTGTAAAGCTTTATATAAACCAGAGGAGCGAATTGAAAACTTAACATGAAAGGCAATCTCCCAAGAAAACTGAAACAATTCTGTGAGTGGCTGGAGGGAGGAAATAGTCTGCTTAGTGGATTAAAAGACTGACAAATATTTCTGAGGAATCTGAAGATGGACAGCAGTAGATAAATGCTCAGTGCTGTTCAAAGGAGTCAGTTATTTCCAAACCAGTAAATATGACAATCAGGTATTAGGTTAGAGACTTTATTTGTCTTGTGACTACTTTGAGTGGTTTCATAAAAACTTTTCCTACAGCACAAAGGTATCCAGATATTGAAGCCCAAAGCTCACCCCAGTTCCCTTTATGTCCTGATCTGCCACCACTGAGTTTCTTCCCACTTCAGCTGGATGTAGAGGAGAGCGGGAAAGAAACCACAAAGAAGGAGGATGGTCTCTTTAGCATCTCTCCACAACTCATCTTCCCACTGCACTCCTGAACTTTACCCTGAAACAGAGAAAACCTATTCCATTCCCCAGAGTTAAGGAATCTTTCCTTCCTTTTGTCAAAGGAGGCAGAATCTGATCTGCAAAGCACTTAATTATGGCATTTAATAATCTGGTTTTCCTGAATGCAGAGAGAAAACAGATTAGACACCAATCATGTTTTTTAACTTTGATTATGAAGGGAAAAATATAAATGTGTTCAAAATGATAAATTCTGATTGAGGGGGAAATAAACATTACAAATCATGTCTTCTAATGTTTTGGAGCAGCATTTCAGCCATCTGCAAACCACCTCATAGCCTCACACTAATCTGACTTTCTAACTCGCTGCAGGTTGACATCTATTGACGTCAGACTTTAAAAATGCTTCAATCAAGATCTCTATAATCCTCATAACTAAAATGTCTTTGTTCTGTTTTATGATCAAACATTTCCGAAAACGGAGCCACCAGTCCCAGCAAGCACTCAGGATGCTCAGAGGTGAGTTAAGGCACAATAAAAAGCTCAGTAATCTCCCAAATCTCCTCAGAGAACACATTTGTTTATCACCGTGCCTGCAGACTCTTACACTGCAAATGTACTGGCGACCAATTCTAGCAGACATGAATATCATTTGAAAAGTTTAAAGATGCACAGAAAAAGCAATCAACAGCCTCAATAAGAAATCTCAGGAAAAGAGTGAAATGATTTGGTAAACATGAATGATTGATAAGTTCTTCAGCAGGAAAAAAAAGGTGGAAATCAAGAAGCAGTGACCTTTTGTACCCATCCTTCAAGTAGCAGGTTTTAGAAACTTTTGTATTGCCCATAAAATTAGCTAGAAGATAAATCTCACTATGGTGATTTGCTCTTTGTAAGTCCAAAGCCACTGTTCTGAATTCTCACTGTATAATTACTTCAATATAGATAAAGCATGAGTCATCTGTTCTACCCTAACCTTCGCATTTAAATTTGAATTTTATTCCTGCTTATCTTTTTTCCTAAACTGATATTACTGTCTACTATGTTTATTAAAAACAACTTAAAGCCACAGTGCATGTCAAACCCTGCACTGAGGCACCATTTGTCATGTTATTTTAATTAACATGTCTCAGGGAGATTGCAATTCTCATCATTTCTATTAAACTATGTCAAAGTTTTCTTACTCTTAGATGTCAGATTTTGTTTCCTGTTTCAAGTTATGCCTTAATAACCCAGGAGGCTTTTAGTAAATGCTCTGCACACTCAGGTATGAAACTCAGAGGCACTGATAACAGCAGAACCCTGGGTGATCAGGCAGTGTCCTTAGCAGGTTCCCAAATTTGCCCCCTCTGCATCTCTTCCTTCCTTCCCATCCTCAGTGAGACAAAATTTCTAAAACCTAGGGAACACATTTCCAGAATGAGATCAGTCAGAATCCCCTTCTCTCATTAATAAGCAGGTCCTGGGGCGGGACTGTAATTGAAGGGAAATGAAAAAGCAAGCCCACCACATCCAGACTGAGAGGAGTTTCAGGTTAAATACTTGGTTGTCTCCACACATTTGCCCATGACTGACCATAATCCTTCTAAGGCCCACTGGGGCAGCCAGCTGGATCTCAGTGTATTTACAAGGCTGCAGGGTGAGCTTCTATGGACAAATAAAAGCCATACCTCGTTTGGGTGAATTTCTTCTGAGGTTTGGCCCCAGGTATGTAACAGTGGCTCTAAGTCACTGAAGCACGAAGAAAAGACTCCCCTCTTTAGACTTAAGGGGGCTGTAGTTACTTTTAAAAGTTCCCTTTTTAACCCTCTTCCTCCCTTTTTGGTGACCCAACCAGGAGATCTGTTTTTCCTCAGCCATTATGGAACTGCAGAGTGACTTTCTGCTAATCTGAATAAACAACAGGACAGCACTTATTCAGCATTTTGAATGGGATTCCCTTCCTTCTTAAGGACTCTTTTCCATGACTGACGGACAGGAGCTGACTGGAAGGCTCGGTGCCCCTCGGAGCTGTCAGGGGGCCCTGCAGGAGCTGACTCTGGAGAAGGTTTTGCAGATCTCTTGCAGAGAGAGCAGACAAAGACATGTCAGTCTCAAAGACTCCCACACACCACACTGAGACACTCCAGGAATACCTTTATTTCTTTTTTTTTTAATGTCCCTTTTATAATTAAAGGATGAGTGGTCAATTTACTACCATCAAGATACTTTCACAGTCTGAAAGACTATGAGAGGCTTTCAGCTCTTGGTTTTTGGACAGCAGGATGTAGTGACACATACAACTTCTCTACTGCAAATTGAATTCAACACTGCTGTCTACCTGTTCCTTTGGAAATCCAAACAAAAGTAATTGACTCTGGATTGCCTTCTTTCTCTACCTTTTATAAAAAAAATATTTAAGGTAAAGGTTTGGTACTACAGTCAGTCTTAAGATGTATCATGTAACTAATCTGCTGCTAATGAAAAGCAGACCTTTCTCTGCAGATTTTAATTTGGGGCTTGATTGTAAGTAAATATCAGGATCTTTGAATGGAAGAGATTGAAGTCTTACCTATGAAAAAAAAAATCATCAAGTCTTTACACAAAGCTCAAGTGCTCTGCCTCTGCTTTTGTTCCACAGTGCAAGACTACAAGAAAATATGAACTACTGTGCCTCAATCTGTATCCTTCAAATATATTTAACAAACTCCTTTAATTCTACTCATCTTATCTCTTCATTCTTACTTAAAAGCATGGTGTATTTCTTCCATCTTAATCACTTCTCACAATTCTTTGCTCAAGTCCCACAACCCTTTTTCTATTGTTCATTGAATTTTCTTATATATTTTGATCCAAATTACCTGAGTCCCACCATAATTTTCAGGATGTTAGATAAGCTTTCACAATTACCTGCCAATGTCATAACTCTTTGCATAGCTCTCTATACCACAGTGGGTGTAACTTGCAGAAATCAGCAGCAGAGAACTCCCCAAGTTTCACCTGAGGAGGGTGTCACTTTATTTTGCAGTTTATAAAACACACATAGATTTTTTTTTTTCCACTCATTTTCTCTAAACTGTTTTTTGTTTTTCTCGAGATTTAAATGAGGTTTGTCCCTTTCTCCCTTCCAGTGGGGGAAAAAAAAAAAAAGAAAAAAAAAAAAAAGTGGTTTGGATTTCAGAGTCCCTTGGTGCATGTTCAGAATGCCTATTTTGAATATAGAGCCCACCCAGGAAGGAGGAGCTGCAGGAGCTCTTTAGCCTAAAAACGTGTAAGTAAACGCACAAAAAATCAGCTCAAATCCACCTGCTTCTCTTCAGCTGATGCTCCTTTAACATTCACATTTGTTCACACACCACTCCAGTCCCTGAGCAAGATATTTTCAAGCACCACTCAAACTTGGGAGGCTTTCCCAAGTGCAAGGCTCTGTTTCACCCCCTCTACTTAAACCCCTCCACACCAATGGGGGAAAAAAAAGAGCAAAAAAGAGGTTTCTGTGTGGTTACACATCCACAGATCAATGCTGGTCCTGTTAGAAATTGCGGCCTCTCCGCCTCAATGTGCACAGAGCGAGAGGGATTGCTGAGCCCAAATACGTCCCATCCCCAGCTGCTGAGGTTTCCTGTAAACCCTGGAACAGCCCGTTCTCAATCTGTATAAAATAAAGAAGTGACACCAAACTGGGGTGGAGGAAGGGCTTCCCCTCCCTCAGACCCTGCCACAGCCCTGAGGAGACCACAACCCAAAGTCTTGGACATTCCAAAGCCAGCTGATGCTGGGAAGGTTGGAGAGAGTGCTTGGGATGATGCCACAGAAGGAAGATTTCAGGTCAGAAATCTGAGAGGCACATCCTTCCCATCCTTGTTTGCCTCCAGCCCCACTGGACTGAAGTAGCCAAGCAGAAAGGACAACAAGCACAAAATCAGACAAAATGCTTTCATTGTCTGAAACTCAACCTGGCCTGGCTTTTGTCTTCCCAGCACAGGCGGGCACTCGAGCAAGAGGAAAAGGAAGTGGATAAATGTGCCCCGAGATCTGTCCTGGGAACCAGGTTCTTCAAACATCATTAAAGAGTTCCTAACATCCCTCTCAGACTCTTGTGGGGGAATATTTCTCAGGTGAGGAGCTCTCCTCTCCCTAAATCAGACTCTGGATTTAGAAACACACCCCATCTCCGACCTCACCATCGGAACTCCAGAGCACAACTTAGCCAAAAGCCTGTAGAGTGAAGGAGTATTCAAAGCACTTCATGGCATTGTGACAGCTTTCCCAAAATAACCTCTTCACTAATTGAGGAGAGACAGAATTAGTGTTTCTAAGAACTGAACTGTCCCAATTTTAGTGTGGATTTTGCTAAAACGCAGTGTAAAGAAAGAGTTCACCTTTGACCAACAACTAAATCTTGCATTCAGAAGAGGTTAAGGTAAAAAAAAAAGAGGGGAAGAAAAACACAAAACTCCCCAAACCAAACCAAACCAAACAAACAAACAAATAAACAAAAAACAGCTTTCAATTCCAAGCATCCAAGACTAAAACAAAGGAGACATAAAGCAAACACTGCAAACGCTTCTGTTTAAAATCCATTTCCAGAAGAGCTGAATGGGGACAGAGGAGAGGGAAAAGCTGAGGAAGAATTCACCAAGGCAAATTATTTTCTGTCCTTAGCCCTCAATTTAGCCTTCAGTGAATTTGCCCACATAGTCTTTACCAAATCCTGGGAATTGGTGGAACTGTAACACAGTGGGACTCATAAATAAGAAAAATATTTTGATTTTTTTTGTGTGTCACTACCAATGCTGAAGCAGTTTCCAGACTGATGGCACTGACCTGCACCCAAAAGGTACACATGGATTTTGGCACCGTTTCAGTACCAAACTCTTGCAAAGGAGGGTTAGAACACTTTGCTAACAGTGGCAGAGTTTGGCAGAGCCCTGTAATTAATGTCTTGTTGCTTTTCCCTTTTGTCAAAGTAGTCAAAATAATGTCATATGAAATGATTTATTTTTGTTTGTTTGGCAGCTCTCCAGCATTTCAATAGCAGGGAGGCTGCTGTGCTCAGTGTTGATTTGTCCCAGCACATTATATTTGTACAATTTCAACCCTGTAGTACACAGCCAGGCAAGGGAATAACACAAAGTTTTTTAATATTCTGCCTTTGCAACAAGCAAACAACCCAGAACAGTGTATTTCAATTTTTGCCTGGGGATTAACATACAAATGTTCTGAAAATTAGGGATATAATTATGTGAAGTCAATTACAATTTTCAATTACTTATTTCCTAAGGCTTTATGCTCAGCAATGTTGGACATTCTGAGCTTGTAGCTCCTCTCAGTCCTGTTTATCATCTACCAACAAAGAAACACCACAGCCAAATGACTCAAAATAAAAGGCTTTGAAGTATTTTGCAGGTAAATGAAAGTGAACAGAGTTGTGTCTCAGCTTCACAAAGTATTTGGGGTGGTCTCAGGGCTCCTGACCTCTCAAAGCTTTTGTTATGCTGGTGATAGCAACAGAGAGCTGAGGACACAGATGTGGTTTTTTAGGGCTTAATTGCAATACAAAATAAAGTTACTGATTAATAAAATCAATATGTGTGAGTGTACCCGAGCCTTTGTCAAATCTTATTCACAGTTTATAAGTAATAAAGAAGTGAGAGTCAATTAACTGCACCGAATGTAATCACAAGCCCATGAATTCTTTTTACTGTATTGAGTTACAGCTTTGCATACTAATGGCTCATATTCATTTCACTTTTCTCCCTAGAAGTTTCTTCTGCAATGTGGTAATTACATAAATTGCAGGGCTTTTTTAATTTTTTTTTTTTTGAGTGGCTATTGGAAAAAAGTAGTTATGAATTTTAAAAGCATCATTGTCTCCTCACTTTTAGGAGAAGCTCACATTCGTACACCCCTGCATCACACGCTCAGAGGCAGCACTTTGGGGAATTATCTGCCATCTCCATGACTGGAAGAGTCATGGAAATGTTTTGCAGAATTAGGAGAGTCGACAATAGGGACAAACTATGCCAAAGGAAAGGTGACAGTGGCTGAGGAGGAGATCCTCAGATAAAGCATCGAGCCTGTTCAGGGCACTTTGAGATAACTGAAAACTTCTTGGAGAATGGACAGAGGAACTGCAAGCACCTTGAAAAGATACGGGGAACATCCTGTGAGAGAAGATTCTTTGTTTATTCTTCAAAATAACTTTTAAAAGGATGGATAGTTACACATTAACCACAGCGTGGGTAATGTCAGTCTCGAGAGGACCTCAGCAGGCTGGAAGAACAACTTAAATGAGCATAAGGGACAGGGTCATTTTTCAGGTGTCTTGTAGGTAATTCTATGGTTCTTTAAAAAGATGATGAAAAGGTAAACCTGAACTGAAGGAAGCCTTAAACTATTTCATCTGGATTTTTAAGTTCTGTGACAGCAAATCAGCTTTCATTTCTAGATTACATAAAACAGAGTTTCCTATCTATTTGTTACACGACTACAAACAGCGAAGAAGTATTTGAATGATGCATGGCTACAGGAACTGTCATGTTTCTCAGGCAAATTACTGAATACCCTCAGAAAATCTCCTTAATATCTCTATGTACTAATGACCAAACTCAGTGTTATCCCTGCCATTCACCCATTACAGTCCAGTTTTGAAATCTAAAATGTGCTTGATAGAACGAGATTTTCATCAGTTACCTACTGCCAGCTAGCAAAGCAGAAAATAGAGAAAATGGCCATTTCTATTTCATATTGCTTAATATCCATCACTTTAATGGAAATGAGATAAAGTAGATAATGGCAGTAAGAATTGTATTAGCAGCACAGACATATATTACATATTTCTCAGAGGTACCATTGTTGTAGCATTTACATTGTTAATATTAAAATGTCTCGAGCAGCACAATCCAATGTAACCAATATTATAAATATTACCTTTAATATAAAAGAGTTGAACGAGCTTTTAACCTTGAATTCGATACAGTGTTGAAAATAACTTTTATACTTACATGTGCTAGCTCCTTGTGAATAGCTAAGTACTTTCCCCCTCAAATAAATCTTTCTCCAGAGCTAAACTTCCTTGCACTATTCTTAGCTGTAATTTCCACTACACATTAAGTGATCATAGACCTTTTCTGTACTTCTTTTAAGTATAACTCAGAAGCAGAAATGTCAATTTAGATGAGGCTTTTGAAGCTAACGTTAAATACAAATAAAGACTTTAAGTAATGTTCCATTTTGCAGATATTTCATTAAAGAAGAGTGTACAGGAAGGTTATCCCCATGTTCATATATCCTGAGTCCAAGTAGAACTGTGGTTTAAAATGGTTTTTGAAACAGAATATTAAAAAAAAAACCAAAAAACCCCCCAAAAAAACTCAAAAACAAGCAACAGGGTCAGGAATGAGGCAAAAATGGCAAGTCTGAGCACAAAATAGTAACGTCAAGGTTGGGAAAAAGGAGATTGTTGGCTCCTGTCTGCAGGACGCTGCAGCATGTCCAAGGAGGAAATGGCAGGGCAGAGCCTGGGCAAGGGAGAAATGGAAAAATCAGACGAGACTAAGAAGATAGTACAACCACACATCCATGCTGGCAGTTGGGAAATTTGATTATGCAGAAAAAAATTGGACAGAATCTAAAATACAAATCTGAATGTCTCTCACTGTGAAGAGCTGGATAACCACGAGGTTTAAATGTATGACACAGGTTAGAAATGAAGAGTGTGAAGCTCAGCTGCTTAATCTAGGGACCACTGGTAAGAATTTGTTTTAAGTCAGGCAATCATCAGGTGCAAACGGTACTGGAGGGAAGATCTATTACTCTAAATAAGTTTAATCTACCTGTGAATAAGGCAAGTGCAATACCAGGAGTGTCGGGCAAGCACAGAGAGGAAATATTGATGGGATTGAGTAAGGCAGTGAGTTTTCATCTGGAACACTTCTTATCATTTATGTTCCGAAAAGAGGAGTCTGAATGAGCAAAGCCGAAAAAAAGGAGTTAGGAGGGCTGCAAAAAGAAGCCAAAAAAGCTGGGATTGTGCAGCTGTAGCAAAAGGAAAGCTGTGAGGGGACATTGTACAACTGCTCTGCCAAAAGATACGAAATGGAGTGGTACAGACTAAGATTTAAGATGAAGGACATGGTTGGCAGAAAATTAATCACATGTGAATTGACTGGGAATAAATACAATCCCAAGAATACAAAATTTCTGACAGTAACAAGACTTGGGTTCTGAAACAGCCCATCATGAAGTGTCAGGACAAAAATAACCCTTAATGACAATCTTCACGGATTCGGAAGCAGGATTAAAAGACAAGTCTGCAATACTGAGGTCTGGTGGTAAGAAATGTAAGAGGCTTCTTTTTGGCTTTATTTCTTCTCTCATAAATAGATATTTAAGGACACATCAATTGATTCCAGTGTGGGGCTTTCATTCCCTAAGCTGAGGCACAAACTCCCATCTCTATGGTGCACAAGGAACAATAGAAAATCCACTATTAAAAACACAAGTACTGTTTTATTTTTCATAAAATGATGCAGTGATACCACAACCAGGAAAAGAAAAATACTCAACTTCAGACCTCCCAAGAATGACATCAAAAAGTTAAGCAGCACTTAGTCTTCTTTAAGGTGTCACTTCTGCTCAGCGTAACTCTTAAGACGCTTAATGCAGATGGATGGGCTGAGCAGTCTCTGCAAAGACAAGGTTTCCTTCTTTACATCCAATCTAAAAGCTTTTAAAATCTCTCTGTCAGGAACGATTTGACTGCATATCTATTGCATCCCCCTACTGCTGCAAAACTTATAATGAGAGAGGATCGTGGGGAAGAAAAAACCACATTTTGGTAACTCTGACAGTGAAATGAAACACTGTCAATCTGATGGGCTGCAAAGCTGGGACTGCACATTAACCTCACCTCGCTCATTAGAGCTCTCATCCAATTAAAACAGCAGCTGGGCTGTGTCTGAGTGCTGCCACACTTTGGTGCTGCCAACAAGTTCATTTGTGGTGTTCCTCTGCTGGCCTCGTGAAGAACAGGCTCTGGGACAGCCAAGGTTTGCCTGGTTTGCAGCACAGATCAACTCACAAAATAAAAATTGCTTCTCTCCAATTTGATACAGAGGACGCGCAGTGCCTGGCTGCAAGAATCAAGTCAAACATTTTCCTGGTATTTTCCTGATTTATGTATAGTCTGAGGTTTCATACAATTCCTAAAGCATAGGATTTCTACGGATAAAACCACTCTGCTCTAAAAAGGAAAGATCTGGAATGGGACTTACTTCTTCCTTATATTAAAGAAGAAGACATACAAAGTTCATAATTTATCCTGGTGTTCTTGAAAGAAGAAAAAAAATCAGTTTTATCCACACAAACATATATTTATCAACCTACTAAAATGAGAACAATTGAATCATCTTCCATATATATCTATAGGAACAATCAAACTGATCCCCAGGGTGAGAGCCACCATTTCCCAAAAGCTTCTATTCTATGCGTCAGTAAAATTAGAATTCTCCTCACATCATCTCCATTTAGCTCATAGTTTTCATAATGGCTCTAATAAATAGCAATAATACTGGATATTTTCAAAGAACAAACTGGTGGCTTTATTCTCATTTCACAATACAGCCTAAGCGAAAGCAAAAATAAAATAAAATAAATGCCAGACATGCAGGGAAGACTGGGAGCAGCTCCATTAAAGTCAATAGTTATACATAAAAATACATAAAACGGGGAAAGAAGAAGAACAAATGTCTTTAGATAATGTATGAGAATCACAGTATGAACCCTCAGCAGAGATTCATCTACAGAGAAGTTAGTCAGGAGAACTGATTTTTAACTTGCCATTTCAAGCTGAAGGGGGAAAGAATAAAAATTTCAGAGCAGCAGCATTGTCTGAAGAACTCTTTTGTGCTTAAACAGTAAGTCCTGAACAATTTTAAAGCTCAGTGTATGGAAATTAGCATCACAATCCATTGCTTCTACTGCTTTCATCTGTGGTTGGAGCTTGTTATTTAGCAGGACCATCAATTTGGCATCTTCAGTGACCAAAGTATTGCTTTAAAATGTAAGTCTCATTAGCCAAAGTATTTGTATTATTTTCAAAAGCTTTAAAATGTGGTATTTTTTCATGATTTAACAAACTGCAGGCATCTCTGATTTTCGTCCCTGAATCAACTCAATTTAGTTGGAAGGAGGGGGGGAAAAAAAATAATGTTTCTTTTGTCAAGACTTTGCAACAAGTTTTATTTTAAAGAGAGGCTTTATGGAAATTTTGTGGTTAAACCTCAGCCTGCAACAAAGTCCCATGGGGCTGCTCATTCACTGCCCTGCCCCACAAGGATGGGGAGGAGGAGCCCAGAAATGGAAAACCCAAGGGTTGGGATGAGAATAGATGAAGAATTGAAATCAAGTAAAACTATTATTATTATTATTGTTATTATTGTTATTGTTATTATTATTGTTATTGTATTATTATTATTATTATTATTATTATTATTATTATTATTATTATTATTATTATTATTATTATTATTATTATTATTGATACCAATAATCATACTTGATGGTGGTGATGATGGAGAAGAAAAGAGAGAGGCACAAACCCCAAGAAACACAAGTGATGCACAATGCAGCTGCTCAGCACCCACTGCCCAGTGCCCAGCCCACCCCTGAGCAGAGATCAGCCCCTCCCAGCACACTCCCCCAGTTACAAACTGGGATGATGTTCTATGGTATGGAATTTCCCTCTGGCCAGCTCAGGGTAGCTGTCCTGGCCATGCTCCCTCCTGGTTTCTTTTTCTTTTCCAAACTCTTGGAGCAACGTAATTTTTAATTTTTTTTTATTTTTCTGGAGAAAAGCCAGCTTAGCAAAGGAACTGTTTGCTGCGTTGTGTCTTCTCAGCTCCCAAGGACCTACCCTGCACAGAAGCCTGGGATTCTTCTCTCTCCTCAATCCCCCTCTCCAGCCTCTCGCAGTTCTCACTGAGCTGACCAGTAACAGGGACATTTTCCACTGGTAAATCCCTGCTGCAGTGGATCAGCTACACCAGATTACCCCATGCAGTGTTCCAGGGAGCACAACTCAAGGCACAGGCATCCAATTCCCGGTTCTGCCCTTTGCCTCTGAGTGATGCTGTGCAGGTCACAGCACCTTTCTGCCATCCTGAGCTATGAATACTCAATCTTTTATAAAGCAATTTGAAGTCTACTGAAATATTTTTTTTTTTTTTTTTTTTTTTTTACTTTTCATTACTGACCCCTCAGATTTTCTAATTTGTTTTGGATCCACTCTTCATTCCAAGTTTGTTGGTAGAGGAGGGGGAAGTGAAAGAGAAGGGGGAAGTGAAACAGGTTTGGCAGCATGCTGAGTTCCAGTACTGAGCCTTTAAGGTGTATGTTCAATTCGAAGATCCAGGAACCTCAAGGAGTGGTTACATGGTGAACCCGAACAGTTTAATAAATATACTCCAGCTTTACGGTGCCGCAGATGCTCATCAAAGAGTTGTTTGCTTTTAAGTAAGATTTATTTAAATAATACATCCACTGAATCAATAAAATGCCACCTTTTGCTGCATTTTTTACACAGCTCTCACCTAGCAGTTCAAAATATTCAATAGGTTTATAATGAACTTCATTGTCCCCAGCTGCTGTTGGGTTTTACATCCCTTCACACCTAATCCTCACCATCTGCACATTCAAGATTAGACATGATCCCTCGTGGACCTTGCTGCGTGCGAGCATCCAGCTCAGTGGCTCAGACAAATTTCTCTCATCACTCAAACCACATCCCGTGCACCCACAATTACTTCACAGCATTCCAGAGAGGCTCACTGGAGTCACAGAAATAATTCGTATTACTTGGCAATTATTCAGCACCTGGGAGGATTATACTTTTAAATTACTCGTAGACTGTTAGCATGTAGATGCTACAGGTTTTCAGGTATTTTAAAAATGAGTAACTAAGGTCAGTGTCTGTTTATCACAGTATTAACACAGGGCCTGCCTTATTACACTGGTTTGAGAATTCAAAATACGAGTTTGATTGTTCAATCTGCATACAAAGTGTATACAAGTACCTTCTAAAGGTCAGGTCTGAAAAGCTCATTATGGTTTGGGCATTTCAGATTTTTTTTGCAATCATTCAAAATCTTAGTCCTGAAGCAATTTGAGCAGAAAAACATGCAACACAGTTGGACAATTCGAAATACTACAGCCAATATGTGCTGTATAATTCACCTTTCACATCATTCACAGATACTGCCATAGCTTTCATCAACATTGCAGAGTTAGGAGCAACATTCCTGGCTAAAAGGCCTTTGAAGTCACTGTTGTCTCTGGCTGCAAAATCAAGCATTAAGCTGACATATCAGCTGTTAGTTGCATTAAATGCTGCTGCCCTGTTTGTTGTTCTGGAGGTTTTTAAGTTACTTTTCTAAGGAAGAGATCCAAACATCCTCTTTCACGGGAGAATTAAAGCCTGAAGGATGCAGGCCAGCATCACTACCCACGTGATCTACGTGACAGCCCAGTTATGGAGCTACTTTGGTATGTGGCAATTTAGGACACAGAAACCTGGGCTTACCAAATCAGTGGGTGTTTGGGTTTTACTGAACATGCATAACTCAGCTGAAGAGGACAGGAAATGATGTGACACTGCTCCAAACCAGGGGAGTGACATAAATTCAGATGACCAGCACAGAGCCACTGTAACTGAGTGTGACAGCAGCAGTACATCCTGTTAGTCCATGGCATGCTCCACATCCCAGATGCTTTGGACTGGGAAAAGGATTTTACATGGGACCAAATTCATTCCATGTGGATCTGAGGGATGAAAACGATCTTGACTCCTCTGTTTAGATATTCCTGTAATTCTTCTGTCTTTCCTATCATTTATTTCTGCTTCACCAGAGTCCAAGGTGTGCCTTGGATGGGGAGTTAGAATGCAGCCTGTGTCTTAAGAACAAGCTCCTATTTAAATTAGAAATTAAATAATGCTAAAAAAAGCCTATGGGAGTTGTCCCAATCATGTGGTAAAATGAGCAATATTTTAATTTAATATAACAGCTCTCTCTTCTTCTCTAAAAATTCTGGCTCTTAAAGAAGTTTCAATCTATGGAACAGAAATATCAATTTTGTCCTAATGTATTTTCCTTGCTACTTTCATAATAATGAATAGTTTTAAACACGACAGAAAAAAAAGTTGCAATTTGTGTCCTGGAAAAACACCTCTATTTTTAGAAAAGCAATGAGCATGATTATCTTCCATTGAAGCACAAGAATAATAGGTATTAATGATGGCACTTCTGCTAATTTCATAACCCATTCTCCCAGCTGAATGAAGCAGGGTCTTTTCAGTGAGCCTCAGTGAATTCAAACACCACAAGGTGTTCAGCACTATACAGCACATCCTAACAGTGCAAAAACTGTATTTTAGCTCAGTGCTAGATAATGGATTAGCTGTACTGGCAGTCCTCAGTAGCAAATACTGTTTAAAAGAAAATTAGCCTTTAGAAAGAGTATTTCAAAACAATCAGTGAACCCCGGCAGCTTGGGGAAATACAATGCAAAGTCTGCAATAATAAATCCTGTAACTGCATTTTATTGCCTTCAGTGATTTTTCCATGGATCTCCTATCCCCTAATTTTAGAAAACAATTGTCTCACTCATCAGTTTTTTGAATATAAAAGAGTCATTCCTAGGAGCTTGAAATATGGATGTCACCCCCTCATGTACTAGACAGAGTAACTCTGTCTTGGGAGTAACCGTAAGAAAGAAATGAACATTGGCACGAAATTCCTGGTTCATAGACCTGAAATTTCCCAGGAATTGTTGTAACAGACGGGAATCTTACTATTCTTTGACCCACACAAAATGGGGCAGTTTATGATCTTTCCCAAAGCCAAGGTGCATCTGTTCAGTACCTGGTACTGCAACATTCACGTGCAGGTGCCTGGAGCTGCAGTGCCCCACTCACATCCCAGCTGGGCAAAACGTTCTGCCAGCCTCAGTGCTGGATTCCTGCCAGCCAAACTGGAAACCAGTTCTTGAAATGTATCTGCAATGGGGAAGGCAGGGCCACTGTTTTCACACACACATCGATCTGGTGAACGCCAAGGAACTGTTCTTGAAACAACGAGAAAAAATACCTTGGCATAACTATTCCTTCAGGAGCTTCCCGAAGGCATTTGGACATGGGGAAGGGGAACCGACCTGGCTAAAGGAGGTGCAAATCTGCAGCTGATGTGAAGTGAATGAGACGGGCTTTCTGCTGGGATGACAGCAGGTGATGGCATAATTAAATATTTACCGTAATGAGAGGTCGCAAGGGAGTGTCCATAAGCAAAACTCGTGTTTGCTCCTGCCTGCTTGGCCTTGCAGCCCTCGCAGAGCTCTGTTAACAACGCGTGTGTGTGAGTCGAATGGAATTATACACACACACACTTCACCCACACGCCAGTTGCCACACGGTGACATTAACATCCCTTACGAATTAATTAAACCTAACAAGACACCCATAATTAAGACTTCTGAGGTTTATTATTTCTCTTTTACTATTGGGAAACAGACCCAGGGAGATTAAGTGCCTTATCTAAGTAAATGAATCTCTAAATTACAGTGGGAACAGAGTCCAGGGGCCCTGATTCCCAATAAATTGACTGTTTAAACACTGAAGGCTTTGTGCATGTGCATTAAACAAATTGTCTGAGTTTAGCTGTCATTGTATCCTTTCCTGGATGAAAAATTATTTCTGGAATTAGGTATTAGCCATGTTGTGAATCTCTCTCTTAAAAAATTAAATCAATCCAACACCTCTCTGTACTTTTAATTGTGAGTGTCTGCTTTCAGATGACTTTCTGCAACACATTGTCCATTTATGTTCATCTCTGCGAGATGCAGGAACAGAGCCTTTACTAAGCCACCTCTCTAATTAATTGGAATGTTTCTGCAGACTGAGAAATACATTAGATAAATCATATTTTCTATCATCAGGCTGTCTGATCAATTAAGACAGGAGCACATACAAGTATCGAGGCATCATCTGGTTATTTTTTTAACCTTCAGCTATACAGGACTTGGTAAAAAGCAATGAGATTTTAGGGAATGCTTCCTCCTCTGGATCACAAATAAGCACTAACAAAAGTTCTGAGACATGACCTTGAGGTGGCCTTCACCTTCAAAGGCCGTTTCTAACAACCAGAGAATAAAGTATGGGGACAAATGCTTAAAAAAAGAAAAAGTTGTAAGTAATGCAAGTTGCAGGAGCCCAGAGGACCTGAAAGACCATGAGTGTAATGCAAAGTGGCAGTTCTCATATTCCTAATGTAAAGAAGCCACATAACAACCTCCAGTCAAATCCGTTATGAAAACTAACAACCTACTGACCTCAAATTACATTTTTTACTCTCTGTTTAATTACAAAACCACTGAATAACTGCAATTTAAGATCATCTGCATCCAGCTCCTTATAAAACTTCTGAGGAGGTGAGCTCTGAGGAGTCCTCGTGACACAGACTGTCACAGGAAATGTCACCTCACCTTTGCACGCCATTCGAACTTGAAAGAGAACCACACACTTGTCTTTTTAGGCTTGAAATCCCTCATTATTGATCCACAGAACATTAACATGTTTCATGGCTTGTTTGTTCCCTAAAAATAGTAACTAGATTGTGTTCAAGTGCCACTTTTTAAGGAAAAAACAAAACACAGCAAAGTGAGACAAGCCTCAGTGCACAGGTAGGTCAAGAGTGCCCAACTTCCACTTTGGAAAAGCCAAAATAAGAGATTCCCCAAAAGCTCCACAAACCATTTGACTCAGCTCATGGCCAGTCCTGGGGACCTGGGAATCCTAAAACTGCAATTTGACTGAGCTGTTCTCTTTCTCTGTCCCCCACCTCTCCAATTTTCCCAGTGCACAAACCTGTCCTGCCCCTTCATGCTGCTTTTCCCAATCCCCCATGTTCTGCCAGGCAGGTCATGGCTCAGTGACTTTCTGGCCTCTATCAGAACTTCTTGCAGAGAAACCCAATATGATAAAACACACAATCAATGCCTGTATCAATCATTCCAGAAAAAAAAAAGTAATTATACACTAAGCAGTGATACCAGCAAACCTGTTTTGTGGTTTGTTTTTCATTTGGTGTAACTGGCCTGGTTTTTCCCTGCTGCTAAAAGAGAAACAGCGGGCACTCCACAACCACTCTGATGCTTTCTTCTTGCTGATTTTCCTTTGGTTGTGACTTCCTGCTCTACTGGAACTGCTTTCAAGCCAGCCTGGCTGGAAATGCAAACACAGGGAAACTCCAGAACAACCTCCACCAGCAGCACCAGGAAACAGAATCATTTAGACATTTCCAAGTACAGCAACACCTCGTCAAACACAGCAGAAAACGAGCTGGGAATCAGCCTTCAAGATACCTGAACCAAAAAAAGATGAAAGCTGGTCAGACACTGGTTCGTTATTACACAGAATTGAAAATGTCAGTCACACAGGAACCTTTTCCCACTCCTAAAAATGACAGATAAAAAGGAAACATCCACAAAGAAGGATTGTATTGACTCATCTCTCCAACCCTGTGTTGAAAAGGAATGCCTGGAAGTGCTCTGGTCTCTCTCCTGATCTATACAGCCCCACAGGGGGAAAGGCTCCACAACCATCTGCAGACATCAAAAGTTATCAACCACTCCAGCTACCTGCTCTCCTCCTGCTCTACTTCTGGGCCAAAAAGAGATAAGTGGGTTAAATGGCAAACAAAAAAAAAAGATAATTACCAAATCATAAATCCTTAAGTGTTGACATGATGAAGGGCGAAGTGAGCTTAGTGTGATGGCCAAGGGTATATTAACAAACATTGTTACATGACATACAGAATACAAACATTTGGTACCTGGGGTACCACTGGTTTTAAGGCTGTTTGCATCTGTGCAGTTCTCAGCGCTGATTTCTGGTTCATAGGGAGATTATTTCACACTTAGCCCTCAAAATATTTTTCATGGATTTTTGCAGTCTTATTGTGGAAAAGCAGGACCCAGCAGCATCTTTCTTCTCTGCCTGATTACAAGCTCAGTTCTGAGCAATATTCTGTGTATTTAATTTTTCCCCCTATATTTGAAACAAAAAGCTGCCAGAGCTGAAAATTTACAAACAATGTGTGTGACATTCTTCTCATCTACATCTCACCCCCTCCTTTTATTCTCCTGCCTCATTTCTCTTTTTCTATCTTACTTTGTTTCATTGCATCATCTATATTTCTTTTATATATCTGCCCTCCTTTACTTCTCCCTGCTTTTACTTTCTCTAACAAACTATTCTCACTTTCTCTTCTCACCCAGCAGGCAGGGGCTTGGGTTGTGCAGATAGAGGGGTCAAACCTCTTGGTCAATTGTATCGAGAACATGGAGAGAATGAGAAAAAAAAAGCGAAGAGAAAAAATAAGTACACTTTACCAAAAAGAGGAATACAATGTTTTTAAAGCAGATAATGATGCTCACACCAAGATCAAAAGCACAGTGAGTCACAGAGCTGCAGATCCTCCTGTGCAAGAATTAATGCTGGAAACTAAACCCTTGAACTTCCCAAACAAATTAACAAACAAAAGACCCAACAAGATACATTTTTCATTGTAGACCAAAAGAGTGCAGGAAAAAATAATGGGGAAGAGGATTTAAGTGCAGTCAGCTTTTCAAAACAACCCTTCACTCCATGATCTAGAGCTTTGACACTCCCTGTCTGAAAATTCAACTTGTATTGACATTTTCTTCTTTCTCTCTGGTTCAGTTTAGCCATGAATCACCTGTTCTGCTGCTCCTGGGTGCCACATGCTGTTAACAATTTGACATCCCTGCCACTGTGCACTAAGCACATTCCAGTGCTTGCTCCTGCTGATTGCAAATGGGACACAGGGATCTCTCAGATGAAACTATTTATTATGGGATCACAGTGCATGGCTACATTTATGCCTTGGTGGCCAGCAGTGCCTCTCTAGCAATAAACACCTTAGGAACAGGCAACTCTGACACAGAGCATGAAAATCTGGGATGGAGAATTCCTGTCTCCTAAAAAATGCAGAATTGTCTCCCAGCGGATTCATAATTCTGTCAAAAAGCTGAGCGGATCTGCCAGGTGATTTCAGTGTATCTAATTCTAATTTACTTTTCCACTTCTGTCTGCTAGAGTTTTTAAACAACTTTGTGGGTATGCATTGCGATTCCTGTGTTATGTGTTACTTGAATAAATTCACAGGAAACCTCTACCTCAGTTTCCCAGCTCCACTCCACTGCAGCCACAAGCATCAGCTCATCCCCAGTGCACAGCTGTTTTCATCACCCACGTATCACTAACGACCACCTCACTTTATGCGAGATCAAGAGTGGGGAAGGTACGGGAAATAAATATACCTGGAGATTTTTAAAAGCTGTCTGAGAGATCTTAAAAGAAGCTTAAAAACCCCAAACAAAGAAAAAACTTGACGGTTGCAGTTTTTTTTCTGTCTCATGGGGACAAAAAAAGTGAAGACAATCAAGAGAATACTAAAATTATCTTGCTTATGAAGAGGAAATCGACATGTGAAACACAGAGTTAACAGTGGCTGACTTTGCTTCTTTTTATTTCCAAATAATTCCACACTTGGAAAATTTAGGTGTGATTTTTTTTTTTTCATTTTCCCCCCTAACCTTTAATTAAAAGTCACACTAAAAAAAAAAAAACACCAAACCCTCATTCACTGATAAATATATGGAAACTTTAATAATTACCAGAATAAGTGTGCTAAATATGGATACAAAATTAAATGCTAAAAGCAGAGCTATTTATCATCCTGCTTTTACTTTCCCATTCACATCTCCTAGATACATATCTACTTTTTTTTTTTGGAGAGGGGCTATATTTCAGAATTCTAACTCCCATCCTAACAAACACGGATTTTTTTCTGTGCTAAGAGCAGGAATGTTACACTCTATCATTCTATGATTCAGGAAGCATCATATCATTTGGGACAACAAAATCGTGACCTACACGTCTGTCTAAAATAACAATATCACAGTTTTGAGGGCTGAAGGAATCCAGTTCACCACCCACATCCTTTTATACTATGACTGTTCGTAAGGAACATCATTTCCCCTTTCCCAGAGGCAGCTTCCCAAGTGCTGATGGCAGAGCCCTCACACTGCAGACGCCACACGAATACCACAGCTTCACTTTTTGACATTAATGGGTTTTCTCTAACATATGATGGAGAAAATGCCTCATTTCTCCCCATCATCTCCCAAAGAGATGCTAAGTGTCTTTAGTCAGCTGTGACAATGCCACCATGTGTGACAACATTCTCACAGCTTTGGAGGGAACAGGAAAAATTTCCACAGGCTGGAGAAAGCAACAGCTTCTTGTATGCAAGGAAAAGAACCTGTCAGCTAATAAGAAAAATACTGTTATTTATTTTCACACGTAGGAAACTGACGATCAGACATGACTTCAGCAAAGTCATGAGAGATCAAAACACACGGCAAGAAGTGAAGTTCAACCACGGCTGCTTCGAGTCCTGTTCAACAGTCACAATCACCATCAGGCGTTGATGCTGCTTATTCCATAGGGAACTGGGAACAAACCACCTGTAAGAAGACATTAGGACATACTGGAGCTGTTAACCCATCCCATTCCTGACATTCCAGGAGATTCCACGCCTGGTGGGCCAGGCACAGTCTATGCTGCCAGGAGGCACACAATGAAAGCAGACTAAAAGCTGATACCAACCTGAAATCACAATTACTGATCACACGATCAGTCATTACAATTACTGGTTACAGGGCACAACCCTGCCTTGGCACAGTGTCCCCAGATCCATCCACGATGCTCCTTCTCCTCTCCACATGCCATAGTCTTAGAATTCAGCAGAAACACCTTCAAATTCCAGGTTTTAGAATGAGAGATTTACCTATCACATAAGGACATGGTGGCTTCCCCAGTTCATTTAAACCCACTGAAATGCAGATATTATTGAGCAACCTGCTCTAGGGGAAGGTGTCCCTGCGCATGGCACTGGGGCTGGAACGAGATGATCCTTAAGGTCCCTTCCAACCCAAAGCATTCAGTGATTCCATGATATCATTCATCTCTTATCTCACAACTAGAAAGAAGTGCACTCCAGTGCATAAGTGCTACAGCTACAGCTCATTCTCACATTGCTTGTGGTTTTATTTAGTTAAGGAATTTGCATGAAACTTTTAGATGACACACGATACATATGTGCAGACACTTCAGTATTTTTTTTCCCCCATTCCTCCTGTTGTTAAGTGAAATGATGGCATCTATCACAAAAGCAGAACAGAGTAGACTGTTACAACTCTACTACTAAGAGGCAGGATGTGAATAAACGATCCTGAATGCAGCGATTTTTTTAACTGCTGTTTGTCTTGTGGCACGGGCTTCAGGCTGCACCAGAAACCCAGGGCAGATCCCTACCAGTTATTCATTAAGGCAATGTTCTCACGCACGATAAGCTATTAAGGTCATCGGGAATATCCTGTAAAAGCAATTGAAGAAAATAGAAGAGATACATACCACAGTCAAGCCCTTTACTGTAGTATATTAAACTTGTTTCCTACTCCATAGGGTATCCACAATTTTATGTCTTTCTTCCACAATGAACTTTATAAGCAAGCTAGAGGATTTATCCTGATTTCACTCTCTATCCACACTAAGAAGACAGAAAAAACAGAGCACATGCTGCAGCACATTATCTTCTTACAAACAATCTCTAGCAACTTCAGGAAGAATTCAGATTCTCAGAGAATTCAGTTACCCTCTTGGGTAAAACTGTATTTCTAAGTATAACTCCATGAATTTGTAGACAACAAACAGGCAGTACAATTTAGTGTTGGCTTTGAAATACACAAAAATATTTTACTGGGCCGACATAGCTCTCGGCACTAACTCTCTGAAGTACTCAGCAATTCAGAAAGGACAAATTGAGAGAATTAATTTACTCTACCAGCAGAGATGGGCTCCAGCTCTATATATGGGCTATGAAGTTGAGTTTCTTTCAATCCACACATGTAATTATGTTCCATTTTTGTTAAACAGACAGAAAGGGTTCTGTTGGTGCTGCTTTTGTCCTTTTGTCATTTGTCTTGGCTCATAGGAAAACAGAGGTATTATGGGAGACAGTTACAAGCTATTTTTTTCCCCCAAACAAAACTTTATACCGTAAAAATATAATGCGGCTTTTGTTTATAAGCCTTAACAATT
This sequence comes from Cnemophilus loriae, assembly GCA_013397755.1. NCBI lineage: Eukaryota > Metazoa > Chordata > Aves > Passeriformes > Corvidae > Cnemophilus > Cnemophilus loriae. The sequence continues at coordinate 462,965 of VZTF01000541.1, forward strand.
CGGTGGCATGAGATACGCTGAGTGGATAGAAGGGTATAAAGAAGCCAAGCTAAGATCTTCAGGTTTCAGTACTATTTCAGAAACACAGATTTTTGTCTCAGGCAGCTTTACCTTCCGAAGGCATTCACAGAATCACAGAATCAACTGCTAAATCACTGCAATACCGGAGTGAAGACCTAACATTTGTTCGGCACTGCCTGGATGAATTCTCACCTCCTCAGTGGCTTTTCCTGTGCTACATTTCCTGATGGCAGTAATATTTTAATCTGTGCTAACAGGTGACTGTCAAGGGATGCTACAGCATCCAGGTAGGAACGAAGTGATGGCTCCTCCAAGTCTGTTCCTCAAAGGCAAAACCCTAAATCCAATTATAGCAACACACTGTCCTCCTGCATGGGATCTACCCTACTTCTACAGACAGGCCATTTCAAAATACTCCCTCTCTTTAGCTATCATTTTAATTCAAGTGGTTTTTGGTTTTTAATTATTTTTAAAACTTAGCTAGGAGAATCAGGGAGGGATTAGCCAGTCAATGTTAAAGACAGCTGAATACAGGCTTTTGGTGTAATTTTCACTGACTCCATCAAATCATGCATTTTTATCATTTATTTAGTTCAAACTCAACATCTGATGCATGGTTGCCTTTGATTCAGAGTGACAAGAAAAAAGTTTACTGTTAAACATTAATCATGTTCTTCTGTTCCCACTCTCCTTCTGCTCTTAGATTTAGGAGGATACACTCAACTGTAGTTTTATTTTCACATTATGAAAAAAATCTGGTTTAGATTCCATTTATTTGTAATTTATTCTTCCACATTTCTTACTCAATAGTAATGTAAGTAATGCATGTAATAAACATACATTTCATTCATTACTTCTGCACTCGATTAATAAATGGTGACTACTCTCACAAAGCCCTGTTTCTCCACGATTCTAAAATGTGTCGTTTGTGTTTTTCTTCTTTGTTCTTCTCACCTTTGAAACGTCCTTATGGTCACTAGCTCTCTATTTAGAATCACTTGGAAAAACTCTAACTCCTGTTTTTGGTACAGGGAGCACTGCTAATTCCCCTTTCCCAACTGTTTCAAGGCACAGCTCCCACCATCACCACGCTGTAAGAAAATGCACGTGCTGCACACCCCACCCATCACCCAGGGGTCCTGACACCAAGAACTGGTATTTTCCTCTTTTTTCCCTGGAATTGTCCAAGGCCACGCTGGACAGGGCTTGCAGCAACCTGGTTTAGTGGAAGGTGCCCAAGGATTTGCAACTGGGTGACCTTTAGAAGTCCTTTCCAGCCCAAACCATTCCACGATCTTACGATTTTCTCCTTTACTTTTGAAGTTAATCTTCATTTTGTATAAAGCCTGCTGTGTCAGGAGCAGATCTGTCATTCCAGAACTTACCATGTATTTATCAAATCACACTCATTAATAACAAAAAAAGGAATAAACCCAATTTTTTGTCTTTAATAATCTCATTCATTTCTTATCTGAAGCTTAACAAAGCCATATTTTCACGGTAAGTAGCAATCCTTCCCACATGCTTGCCATCAATGTCTACAGAATTCTAGCTTTTATTCAAAATGGTATTTAAAAGAGGTTCTGTCATTTCTAGTTGCAAAGATAACTGCTGAAACACGAAAGCAAGAATATCAATGCTGTAGCTGCCTCCTAAGCCTGACAGATGCAGTGCTTCTGCTGCTGCTCAGAACAAGATGCTGAGCAGCCATGGTGAAATTAAAAAAAAAACCCTAAAAATGATTAAAAAGAAAACATATAAGCAACTTTTCTCACTTTCTGAGACTGACTCCTCCCCACCTCGTGTTGCTCCTAAGAAAGTTGTGAGAAAACTCCTTTCTTTCCTGCTTGTCAAATAGGGCAGGATTTGATGATAAAAAGAGACAATTAAGAAGAACTGGAATTGAAAAACATTCCTCTTTCAGAAGCAAGCACAGGGGCCTGCACAAAGGAGAGGAGAGAGAAAATGGGATCACGGGGGAGGAAGGTGAAGGAGGATGGATCACCCAGCTTCACTTCTACGTTCACTCTGCTCTCGCAGAGTTTTTTCCCCTTTCTGGACTCCCACCAAGAGAAGCCCATTGCCCCACACATGAGTCTTCAGCTGAGGGACCTGGCAGGGCCCCAGACCTGAAGCATGGGACCACATTTGTGCAAACTCTACACACAGCAGTGCAACCCCTCTGCCTGTGAGGGATGCGATGGCTGGGACACCAAATGCTGAATTTCTCTCTGATAACACAATCTGCCCCCCTCCAAGAGCTGTAACTCATCTGAATTTGAGACTTAAATCCAATTCTAAAACCGTTTATTTCAACAATGATAACAACAAAAAAGCCACATTCTCTTTCAACGTGGAGGTAATCAAATATCTAGGCTGTATTGCTGCTGATGGGTTTTACCTGATTAAATTACTACTGGGAGGACTAAAGCATCAGTGAGCTCAGAGTGTTGAAGCAGTGCAACACATACAAATACCGTGCATCAGCAAAATCTTGACAGCCAAGGGGTTAATTGCAATGCTAGAATGAAACATATAAAACTAATCACTATTTATTGTCAATTATTTGCAAATGCGTAGATAAATAAAGTAAATGGATGTGACATTTCCCTTCCAATAAACCAAATACTGAAAAGCACATCACCAGGAATTAGACAAATTAGCTGTATACTAAGTGAATGAAGCAAATAGAAAAGCATGAAATACAATACATCTTTAAAGAGTGAAGAAACTTCATTTCTGACTAAAGGAATGGGCAACAGTGGAATTTGAACTGAGAAAGCCTCAGTCCTACAATTACATCAGCCTTTACTGCAGCTCCACAGAGTTAAGCTATCGCCCTGGGATCGACTAAACCTTTCCCTGGAAATGGCCAGAGCATTCCGAGCTGAAGGATGATATTTTTATGGACTGCTGGTCGCTTTTAATTCCTTTAGAGCACATTAAAATACAGTCACTCTTTTAGCCATTTTAACCCTGTTTGGCACAAATGGTTGCACTTGAAATTCATCGACTTAAATGGTCCATGGAAGGTATCATTAAGAATTGCTGTAGCAGATTTTTTTTTTTTTTAAACTTGCAATGCATTTAATTATTAATGTCCCTCTATCATTTATGGCCCATTGTTTTTCAGATTTTCCACATCTTTCACCTTACCTGCTCAAAGAGTTACAGAAGGCAGAACAAAGAATTCCAGATAAAGACATTCGCAGTTATCACTAGACCTTGTGATAGTTCAGAGTGTCCGTACTTTGAGTTTTGGTGATTATACCCAAATATCCAAGGTTAGGCTCAATAACAACCTGAGGACAACACTTCATATACACAAGACAATCTGAAGATACAATAGGCTCATACACCACTGAGTATATTTTTCATGCATATATATATATATATATATACGCATTATTTTTTAATTTGTTCTTACTTTAGGATGACCTCTGACAATAATTGTACTTATGTTTCTTTGATCTACAGCACGACTTGAGGAATACAGGTTAGCTCACTGATTTTCAGTAACAAGAGGGCCTGTAACGTTCACAGATTATTAATTTTCATAAGTTTTCCTTGAACAACTTCAGTGGTGTTAAGATTTAAATCTGTAATCTGCAAACACTGATCTCCTGTAAAATCCAACAGCGGAGAGACAAGCAGGGCTTGCCTTTGAAATAAAAAAGGAAAAAAATCCCATAAAACTACCTCAATTCATCTAGCCAGTACTTGTCCTCACTTTTGTATTTGTTTTTATGTATGCTAAAACAGTAACTTCTTTTGTAACATTGCTGAAGTAGTCAAGGACGATCCGGTTTTTTTTTCTGTATAAAAAGAGAATTGTAAGAAGAAAAACCATGAAACCAAGAGTTATTTATTTCTCTTTCTTGGAATCATTACCTATTAGCTATTCCTTTGAATCATGACCTATGATTTTACTGTTCTGTAAATAAAACTGGACCAGGTCTTCCAACAAACCTCTTCCCTCTGGTTGGTATTTCCCAGCTGTAAAAAGTAAATTCTTGTTTCTTGGAGTAATTTATCCCAATCCCATAAGAGCAGCCCCAACGCAACAACGGCGCTGAGCCTCACCACCATCACCTCCAACATCCAAAGGGAATAGCTGGAGCCTGGAAGTGGATCTGAAGAGGGGAGAACAGCTGGAAGAGGAAGCAACCGAGTTGAAGGAACAGCCAAATTGAAAATATATGTTTTGGAGCTCTCAAGGTGACTGAGAGCCAGGGAATTTCAGCTTAAAGGGCTATTGCAGAGGTGCCCATAATTTTCTCAAGCTTAAGGCAGTGCTGCATATATCAATCTAGAACTGAATACTACCCTTTTGGAAGAAATAAAACCCAGCAAACCAAACTCCAGAAGATTATTTTGGAGGAAGAGAAGGGAAGAGTAGAGCTAGCAGCCCAAAATTCTGCATTCTTGCTAAATAAAAGCATTTATCTGAAAAAATATATATAGATACTATATATGTCCAATAGTGAAAAAAAAGGGTTTATTACATGCATGAATACTAACAAGAAAATAATGTGATTTGTCTAAGACTTGAGTTTTCTGTGAGAGTGCTGATTTACAGATTTTTACAGATTTACACAGCCTGAGAGATTGTAAGATCACAGAGACATTGACTGAGTCCCCTCTCACCAATTTTCTTTCCTGATCGTTGAGGAAAATTTCCTGACAGGGTATCATGAAGGCCAGAGCTCCTGGTACCTAGGAATATGTTCTTCCCCTTCCTGGCCATGCTCTAAACCAATCCTAAGTGCCACAAAATAACAATTTAGCACCTTCCAGGAGAGCATTACACGGCACAACTCAGCTTTAAGACCAAAAAGCAGAAATACAATATAAAACCAGAGGGTTCAGTGTTGTAAACTCTTTACAGCCTTGGACACCATCTCTGGACGTAAAGGGGGATCAGACACACTGAAAACTCTCCTTTGAACTTTCTAAGTTCTTTATAACTTGTTTGTGATGCTGCTTAACAACCCAAAGAAACAACAGAATCCATTGACTCACTAAAGAAAGAAATCATGTGAATACATTAAAAAGCAACAAAGGAGTAAAGACATTTGCAAACACTTTTCACTGCACATCTCCGTACTTTCATGTCTTTCAATAAAGGTGTACTTTGTAGGGGAAAAAAGAGCTGCTATAACAGTAAACTTTAAACCTCAGGAAAAACAAACTGCATCTGCTTCAAGTTTCCAAATATGACACAAAATCAGCATGAATGTATGTCTCCATTTAGAAGAACACACATACAGAACCATCTTAGAAATGAAATAATGAAAACATTTTTTTATGTACCCCGATATAAATTTGGATTTAGTTACCAAAAAATTAACAGAGAGTAGCAGTATCCAGTTATCCACAACAGCTCAGAATCGTGCCCCTAGTGTACATTTTTTATACCTGCACAAGGAAGTATGGAAATAAAACTTGTCCCCTGACTTTTTAACAAATGCATTTTCATTTTCAGTCTCCTCTTCCTTTACAATCCGTGATTTAGCTCAGGCTGGGGAAGCATTCTAGGGAAACTTCACACTTGTTCCATGGATAAATTTTCCTCCTAGACACCTCCTGTTGCCTCTGCTGTTCTATGTTTCCAGAAAGTCGTGGGAATCTTATTAGAAACTGTTTTCCAAGGAATCTGTGCAATTCATTGGGCAGATTGAATTGCAGAAAAAAAGAAAGTCTAGTTCACCAGGTTTCTTCCAGAGCTGGGAATACAGAAGCAGCAGCTTCCATGGGTCTACATGTATATATATATATATATGTATATATATATTTAGGCCTGATAATTCAGTACAAGCAGAACAGAATGTATTTTCTATATAGGAAGCAAAAAAATCAAAACAAAAGTATGGAATAGCCAAGAATAGTCCTAAAATTTCTGCACAGTAACAGAGAAACCAAAGCCTTCAAAGACATATAAGAACAACTTTTACAGGGTACTTTTCTTCTTATGCATTCAGTGCCTTGTCCAGAGGTACAGTAACAATTAACACCATGACAATAACGAGGCTCGCTAAGACCATTCATTACAATTTTATAAGAAAATAAAGCTCTAATCCTGTGTGTCCTCAGTGAAGAGCAGGTAAACAATTATTTATTGCTGGGATTTCTTCAATAACTAATCCACACTGAACAATCAACACAGAATGACAGTCAGCAATCCAGACCACTGACAGAGCCTCTCCTTCCATTTCTAATTTCCAAGATTTCATTCATTTGGGCCATTTTTGCTCTGTTACCTCCATTTATCTTTTTTGTCTACATCTGGTAATAAAATGCAATTACTGCAATATGTTTATTTAGATTATTATATATAACACACATACACACACACGTATACATATATATATATATATATATATATATATCTACTGCTTATTCATTACTTTACCTAACTGAAATCTTAGGTCACAGACTAATCTATGACAAAATATTCCCAGGGGGTTTAAAATGTACCTGCACAACACTCATTATAAATGCAAAATTAATGAGGAAAGTTGCTTAAATATGGACTCCAGTTTCCCAGAGACTTGAGATTAACATTTTTTGAGTGGATGTAAACTCATTTTGATACGTTATGGTCTTCAGCAATAAATAAATCATATTGTTTCTCAAAATTGCTATTAAATTAATCCGCTGGTGTATTCTGAATTTTGCTACAGCACCTGCCTAATGCAGTAAACAGTTACTCCAGCTATATCACTCATAAAATTCTGTTTTTCAAGTTAATAGACTCAGGAATGGTTACAGATACTGCTCACAAGTGGGTGCACAGAGAGCATGAAAACTCCAAATTTAGACAGGCCCTGTATGAAATGTGGCACAAATACACCTATACGAATGATAATATAAATAACTAACTAAATAAATAACTCAATGGAAGAGTAAATGCTGGGTCCAATCCTCCAAGAAAGAAAAAATGTCAAACTGGAGAAGGAAGAAAGTGGGGATTTTCCGTTTTTGATCCTTGATCTCCAAGCTGTACACATCATTGAGAAATGCTGCAAACTGCAGTAGAGTAAATTTAATAAATTATTTTGATTCTAAAACGGGAAGGCTAATGGGCACCATGTTTTTTTGTTAAATTACTGGGCAGTTAGTAACTCTAATTGTACTATATCCCTACTTTGGGAAAAATAATCCAGCATGATCTCAAAAGACAGTAAGAACTTAAACCCCACCAAAGGATATGAATAACTCCAGACTCACTGGGAGCAACCAAATGTCTTTCCCTTTTTTTTTACCTCTGTTTTTGAGGTGCCAGTGGCATCAGGGGTTTCCTATGTGCTGAATTCTCCCCGTTCTACAAGAAGTCCAGTTCTAGCTCACACTTTTGAAATTCCAAAGGGACAGGAGGCACAGGAGCTGCTGCATCACTTGTACTGAAAATCATTTCTAGTCCATAGCCATTTCAAGCAAATTTACTTTCTCATTATACTTGAAATATACAAAAAACAAGCAAGCCAGGCTATGAGATCACCAACCAATCGCTTTTCCTGCTGCACAAACTCACATGAAAACGTCTCCATTTTTCTCAATTTCTCCCCTAAATTTTGTTGTTGCTGCTGAAATGTGTTTCTGGGGGGGGCTGAATCACATGATAGCTCACATCCTTTGATCAAATTGTGAGATTATTTTCACTGCCAGGGAGATTACCTGCGGATATAGAAATACTGTATTTTTTGCTTCAGTCATCCAAAACACTGACCTATTGATCTGGCACGAATCAACGATGACAAATATCAAATCTCATATTTCCTTCTCAAAAAATTACAGTTCCAGTTACATAGCACACGGAACATCTCAATTTAACATCACAAAACAGAATTTTGGAAAGGTGATTCGTCTTCTTCCATTGATACTAACAGGAGTTCTTGAAAGCAAAGCATTACAGAACGTTTCCTTTCTCTTGATTCAGCTCCTAATCCAAAGTTAACTATTGGGTTTTGTACATTATAATCCAGCAAGGGTGTTATAATCAAGCCCATTTTGTGTGTGTGTGGGAGGGGGTACAAGGAGGGTGCTTGGGGCTGACTTTATTTAAAGGAAGGCTGAGAAGTTTTCTGGTGAAAGGCTCTGTTGATAAATGGTGGTTAGGAGAAGAAAATTGGTTATTCAATGAACAAAGTGGTGTGTAATTTATTTTACTTCATTAGATGCTGAATTCTTCAAACACTGCTAGGAATTAGAATGCTTTGAAACTAATTATTGTAAGTACATTTAATCATAGCTTTGAAGTTACTTTCAACATAGCATGTTCTTTTCGATTAAATTATATCTTTCTGCCATTCCACTACAAGTATCCAGTTGAAGGGCAGAAGAGGAGAAAAAAACCCAACAAACCCTTCAAAAGTCATAAATAAAAACAACAATAATTTTGGTCTGGTTTTTTTCTGAAGTATTTTCACAGCCTCCCATTGCTACGAGTGTACCAGTTCCTGCAGAAACTGGAGTACAATTTTGGATACATAAAAATTATCACAAAATTAAACAATTATGTTATTATATACGGTACAAATAATTTCAAGCAGAGAAGCAGAATAGCAGGGAGCACAAGATGAACTAAAATGCACTTGCAAGGTGCATGGATTTTTTTTTGAGCGAAGATTAAAGGAGTTCAATAGACTCTCTCTCACCCTTGCTTCTTTGTACATATAGTACTGGTAATTCAAGCCCTCAGTTATGTGATATTTCTCTTTATCATGATAAATGATCGCTGAAAGGAGCAATTTTGGTTCAAGCCTGCCTCCTGCTTGAAAGAAAATTTTGGTTCAGTGATTTAAGCAAGGCAAGGCGCCATGAATCTCCTCCCTATTCCCGAGCTTGGCTTGGACACGAGCAACTGGAAACTGGATCAGCCCGACAAAAGAACACGAATGCAGCTTCAAGGAGCTTTGCTGATCTCAGTGATCCCCAGTCACCTTCCCTATTTTCAAAGAGGCATCTTGTACTGCAGTGATTTCACTGGATTTCAATTGGTTCTGTAAAGCTCTAAGGGAAGAGAAAGAATGTTTTTATACTCTTCCAAGTATTTTTTCTCCTTTCTTTTGCAGTGTAAAGCACCAATACAATAATGCAGGAGTATGCAGTACTTTAAGTCCCACCCCTGGAAGTGTCCAAAGCCAGGCTGGACAGGGCTTGGAGGAACCTGGGATAGTGGGAGGTGTCCCTGCCCATGGCAGGGGGTGGCACTCGATATTTAAGGTCCCTTTCATCCCAAACCACTCTATATTCCATATTTTCATGTTATACAACTAACACACTAACGGAGAGAAAAGCACTTTTTCTTCTACTCTTTCTTAGGATTATGAGCTGTCTGCCGGGCTTGTAGCAATAAATGGTAAATTACCTCAAGGCAGAAATTAATGCATTTGATAGCCCAATGTTATACAATTTTTGGTATTTCCATCTCTACAACATGGGCTCTTCATTGCATTTGGCTGAAGGGTCGGGAAGGTTAACTGGGTAAGATTTATTTTGTAACTCTGCAGAGAAATGTTACGGGCTTAAATAGTCAAAAAAAGTCCCACAGAAACAAAAGTAAATCTCTATGGGTTAATTTGTCTTAGTTTTGTAATAGGAAATAGCAACAAAGCTGTTTATGTGGATCACCAGAACTAAAACCAAGAGGAAGGAAGTAGGAAAAGGCAAAGTGTGGCCTGGAGTCAGAAGCTTCTGAGGGCAGTTAGACATTTCTAGAGAAAAAGTAGGTTAAGGAGGTAAAATAAGCAGCAATACTTTAGCTGATCAAATAGAGATGTAGCAGTATACAAATAATGAGCTATCAAAGGGAAATAAAAGAACATGTACTGAATATTATCATCAGCACTGGAGAACAAAAGAATGAGAGAACATCTCTTTCTTCTTCAACTCCAAAGCACAATATTCAACAAATAATTGCAGCCTATCCCCAAAATGTCACCCAAGTAAAAGAAAAACAAAACAACACCTTAATGGCACAAAGCAGTGGTTCTGCTTGTTCTTTTTACTTTCTTTCTTAGTGACATATTCCATCAGTTCCGAATTTGTCAGAAACAATGATTAGAGGAGGAAAAAAAATCTCTTTTGTTATCGTCTACCTTAAACTTCAAAGCAGCAGGGACACTGAGTGAAACACAACTCTATCAAAGTGAGCACTTATAATTCTTAAGTTCGATATTTATAAATTTACAAGGCTTTCCTAGTCATGCTGCTCAGAACTATCACAGAAAAGCACATCACAGAAACTGTGAATATTTGGAGGCACCTCATTCTATTCCGCCTCAGTCTGAGGGCTTCAGTGCACACAGCGTATCAAGAGTTGGGGGAAAACCAAAACCCCTGAACATTTTCCCTGCCTGCCTCAACAGAGAAAGACTCATTAGATGTTATTAGCTACCATTTCACTCACTCACTTGGTGGCATTCATCAACTTCAAGCATTGGCCAACCAGTTCAAATCCACTTTTTATGCAGGGAATTCTCTTTAGAAATATCCCACATCCCTGCTCATCCTGGCTTTCCCTGTTAACATCATGTTCAGCCTCTCTTTGAACATCCAGATCACCAGGATCCGAAATCACAGCTTAATCTGTTTGGCACAGGATGCTGATAAACCATTCCGAGCTTCCCAATCAATAAATAAATTTCCATTGTGTAACTAAACTGCTGGATAATTTCTAAGTAAACTGAAAGACTCCTAATATTTGAGCACCCTGAAACTGCAGAAGATTCTGTACTGAGTTTGCGTGGCAAACAGGAAATATCTCCGCTGCAAATATCAAAACCAAACTGCTAAGCAAAAACAAATTTGAAGTCTGTTTGTTGTGGGCCATATAATTAAGAATATTATTTTAATAAAATTCTAGTTCTTAATCCTTTGATACTTGTAAGTTCTAAACCAGCAATACACAGCTTTTATTGTGTCCATGCTCAGATTTTACTGCAGCAATATTGATGTAAAATATGCCACACTACACAAATCTCACTACGCAAAACTTGGGTTTCTGATTTCTTTTTTAGTTAACTACATCTCCCTTACATTTTACAATGTCAATTCCTCCAATATACCAGCTTTAGATTGCTAAATGTAGCGATTGCGTATTTCTAAATCACAATCAGGTTCAACACAAAACCGAATTTAGGAAATTTATGGTTATACCTGGACATTTTTCGTAAAGCCTCTATAAAAACATTCTCTTCAATTTGCTTTGTTTCCCTTGGATTATTGTGCAGGAAAACAGGACGAGCTTTCTGGACTGACTTTCTGGAGCCTTGCTCTTTTAGAGCTTGTGATGCTGTCATTGAAACATTTCTGCACGAGGTAACAAAAAAGTGCAGCTAGAGCTGTAATTACGCAAATGTGTAAACTCAGTGACAATGAACTACCAGGGTCCAAAACAATTCCAGAGACAAAGAGGAAGGAACAGTAGGAAGCTGGACTTCTTTTGGGTTATAATCCACAGCCAAATAAAGGACAATTTATAAACAACACAATAAGGGTTTAGTAGCTGGGGTAATTTTCAGTGTATATATATCAATGCATGTAAAAAACAGAAAAAGAACCCCAAAACCCATGAATCTTTTAAAGGCATATGTATATGTGTATACATACATATATATATATAATTTCCTATAGTTATTGTCAGCATATTGTTGTTATTATTATTATTACTATTACTAGTACTACTATTGCTTTCACATATTCAAAATTTTCTAAAAACCTTTTTTAGAAAATTTCCTTTTTCTAAGAACCTTTTCATAATTCCTTATTAATTACAAGGCTTCCTTCAATATTTTGCAGATTCAAAGTCATCACATTTCATATATCGATCAGCACCGTTATATCTAGAGGTTTAACTTCCCACCGTAATTATAACTGAATTACAAATCTGCATAACTAATCTTCCAGAGAATTGTCAATACATAACTAAAAGTAACAGGAGAGACTTCTAGTGAAAAAAAAAAAAAAAAAGAGAAACAAGAAGAGCATGCAAGAAATTTAAATTCTTATTATAGGAGGAATTCATTTTTAATTTAAAAATATTTTTTGTTAATCTGTCACATACTTTGATATTCAATGTGCTCTACCAAATGGCATCATGTAGAGCTGCCAAAGCAAAAGCCATCATGCTAGGAAGCTCGTCAGTTCAGTCTTTTACTCATATTGGAAAGAAAACCATCTTTAAAATATTAAATACAGCTGTGGGTTTTAGTCCCTCACTAACTTCATGGCTGTGACCTTCATAAAAGACTTGGCAATCTCACAGTCACAGAACTCATCCAGGATATTAAGGAGAGTCATTGAAGGTCAGCACTGAATTGCTCTGATGAAATTCAAAATATAAAATCAGATTTTCACTATGCATTTTCTTGTCCTTTCATAATTTAAATTCTCTTTGGTAATTAAAGAATACAAAAAATGCCTTAAGAGAGTGATTATATCCTGCGGTGACCACTGCAGGTAGTTTACAACGTGGCTTATTTTACAACAATGATGTTCTGAACAGGAATGTAATGACAAGAGAAAGGATAAAAAGAACAACCAGCAAAACATGATAAAACTATTCATCCCACTCCTGATTTATCACCTGGGAGATGCCAAACTGACCATGACCAGGCACCTACAGCAAATTCTTTGAGGGATAATTTGGTATGTGATGAAAAAATAAAGAGATATGGGAGGAATCAGAAGAAACACAATTATTTAGAATTCCTAGTTCCAGTAGGGCTTTGCCAAATCTGACCTCGCTCAAGCAATATCAGAGAAGGGACTGTGGGCATGAAGTGGTTTCAAACCCACGAATGTGTCCCACAGCTATCCTCAGTGCTTCCACGGAGCTGCTTTCACAGCAGCCTCAGGAACCAAGATCCTCAGTGGGACCAAGCAGCGTGGATCACACCACTGCAAGGAGTCAAGGAATGGTTTGGGTTGGAAGGGACCATCAGGACCATCCCATTCCCCCCCTGCCATGGGCAGGGACCCCTTCCACTGTCCCAAGGTGCTCCAAGTCCCATCCAACCTGGCCTTGGACACTTCCAGGGATCCAGGGGCAGCCACAGCTTCTCTGGGCACCCTGTGCCAGGGCCTCACCACCCTCACAGGGAAGAATTTCTTCCCAATATCCCATCTAAATCTACTGTCTTGCAGTTTAATGAACCAGCAGCCCAGTGGTTAAGCACAAAAATAATCTAAACTTTGCAAAACATAAATAATATTTACTCATGTTACTAACATTTTAAATTATTATGGTCAAATTTATAGCACAATTGTGCAACAAGTACCATCATTTATGAAGAGTAATGTTTTCATTCTAACACCAAATTGTCACTCTGTAGGTATCTGCAGTCTAGGGTGAGATCTAAATGCAGACTCAGACAACAAGAAAAATGTAATTTGTCTACCACACTCATCAAAAAAAAAAAAAAAAAATAAAAATGAAAAAGATCAGCATCCCCTGGGCAAAAGCTGATGGTTTACAATAGTTCCTATCATGGGTTTTGCAGTATTTTTCAAAAAAAAAGAAAAATCAGAAATAAGCCAATTGCTACTGTTCATCCTGCTCATCATTATTTATACCGATCGATGCTTTTTCAACTCTCACATGCAGGGAAGAAAGCCCGCCCTTCACTGCAGAGAACCAGCACCTTGCAGATTTATGAGAGCCTCCTATTTCTACAGAAAACATCTAAATACTTCCCATAGCAAACTTTCCAACGCTGTCCCAACCCCCCCTTTACCAGACGGGCTGTTTGTAGTAGAGGAGAGGGGAAGGAAGGAAGGAGAGGAATTCCACCAAAGCACAAGCCACGGGGTTTGAGGAACGGCTGCTCCGTGATGCCCCAGGGAACACACACAGCCCTCCTGTTCTAGAATATTCACTGCTTTTCAGAACAGATTTTGCCATTATTTCTGGGACATGTTTCTGTGGGGGAAAGAATCACAGGGAACCTCTGGTCTGCTGCTGTCACCAGTTTTCGTGCACAAAGAAGAACATATTGATCTGCCCTTTCAGTCTGGCCTGGCAGCTAATATCTAACACCTAGCTGTGACTATTCAGGTCCATTATCTAATAATGACCAGTGATTTAAGGTAACTTACTCCTCATTTTTGGGACTAATGTAAAAAAAAAAAAAAAAAAAAAAAAGTCAGCATGTAATTTTTCAGACTCTGAAGTTTAGACCCAAAATACATCTCATGTGGGGATGGTTCTTCTGCTTCCAAGAGCTCCATCCACAGCAGCGACCAAGCTGCACACACACCAAAAACGATTTGTGCATCCTAAAAATGACTCCCATGATCCAAACACACTCTGCCAACTTCAGAACTCTTCTCCATAAGCTTTTGGTGCACCCCCTGCAAAGAGTAATCATTCAAAATACACCCAACTTTGATATTATTTGGAATCCGTATATTTGGGTGAGTCTGTGAGTCTGTCCCAGAGCCCTCCTTACCTCCACTGCCTCAGCCTCCTTACTCACCTCATGGGCTAAACACACACAGAATTCCCAGTTCTCCCAAGGTGGAATAGGCCAAGAGACCTGCAGAAAAGACTCAAAACCACCTCAGTGGGTTGCAGATCACAGGTCTCCCAAAAAGGGACATTCAGTGGTGCCCAGAGTCTGGAACAAGCGTTATTTGTAGAAGAAAAATAAATTCCTGTGATACTGTACATGAGGATAGAGACTGCAGCTGTCTAGGGCACAACAACTTCATTTCTTGGTAAATGCAAACCACCTTGGGAATGCTTCATAATGAGCTCAAGCAAGGGTCAAGCCAGCAAAGTAGTACTAAAAATAATATTTTCAGAGCCCTGACATCCTTTGACAATTTAGGAACTATCCGATTTCATTGCTGAGGCTGCCTAAAGTACTCTGAAACTTACTTTTTAAAGGAAACATAACAAGAGAACTTCAGGATTATTGTGATATGTCTTGAGCTGCTTCACATCTCACGACCCAAACTGTTCAACCATTTAAAGACACAGTAAGTAACTATGATTTAAAATCAAATATTCGAATATGTTGTGTCTTATCTACGATAATAACAAAACTTGATTTGTTTGTCCAAAGCTGTTTTTCTTTTTCTAAGCACAGCCTGAAAGTACAAAATAACATCAGGTCACTCTTCAGACTTTCATCGCGTGCTGCACGCTGCTGTCAGAAGAAAATTATAAAGCTTTAAAAAGGAGTTTAAGGAAAAGCCTGGAATCATGTCTAACAAACTCTGCTCCAGAACAAACAGCCCTTGACAGGCATTTTTTTCAGGTCGTAGCTCTACCTCATTAATAGGAAAAGTTCAACTAATTGGAAAGTCAAACTTCCCAAATTCCTTGCTTTACCTATTGCCTTTCTGATTAATTTCTACTCTTTCACAACATTTCTATTTGCATTACTTAAAATGGCAAAATGATGTCTGTGATCGGACAAGTGTCCTCCCTAATATACCATATGGTGAGATATCTCATAGTTTGACAGTATTTAACAAGAAAAGATCTGCTCATTTCTGCAAATCCCCTGTTGCCCAAGCCCTTGATTAGACAGCATTTCTGTGAAATTCAGCTATCTAATTAGCCTGCTTGATTATCTGAAATAAAATTAAGTCTCCAAAACTCTTAAATCACCATGTACTTTTCCATCACATTGATTTGCTGCAAGTAGATAAAACCTGAGTACTTCTCACCTGAACACTTCTCATGACACAAAAAGAATGACAAATCCATGGCTCTGCACCAGTTTGCACAGGTTAGAACACCAGTGACAACTCGTGATGAGTGGTCCAGATCCTATTTGAGGAAAGGGGTGAAAGGAGATTCCTGTCCCACTGGATTAGGGACAGATTGGAGCCAGGGTCACCTCCACCCTCAGCTCTTTACTCTTCCACCTCACAGAGGTGAACACTTTGGGGATGGTGACTCCACCACTTCCCTGGGGAGCCTGTTCTAGTGCTCAACCACCCTTTCAGCACAGAATTTTTTCCCAATATCCAACCTGCACCTCTCGTGGATCACCCTGAGGCAATTTCCCCCTGTCCTCTCAATTTCTTATCTTCATGCATGCCTGAAACTCAAGGCACTACATCAGGCAATCACTGGCAGAGCTTTCATCCCTCGATGTCATCTGCTTAGCAACCACAGGACACCCCAGGGAATTCCACTCCCATGATGGAATATTTCCTTTTTTAACAAAAGGACGATAAAAGAGGGTCTGTTCCACATAATCCCATTTTGCTCTTCCATATTAAAATTCTGTTGGACTCACTCCTACTCATGATTAATCTCATTACTCTTCAATTAATTTGGGAAGACCAGCAACTCATTTTACACTACCATAATTATTTCTATAATGCCAGCCAAAGCAAATTACCTTAATACATAACATATTAACATATGACGGCTCACATTAAAGGTTTTTCCTCTCAAAAAAGTACACACGGATTAAGGAAATGTAAGGAACGTACCTAACACTGCAAATGAGTGTAGGGGAAATGGAGGGAATGCATGTCAAATCCACAAACTTATTTTCCCCATCATCACATCCCATTAAACTGCTGGCTGTAACTTTATTACTCTTCCTCATTTTTTTTCTCAGGCATCCACTCGTTATTTTGATCCCCTGTTTGTTGTTAAAATGGCAGTAATGTTTTACAGAAATAGCCTAAAATTAAGGCATTGTGCTTATTGCTGCAAGTTTTCAATTCCTTCCTCGACATCCTTTTCCAGCATTACAATGAAACCTCCGGAAAATCTAATTTCAAGAGTAATTAGCAAGTTGTTTTAAAAACAAATTAAACCAAACCACCCTGATGTGTCAATATTATTCAGCTGTAGCTAACTCTCAGCCAAAAGCCACTCAAAGGTAACAAACTGGGTGACACCAGCATAAACTTTGCTGTTGTATTTCAGTGCTGCTGTTGGGGGCTGTGAATAACAAATAACAATAACAAAGTAGATCCCCTCAGTGGAAGCTCATCACTCCAGTCTAGGACCATTTTCTCGAATTTTAAGCCAATTTTAAGCAAATAAATTACCAAAATGCTTAGCTGAAAACAAGCTCTTGGAACAGGCTGCCCATGGGAGGGGTGGTGTCACCATCCCTGGAAGTGTTCAGAAAAAAAAGCAGAATTGGAGCTTCGTAACATGATTTAGTGGCCATGGTGGTATTTGGTCAAGGTTGGACTTGATCATGGAGGTCTTTTCCAGCCTTAATGATTCTGTAGGGATTTGAATCTGATCTCATTCTTCTCAGCTTTGAGAAGATGCAAAGCAGTTCCCGAACTGTCCACCTAAATTTAACACACTGTACTGCACGACTTATCACAACATCTGCCTTCAAATGTATTATTCAGCTGAATATGAGCACTGCCTCCACATTTTTTTAATCAACTTATTAAATTGCACCAAGTTTCTAAACATTACATGTAAAATGACAGGCTAAAAAGATAATCATATACACAATGCTGGACTAGAGTATTCTCTCTTTAAGAACAAAATGGTGAAGCTAAATATGTATTTGAGAGCTTAGCATCTCTTGAGGGATGAGTGGATGCAGCAGTACAGGTTCTAAACAAAGAAAATGGTCAGTAAGAGATGGTTATTTGGAAGCTTGGCCAGTAATCAATAAATTAGGAGATCTAAAATAGGATAATCAGGTTGGACATTTAAAATGAACAACAATAATTACTATTTCATACAGTATCTAATTAAATTCAGAAACTCATTGTTGCAGGGAAGCTCAAACGTATGAGTGGGTTCAATAAGTCTTTAGCAAAAAGAGTGGATTATGGGCCCACAGATGGCTATTAAAGCAGCGATTCAGATGCTAATTTCAACTCAGGAAGTTTCTAAATCACAGCCTGTGGAAGCTTGGAAGATACAGCAGGGAAAAGCTCACTCCACACTTCCCATGCTCCTTGTACTCCTTGGTGAACAACTCATCCTGGACAGGGAGCTGAAGGTCCGCTCTGACCCAC
Source organism: Cnemophilus loriae (assembly GCA_013397755.1). NCBI lineage: Eukaryota > Metazoa > Chordata > Aves > Passeriformes > Corvidae > Cnemophilus > Cnemophilus loriae. The sequence continues at coordinate 480,956 of VZTF01000541.1, forward strand.
TCTGACAGCTGTGTCCTGGTCTCATTCATTCCTTGCACGAGTTTCTCTCTTTAAAATAAATCTGCTTAAAAATAAATTGGCCTTTGTTTTTATCTTTGGAGTTAGCAGATGAGCAAATATTTTCTCTTTCATTTGACAGGTGGATACAAACTTCAGTATTTCCTCAAAATTTTCAAGCACGGCCTTGTTTACCTCTGTGGGACACTCCTGGCTCATGTACTGCTGTATTCTAAGAGACCTAAAGATCATTTGAGATGGAAATATCTTTCTGAATGTTGGAACTGACACAGAAAATATCTGCTGGTTGGGCTGGTAAAAGTTCTCACAAAATCACATTCGTTTAAGGAATTAAACCACTATATGAACGAAACACTTTTTTCAAGAGAAGGTAACAATCAAAACGCAATGTACTATGAGTAAATTTTTAATATCGTAAAATTTCAGTACTTTATCTGTGTGATTAAATTCCCTAGTTAAGATGGCAAAATAATTACTCATCAAGCCCAGGGAAGTGCTTTTTTCTGCATGCATACTCCTGTGACAAAGCACAGTATTTCATTTAATTTTGAAGAAGATTACCACCTACCAGAAAAGGGATATAAAATGCAGTAAATCAAATTATGAGCAATAACACTGACTTTGGGGTTTTTTTATTTAGTATTTTCATATTTTATTTTAGTTTTGTAGTGACAGCTTTTTTAAATGCAATTGTGTTCTTAGAACATAATAACAACAACACCTGGCACTGAGAAATTCAAATTATGTGTGAATTCTTTTGAAAATAACAATGATTTGATTCACAGGCATCAAGTGGAAACTAGCAGTCACAACATGACAGAGAAGAGAAAAATGTTCAACAAGAGGAACAGAGTTATGGTACTTGATTCCAAAACTGGGATGGGGTAGAGATTCTTCTACCCAGGTGTTTCCTTACAGATAAAACTCCACAGAAAAACAATTGGGGAATTCCTTTCTCATTCCTTTTTCTCAAGGTTCTCTCCTCTCACACAGCTTTCCATTGATTTTTTCCCAGCTCTAACACAAGTGCTTTGCTTTACACGCAAGAATAACATGAATTTTATTTTGTGGTCAGTTCGGAAAAGTAACTCTGAGCCTGTTCTACCACTTCCTTGGTGCTGGGACTTTGTCACCTCAAAGGCACAAAGAAATTCTTTGGGTCTGATGTGATTCTTCAAACTAAATCTCGAGACTGGCAGCTTGGAGACCTTACACTTTCAGCAAGTTTGAAGTTGATGTATACTAGTAAAACCAGACAGGGAAGTTAGCTCTTATTCCATACGTAAGAATTTAGCTGACAAAAATTCAATAATATGAGCAAGAGACTTCCCAATTATTAGCCCAACTCAACAAATAATTGCATGGTTATTAAATCATTCATTCTGTTTCAAAAATGTTACAGTATTAAAAAATGGAGACTAACAATAGAGACAAAAATTGTTACGAAGTTCTGCTCCATTCTACTGTTTGCTTCCTGACAGCTCTGTCTCTATGTTCTCATTCTCTTTTCCTGTCTCAACTTTTGAAACCTTTAAGGTTCAATTCAATGTCCATTACTTTTCCATCCTTTCTCTACGTTTTTGGGAATTTAGACATACTAAAGAAAAACAGACATGACGCCACTGAAGGAAGCAGAGGCATCCTACTGACTAAAGAGAGGAAAGCCTCTCTTAGAGCTCCAACTCAGAAGAGAGTCCATTTCAATCAACGTATCTTAAGTATTATCAGTATGGATGCTTTCTATGCTGGGGAGAAGTAAACTGGGGGAAACCAAAGAATGAAAGAGACGAAGAACAGATGATTTAGAAGACAAAAGGGGAAAATAATATAGTTGAAGCACAAAGTAAGTAATAAACATCAGGTTCTGAAAACAAGAGAGGAAAGAAAAGAATGAGGACTCAAAAATGACATTTCAGTGAAGAAAAGAACACAGCTAAGCTTTTCATTTAAAATGTGAAGTACATGCAATAGAACGTGCATCCTGTTCTTTCAACACTTTCATAAATACCTATTAAAAGAACCCTGAACAAGTTACAAGCTGCACTTGTGAAATCCGAAGCTTCATTTTGAAGAGTAAGCAAAGACAAAGGCAAAATTTGTTGAAATGCATTACTTGTCTGCTCCTTGTGAACACTGTAATTGTGCTTACTCTGTATTCCTGCACGCAACATTGAACCCCTCAGTCTGCTGCCAGGTTTTCATTCCATATTGTGTATTATTGAAGTGTAAAACTGCTGAATGCGCCCCAGCGCGATTTTAATCATGTTACAGACAATGTTCCAAGCTGATGTAATGAAATGTATTTAATTATGGCAATCAAATATATTATCAGTTTACTATTGCTAACCCATATTGGGTACACAGAACAGCCTGGAAAAGCAGGGTCTGCTATTTACACATGACTTGGTTCAACCTTATGGCAAAATATCTCATTCAGTTTAGGCACAAATATTTGCCCAGAATCGTGGAATGCCAGGTTGGAAGGGGCCTCAAGGATCATCTGGTCCAGCCTTTCCTGGCCAAAGCACAGTCTAGACAAGACAGCCCAGAACCCTGTGCAGCTGTATCTTAAATGTGTCCAGCACTGGGGAATCTACCACTTCCCTGGGAAGATTATTCCAACAGCTGACTGTTCCTGTTGGGACAAATTCCCCTCTTGTGTCTAACTGGAATCTCTCCATCAGTGACATATACCCACTACCCCTCATCTTTTTCACCAGCACTTTGGACCCTGCTGCCCCAGCATCAAGCCCACCTCACTGATCCAGTCAGTCCAGTGCCAAAAACTCCCCTTGCCTCTTCTAGGCACACGGATTCCACCCCTCCAGCCTATCTTTGCTGATTACCTTACAATAAAAATTACTTTAATGGAAATGCACGCTTTATATAAATTTCATCCAAAAAAAAGAGATGGGTTGTTTTACAGAAAATTCACAAAACAAAGTTATTTATTTATCGCAGATTCCTGTTATGGACAGGGGGAAAGCACCCCTGGAGAGGACTAAGGTTGCCCAAAAAGACCATGGAGCTCGCCCTTGGAGACGTGCGAGAGGACAAGGCCCTGAGCAACCTCATCATACACTGAAAGCAGTTTTGCTTTGAGCAGACTTGATCAGATACCATCCCCTGGTTCCTTCCATCTAAAGGTATTCTCTGATTCTCTGTTAGCACAGTAATGGCAGTTCATAAACTTCAGTTCTGTGTGCTAATGGTGGGAAAAGAACTCTAATGCTATGATGCTATTGAGAATAAAATTCACGGTGAGAACTACTAAGAGATCATTAAGCTTCCTTGTTACGTACATTGAGTTTGATTATCCAAATAAATTACAATTTCTTACTAATCAGACAATCTTTGCAGCACAATACAACAAGAAGCTGCCATAGTTACACAAGTGAATCAGTTTGAGGGGGCTGTGAGAGTTGTCATGATATTAGGAATTCTATTTGGGGAAGTAATTATCCACACACGATGCAAATGATCAATCACTGTGAAGTTAGTAACAAATGTGGGGTTTACATGGCTCATTAGTATCCATGATACAGAGACACACACACTACAGAAAGTCTCCTTGTCACCGACAGTCACAAGTACTGCAACATGTTTTTCCTTGATCTAAACAGATAGGAGTTCTGTGGAAGAAGAAGACAACATCCTCTTCTTTTATCTCAAAATAATGTCAGCAGGCAGGATTCTTTTGTTGGTGCAAGGCTATAAAAGGAAAGGGCTCATCGCCTGTGCTGCTCTCAGAAAACCTGAAGTACTGGGAACGTAACTGCTCCCTCAGCCAGCACAGAATAACAGCAGGTCTGGCACGAAAACTCCAAATGCAGGGTGACATAAGCACTGGAATATTCACAGGGTAAGATCAGCACCCAGTGCTGGGCACTTTTTGCACTTCAAAGCCAGGAAGAATATTCATTGACAACACTGACATCAAAGGCTGAGTCACTGAGGGGACTCACTCACTGACAAGGAGCTTTAAATACTTTCCCCTGCTGCATTAAACTCTGAGGCTGCACAGTTTGGGAGATCACAGGTCGTGAAAAGGCCGGAATTTAAACAGATTGGGACAAATCTTGGGATACCAGCACCTGAATCTAGAAACAGCAAGGTTACCGCAGGAGCAGCATTTACTTCTCTTCCTGGCACAGCAAAACTCTTGTCTTTAGAGATTATCTTGTTTGTTATTAAAGTAGTTACCTAATTACAAAGGCAGCTGTATTTCCCTGTAGTGACCCTGATTAATGATGTGAATTGACCTCAATTGACTACTGATTTTTGCAATTACTTTTTAAGTGTGATAATGGGTATGCAAATGTTGCATCTAAACACAAAGTACCTCTTCCAGATACAGAACGAGTTTCTCCATCTTACATTAGATTCATGGTTTTTTTGAGATGGTTTTCTGGTGTTTTTTGCCCACTGCTGGCTGTATCAACATTAGTAAGCAGCAAACTATCACAGCACCAGGAGAAACTGAGACAAAGGCAAGATTCTACAAGGCTCGTGAAATCTTGAATTGAGTAAACAAGAATTATCAAGATCAGAGTCAGAATTTTAAAAAAGGGTATTTGAAATCCTAACTTCTTATTTTTGAGTAGTTAAAATCTGTCCAAATAAAAGTAAATATAACAGCAAGCTTATAATTAATAATACCAGAAGAAATATCACCACCTTATTACTTACAAGTTGGACATCTATAAACTTTACTAAAAATGCATCAGAGGTTAGAACTGTCCTTAAAAAGGCAAATTAGCCTGTCAAAGCCCTGAAAAAAGCAAAATCCCATTTTAGATCCATGTTCCAAAGCTGGATTTGGATTTGTATGCTGGGAAAAATTAGATATTGATTCTGGACTTCTCACATCCAAGAAGGAGCATTACTACCAGTGCTGAAGATGCTACCTGATGTGTACTTGTTAGAAAATTACAAAAGCAATGATGAAAGATAGTAGCCAAAAATATAATTATATGAGTTCAATGGCTTATGAAAGAAAATGCACTACCTCAAGGCAGGATTTTTGTGCTAAAAGGCAAAGTCTATTGATGCAAAAATTTGGCATTTCCAAGCTATCATTTGGTATTTAATTCCCAGGTGACACGTTGGAGCTCAGAATGCTGCTGAAATGTGTGTAATGAAAAACCTAGGACCGGGTTATCTAAACATATACTTGGAAAAGTAAGAAACAGAAGTGTCACAATTTTTTATAAACACCACGAGACAAATGAAAGAGGAAATTAAGTTAAATAAATGGTGACATAAATTAAAGCCTCTGCAACCACAAGACTATCAGCAACCAAGCAGGAGCAGTCCAAGCTTGCAACTTAGGAAAAAAATCACCCTGAGAAGGGAAAGTGAACCAGAGATCAGCAGTGGAGAGAAATTCCTTCCAGATTTCTCAGGTGGAGCTGCTTTGGCTATAAAGCATCTTTGACTTCAAAACACAGAGGAAGTCAGATAATATCAGAGAATTCATGAAGAACACAACAGCCGATCATTCAACATCTTACAGAAACGCAGAATGGTTTGGATTGGAAGGGACATTAAAGATCATCCAGTTCCACCCCCTGCCATGGGCAAGGACACCTCCCACCATCCCAGGCTGCTCCAAGGTCTGTCCTGCCTGGCCTTGGACACTTCCAGGGATGGGGCAGCCACAGCTTCTCTGGGCAGCCTGTGCCAGGGCCTATTTCTCTTTGGCAGAAGAAAGCAGAAGATAAACTGCATTGAAATGCACCAAGGAACAATCCAAATGTTGAGAAGATGTATGTTTAATACATATCTTAGGCTTTCAAATATTTTCCTCACCAGCTATTTCCCCGAATGTTTGTTAACTTGCTATTTGCTAAAGCACTCCAATATTTGCAGTGTCTCAGAAACCTCATTAATCACCTCCTAAAAGCACTAAGCCAATTAGGATGTGTGGCACCCACCAGAAGAGAGCTCTGAACTGTGGTGTTGTCACCTACTTCTGTAATAAACTGCTGTCATCATCGTTACTCCTAACAGCAACCCAGTGTAGATGTTTTACAACACACTGGTAAAACATCAGGCTTTAAAACTGCCATCTTTTTAGGAAATGATTTCTTCAAGATCCAATTAAAAGAGAAAAAAAAAAAAAGATAGAAGTTCAGTAAGTTAATAAATGAGTTTCTCAGATTTAAAACTCTTTGTTGTTTTTCTCTCCTCACTAGAACCAGCTAATATAAAGAGAAACTCATATTTACCCAGTAAGGTATCTCTTTAAATCTTGTTTTAACAAGCTGCATTGACACACAGGAGATTTATATGCAGCATACCAAAATAAGAATTCCTCTGTTTTGCTCTTTGTGTGTGTGTTTGATATAAAAATTAAGAAAAAAACCCTCCTAAAGCTTTAAAAAGGATGATTAACCACAAAGATTTAATTCATTGAAAGGAAAAAACTACAATGCCTTTTGAAATAAAAGCAAGAATACTAACACCAAACCTTAGTTCTACAGAGAAACTGAATTTTTGCAACACACAGCTCAATATTCCTAGGTTACTTATATTATTCACAACTTAGTAGCAGCCTACACTCCCATCATAAACTGCAATAAAGCTTTTCTTTATGAGAACATCTCCTTTCATCTCCAACTAAGAATGTAAAAATATACTACCCTACCTAAAATATGAATTGCATCACTTCTAAAAATATACTGGCATCTATATGTGTCCCTTCACTGGAGGAATTTTTAGCGCTATAACCAGGCAGTATCCCAACAGCTCTTTCAAGAATTAGCAGGAAGAAGAAAGGGGCTGAAATATCTGTTTCACTTGGGTCAGGCAGCCTCACTTAGCATCATTTGGTTTCTGCAGGCTGCCAAGCAACAACACCGTCTGGCAATTCTTATCTCCACTTTCTAAATTTCTGAAATTCAGGGAGCAGAACAGCAGAAAACGTGCATTAATGAGCCCAGCATTCCCATTCGGGTACCTTCCTCCTATATTCCCCCCACTGGTTCCCTGCTCTAACTCATTTGGTTCGATTTTTGCAGCAGTGCATTTAAACGTTAAACTCTTGAAGTAAAAACAGAACAACAAAGGAAAGGAAAACAGGGAAAAATGCATGAACTCGGTTCAGTACTCATGATTTACTAGTAGTAAATCGAGGAGTATAGCCCAAAGGAATGTTAACAGGTATTCACGGCTTTCAGAAGAACTTTACATGATTTGAATATTGCTTAGCAACACCGACTCTATTTAAAGGGCTGTGACAATAACATATGTATGAGTAGGTCCACAAAATAGCAGCTTCATGACATCCATACCAGTGCTTTATCCAGAAAGCTGGATTCTTCTGCTTTGTGTCCTTGCCCTCTCAAGGAGCAGGTTCTATTCCAGAACCCAAACAAGACTTAAAGGATCAATGCAAGTAGAAGACTTGGATAATGTCACACAGACCATACACTTTTGGCTTCTAAATGCTCAAAAACGCTGTTCTAATGAATACATTATCATTAAATTTCTTGTTTATCCTTTGGCAGAAGAAATTCCTACATTACCGAGTTCTGCCCTGTGCTTATGAAATGCCAGAACATCTTTTCAAATGGATAAATTGAAGGTTTGCTTAACAGACACAATAAATAGGAAAAATAGATGCAGTGGGAGCTGTGTTGCTGTATCAGATAATGAAGAGGGGACCAGAGAGGTGACACGGAGATGTTCACCCCAGCCTAATCTCTCAACATCCTACTTCATTCCCACACGGCACTGGGCCACGCAAACACGGTGCCTATTTCCCAAAATAAAACGGTGGCAGCGAGTCGTGTAACATCCATTTGTTAAAAACACGACAGGGAACAGGGGTTTGTACAAAGTATTGCCTTTATCAGCTTAATGCAGTGGAATTGCTGCCTGTGTTTTAGAGTTAAGCCACAATGTGAGATTGAAGGGTCCAGCAGCAACGACGAAAGTGATACACATATTTTACTGTGGAATATGATAGCAGACATCATGATAGGATAAAACAGACGGAGAGTGGCGATTTGGGGACATTATTCTCTCCAAGTGGTAAATCAAAGGCATGAAAGGGATGAGAACTTCGGAATCGCTGCGAAGAGTTTTGCAAAAGAAGCCATTTGCGGTGCAGGGCTTCATCCACCCTCCAAACCCAAAATAACGCGGCAGGGCTGCCACCTGCTGGAACTCAGCAATACACGGACAGAAACAGGGCCGAGGAATTAGGGACTGCTGGATGGAGAAAAACAAGAGGGAGTGGCTGGTTACAAGGGAAATCGTGGTATTTATAGTAAGAGCATGCAGATAAAATTGGATTAGATTCACGCATCTGAGAAAAGAGCATCCATGCACTCTCAAAGTCCTTCAGACCAAATCACATTTAAGGATCCCAACTGCAGCGACTTCTCTACACTCATCAGGAAGGACTTTTTTTCCAAAGGGTTTGGGCAGTGGTCCAAGACACATAAAAAAGATAGACGAGCAAACAGAACACATGCTAGCCCAGAAACATTCAACCCACTGTAATGCAACTCAGCTGTAAAGATCCACCATTACCAGAGTTCTAATGCCACAAAAACATCAGAAAAGACATTAACTGAAGTGAGTTTTTCAGTATTTCTACCAAATGGAAAGAATATTCTTATTTTTATACAAATTGATCAAACTAACCTGCATTTCAGGTCTAAAAAGTAGAGCTTTTCCAAGACACAATTTCTGAACAAATAGATATATAAATATTGCCTCACAACTGCCACTTGCCTTCCTTTTTTCTTTACTGCTCTGTATCGCCTTCCTTATCTCTACCTTTTTATCTTCTTCCTACAATTCCTCTTACTTTTAATGTTTCCATGGCAATGACAGCAAAAGAAAAGATTAAATATGCTTTGTGTACTTCTTTCTTTTTTTACATTAAATTTTGGAAGATGGCAAAGGGAAAGCAATAATATCACTTATCCCTCAGAGAGCGATGCCAGAGTCAGGCCAGTAACTCATTATGCAATCACAAGGATTTACCAACGAACAGCTATTTGTAAGCTCATCTTCATGAACATTTAAATTGAGAACAACAGCTCTAAAGTCAATCTGTTAAAAAAACAGAGGGAGAGAAAGTAAGAAAGTATAATCCAATAGAGAGTGAAAGTTGAAGTATTTAACTAGAACTGTTAAGGGTTATTGGATACCTTCTAGATAACATCCAAAGTGTATTCTGCATTTTTATATTGAAGTCTTTATATTAAAGCAAAAAGTTGAAGATCTACAGTTAAGAATAAATGGATCTTTGCATCTGAAATTAAAATTAAGTAGGGGAGCCTATCCAACAGCTGCATTTTTTCAACCCTACTCAAAGCAGAGGGTTCTCCTTTAATAGTTCACCAGTTGGAGGAGAATTCTGCAATCCCCACATCTCAAAAACCTGCCAGATGCACTAAAAACATAGCTGAGACCATTTATTGTGGAAATACTTTAGAATGTAACAAGGAAGAATTCATTCTGTTTTTAAAAGCCTTCCCCTGAAGCACCCATGGATCAACAGCAGACATTCCCACCTCTTTCACGGTAACAAAGACACCCTGTGGACATTCAACACAACCCTCAAAAATACACAGAGGTGTCTGTGCCGATGTCATCTCAAGAGAGAACGCCCCACTTGGGGAACTCAGAATGCAATGCTTTGGTACTTGCAACTGTGGGACTTCAGGAAATCTGAGCTCTTCTCTCCTCCCGCCCCACAGCCCCTCTGTTTTGGTGAATGGATTTCCTCTGAAAATGGAAGCTGGGAGACATTCAAAGTATTTGTCAATTAGATAAAAGTGAATAAATTGTTCTGGTGGTTTTTTCTGACTTTTTTTTTTNACAATTTCCCAGATTAAGACACTGACTCTAAAATGGGTGTGTCAAGGTTATGTTTAACTGGGAAAGATTTCAGAGTGGTAACTGGATAATCCCAAAACTTTTAGGAAATTATATGACATTACTTCACTTGCAAATACAATCCAGCTTCTAGTCTTACAATGAACACAAACATCCAAACCACTACTGTGGTTCCTTTTTAATTTTATTTAAAAATGGTTTAGACCGAAGCTGATTAAACTCTGCCTCAGGCTTTTCTTCTAGATATCCATTTGAAAATCCTTTGGTCTCTTCTATAGACAGCTGAAGTTGCTGCAGGACCTTCCATTCCTTGCTTCAGTATTCAAAGTCTGGTAGATACTGGTTCATTGATATTTAGAGATCTGGTCTATTTTCAGAGGAAAGAGATATTTATATTTCTCAGAGAGTTCAAGTACCAAATATATGACAAGGCTGTGCAGTAGCTACAAGGATGTGAACCCCAGAAATTCCAGTTCCATGAGTCAGATGGAATACTTCCCTGAAGCACTGCTAACTTACTCATGTAGATATTGTATGGAAAGAGAATCTAAACCATCTTACAAAAATTCAGATGGGCTGGAAATTATATGAAAAATTGGCTTTTTCTTTCTCATGCAGAATATACATCTTAACTTCAAAGATTCAAGTATCTTTGGGGATGTTTTTTCCTCTTTGCCTCTAGTCTGTAAAGGATCCATCACCACCTTAAGCAATGTGAAATGCTGCAAAGCTTTACTCTTGCCAATCATATTGAACAAATAGGTTTGGGTGTGAGTTTTTCAAGATTTCAAGATTCCCACAAAATTAATATAATTCTTTCTGATATCTGGGTCTCCACAAACAATGGAGAACATTGATTAACCCTTGAATTATGCTTTGAACCACAGGGAGTTTATAAAAATGACCACCAAAATGAAAGTTTTCTTATACCGAAATTCAGATGAGATGTTTGAAGCAGCTCTTTATAAGAAAGCAATAGATGTTGGAAAAGTGGACATTACTTGTGACTGACTTCCATTCCCTGTCTGCAAGTGCTTACACAATTAACCTATTGACATAAAGATCTCCTATTAATAAGAAATCTGGAATGTGTGTGCCAAGGAGTTTATAAGTTAATATGATGTATTACTTGATTTGTCTCCAGAAAAATAAGCACACTGGCCTGTTATTGCATATCTAACCACCTACTTCATGTTCAAAACAGTGTTCTTATAATTTGGCTAATCCATCTTTATAGATTTTTTTTATGATTAATTCGTGTTTTCCCCCATTAAGTCCTCGGCCAAGTGACAATACATACTTTTATATGGAAAAAAAAATATGATCTAAGGATATACTGACTTCTATTTCAGAATGTAATATGTGATTTCATGTATTGTTCTTCATCACTAAAGTACATCATCCTTTCTTCTCACATTTGGTGGGATTTTTCTTCACTCAACTGTCTGTGAAAGTTATTGCAATTCACAGAGCCAGCCTAATTTTGAAACCTTTCAGGCCTCCTTGCCCTTTGATTTGAGTTTTCTGCAGAAGGAACCACACCCTTCTCTCACTAGGTGGAAATCTTCACAGTTACAAGGTACAATGAGGAGTTTGGATGGAAGCCTGTAAACTCTTCCTGTAGAAACCAGTGACAGAATAAATTTCCACTAAACAAAACTGTTTTCTTCCAGAAGCTGTTCATTCCCAAATTAAAGCACATCCCTTTCAGAAGATGTATTTCTTCAGAATAAGAATAAATTTTTCTTCCTTCCTTCCTTCCTTCCTTCCTTCCTTCCTTCCTTCCTTCCTTCCTTCCTTCCTTCCTTCCTTCCTTCCTTCCTTC
>VZTF01000541.1:492715-660547 GCA_013397755.1 Cnemophilus loriae
CCTTGCCTTTCCTTTCCTTTCCTTTCCTTTCCTTTCCTTTCCTTTTTTCTTTCCTTTCCTTTTTTCTTTCTCTTTTCTTTCTTTCCAGTGTTCACATGTATTGTCTCCACTATTTATTAATTTAACTTCTCTACATGTAGGTCTGTTTAGTCCCAAAAATCTCCTTTTTTTCACCCAAGAGCCTGTGTTACACAGACCCCGCACCCCTCTGGTTACTCAACAGTTTTTGATATTCATTTGTCTCCATTCCCTTGTCGATCAGTCTCTCACTTGTGCAAGTCCCTCCCTTCTCTGCTCATTTACTTAAAGATTAATTTTAAAACCCTATTTTGCACCTCAATGAGACTCTGTTCCTCCCCTGCCAACACATCATTGCACCGAATTCCAGAGAGACAGCACAGAGATGTTTCAGGGCTGGGAACACAGACTCCAGCACCGCGATGCAGCTGCTGGGACCACTCCTCAAAGAAGCTGCAGGACACGGAAATCCATTTTCCTGAGAAAAGGAGTCACCAGCTGGCAGTGAGAGAAGGGAAAACACCCACGAGCGGCCAGAGCAGCAGAGCTCAGCCCAGGCCAGCCAGCAGCTTTAAGGGCTGTAATTCCCACCTGACACCTCCTGATGCCATCGTGGTGGCAGCAGTGATGAGGACAGAGGGGTCCACCAGGGAAGATAATCATGATGGATCCTTTTAACCCGGAAAGGCCAGCAAACTGCTGAGAGGAAGCTCTCTGAGAGTGAAAAGCAGCAATTTGGTCCTTCTTAGGGTATTGCAAGGGTCTGAAAGAAGGTTGGATTTGATGGTATTGGAGGTCTTTTTCAACCTCAATGATTCTATGATTTCCCACAGAATTTTTAAATCAGGGAAAAATCCTCTTGCAATAGAAATACGATTAATGTCAAGACACCTGCAAATATATTGTCCATAACTGTACATTCCCATACTCTCACATTTAACCAAGGTTTAGAAGTAAATAAAACCAAACCAAACCAAAACAAGACAAAACAAAAGACAACCAAAAAAAAAAAACCCAAGCTAACAATCAGGTGGGAATACATATCAATAAACTAAATACAAGAAAACATTTAAAGAAGCCCATGTAATTCGGCAAGAAATGATAATGCAAAACTACACACAGGTTTAAACAGCTGTTTTTGAAAACCATGTGAAGGTTGTCAATTAGAAATTATTCTTAATGGTATTTGTAACAGCTTAATTTGCCTATTTAAAATAAATATACTCCAATTCCTTTCTCAAATGTTCTTCTCCCACTCTTAAATGATATAAGCTCATTTAACAACTGGTAGTCAAACATGTTCCAAACTGCAGAGGATTATTGTGAAGCAAAAATAATTCTGCCATTCTAAAAAAAGTGGCTGGCAATTAGTGATTTCAGTTGGCCTTTTCTCCACAGTGTTTAGCAGAATGTTATATTTAAGCCTTATTAAAATGTTCAGAGATTCTAAAATCTTAAATATAGATTTCCTTGCTAATTCTCTGTCAAAGTCAAATAGATAAAACATAAATGTGGAAGCAATCTTAGACAATAGAAATGGAATGGCCATACTGGGTTAAAAATTAAATCACTGCATTAATACACCTATATGGCCTGTATCCCCATTTGATTTTCCAGGGCAGTACCCTCTTGAACAACTACCTTAAACCCTATTTTTACCTGAGAGTAGCTTGAAACCTAACAGGGTCAAGAGAAAATGAAAATAAACACTTTTAGAGTATATTTACATCTATTACAGTTAAGTTCTTGGCTTTTTCCTCATCCGAATTTGAACTATCAGCTCCTCATGCACCTTTTTCGCACACTAGAAAGTTCCCTGCTTTCTTTGGCAGAAATATTCTACCCATAATTGATGGCTTGGAGAACACACGGATGATCTAAAATATTACCTGAGAGTCTTTAAATTATATTCTCAACTCATTCTTCCATCAATCTCATCATTTATATGTATAGACCTAGAGCAAAAAGTTTAATTGTTTTGCTTCTTCATCAAACTGAAATGATAATTTGATTCTGATTTTGTTATTCAATATTAACAAGATATCAGTGTATCACACAATGCCATATTTTTTACTAGTTTTTATCAAAATAAAGGTTGTGAGCTGGGCCACAGCTTTAGACACGTCCAGCACAAACTGCCTTCAAAGGTTTTCCCTTTGGTAAGAGGAATCAGTGAGGGCACAAAACCTCAGAGCAACTTCATGATCACCTTTCTGTGTGTTTCCACGGGAAGAAAGTTTATATGGGTGAAAAAAAGGCAAAAAGAACTGCCAAACTCCTAACAATTACCCACAACCAGATTTCTTGGGGCCGTGCAGAGGCACTGAAAGGGAGATACACGTTCTGGCCTGCCTCTTGCTTGCCCTTGCTACACACAGAAAGAGGATTTAAACAGAATCGTTGAATCATTTAGGCTGGAAAAGAGCCTCAGGATCATTGAATTAACCCAGCACTGCCAAGGCCACCCCTAAGCCATGTCCCCACGTGCCACATCTACACATGAAAGCACTTTCCATGGCGAAGTTCCTTTAGATTCTACAAACTCTACAGCCCACGTGGAAAAAGGAAACAAACACTGGATGCAGTTAAAGACTCATGCAGGATTTTTTTCCTAGACAAGCTGCAAAGGAGGGGAGATGGACATATCTTGGATCTCTTAGTGCAGTATTATATTTTATTACGTTACTTTTCAGCTCCAAGTCTCTGCAGGTCACTGAAGCCAGTGCTCTTCCTTACCCCTCCTGCATCTCCTGCACCAATGGTGGGGCCTCCCACTCCCTTCCCCATTTATTGCCAGACCCAGCACTAAGTCGAACTGTAACATAAATATTGAAGTTGAGAAAAACACAGAGCAGAGAGAGAGCCTGTGCCATTCGGCAGCGAAGCAGAGATCGCCCTGGGGAACGGAGCATTTCTGTGGCACACCAAAACAAGGATGCAAGGCAATCTCTGGCAATCGCTTAAAAAGAAACATTTTGATGAAGTTGCCATTTCCTCCCTTGACTTTGCCAAAACCGAACAACTGCAACAGCTGTAAGGTCTCTCACTGACTATATGGCAAACACAGAAAATTAGAAACACTCCAATTGTAAAGAGTGCAATAATAATAATATTAAAAATTAATGCAATTAACTAGGCACTGCTGACTAACCAGCACAGGCATGATCATTTGCCTTCTGTACGTGCTTAACTTAGAAGTTTAAATAATGCTAGTTTTGGTGAAAATTTCATCAAGCAAAGACAATCTCTGTCCCTTAAATAAGAAGACAGGCTACATACACTAAGAAATTAATGCAGGAGGCAAGCCTGCAAGTCAGTGTGGTGAAAGCATTTGCAGAATAAGGATAATATTTACTGTCTTTCCAAATTTTTATGCTATGCATAAAGCTTTCCAACTATTATAAAGAATAACTCAGGTGACAGAACAAAGTTACTGGTATGTCTGTGTTTCCTCTTGAGAATGTGTTCATGCTGTACATATTAATAAATATCAGTGAGATTAAATCAAAGTAACGTACTTGGGCAATTGAGCATGAATTTTCTGAATCACTGGAGATTGCCACCATAGTTATTTATAGGAGCACTAAACAAATCTGTGATTATATTAAAATACAGGTGAAGCCTACGTTAAAGCAGAGGAGGTATAATGAAGATTAAAGAGAAAATACACCTATACTATTCTTACAACGAACACATAAAGACAAAAATTACCATTTCCCATTGAACAGGGGAAAATGCTTTTCAGTTCAGTAAGAAGAATGAAGTGAAAAACAGGGTTTCCACAAATTAGAAATTCTTCACAGCTTTAAAGATGTTAACAGCAGAAGGTGCATTTTGGATCACATTTTGTGCTGTTCAAGACTAAAAACGTAGGTATGAAATTCCACTCGGTGTTTTGAGCAAAGATTATAATCTCTGATACAGGAAATGAAGAGACAAATATTTATGTGTACGTCTGTTTCTACTTATTTACACACTACCTCAGAAAAATGTAGTTCAGAAACAACCAACAAAGATCTCTAAAGAAATGAATATTGGTTTTGTCCCATCCTGTCCTGCAGAAGATGGGAAAACAACTTATTTCAGTTACGTGGGCACTGTGGTTGCCATCCACACTCCTGTCCTTGGAAGAGCTCAGGCTGACGCTTCCCAAAGCAGGTGAGACCCCTCCTTTCTCCCCATGCCCAGGCTCTCAGAGGAAGATCAGGGCTCTAACAGATGCAGTTTGCTCTGATTCGAGAACTGACCTTTCTCTAATAAGAGAACCACAGCTGGTGTTTTAAAAAAAGTTCTCCAGGTGAAGAAAACTTCAGGGAGACATTACCTGCAACAAGAACCTAATTAAACGGAACTGATTTCCTCCCAAATGTTTCTCGCTGCTTATGGTTTAGGAACCTCGTTGCACGGGAGACTGGAAAAAAAAGGAAGGAAAATCCAAAAAACTGTATATTTGAATGGCAATTATTTTCTATCCCCCAGCTGGTTCTAGCAGTTACTGTAAAATGCCAGAGAATTCGTTGCACTTTGATGAAGGCACTTGTTATTTCTTAGTTGTGAACAAGACAATTCCAGGGCACAAAGTTCAAAAGACAGCATTCTCAGAAGGCAATAATTAGACTCAACTACACTGAGATGCTGTTGCAACTGAACAGCTCTGCCTGGTAGTTGTAGGGTCAGAAATTTAATGTTGCACCATTCGCTGTAATGGCTCCGGCAACTGCTTGCTTATTTTCACACCTACAGTGGAAAGTAATTAAAGTCAAATCCTGTTAGCTGTAATTAGATGACAGGACTCATTTAAACTGAATGCAAGAAAAAGAAGAAAAGTAAAGGATCAGAAAAATGAAGGAAGCATCAGATTTTATAATTAGCAGGTCAGTACCTTCTCTAGTCTGAATTTATTCAGAAAAGAAAATAATTTAGCAAAGGCCTGAAAATTACATACCTTTAGATTTTATTTTTTTCCTTCAAAATATCAAAAATACTAAAGAAGGAAATGAATGTGATTTATATATATTTTTATAAAGCTTTTATAGTCTACTCTTCGGAAGCAATTATATTATAATAGAAGTATAAAAAAGGACATCTTATTTGGTACCACTGAGTATTTGGTTCAGCCTGGAGAAGAGAAGGCTTTGGGGTGACCTAATTGGCGCCTTCCAGTACCCAAAGGGAGCCTGCAAGAAAGATGGAGAGAGACAATTTACAAGGCATGGAGTGACAGGACACAGGGAATGGCTTCCCACTGCCAGAGGGTGGGGATGGATGGGATATTGGGGAGGAATTCTTCCCTGTGAGGATGGGGAGGCCCTGGCACAGGGTGCCCAGAGAAGCTGCAGCTGCTCCTGGATCCCTGGAAGTGTCCAAGGCCAGGTTGGACACTGGGGCTTGGAGCACCCTGGGCCAGTGGAAGGTGTCCCTGCCCATGGCAGGGGTGGAATGAGATGGTCTTTAAGGTCCCTTCCAACCCAAACCCGTCTGTGATTCTGTGATTCCACTCCCTCCCCTTGGGATAATGGTAAATCCTGCAGCACAAACAGGCTGTGAACCACAGACTCTTTTCTGCATTTGCAGGAATTTTCCTTTAACTACTGAGTTTAATTTCATAACCTTCCTGGACCTCTGAAGGGGTGAAAGCTTGCTCTGAGATTAGAAAGGGAATCAGCATGATTTGACAAGCCATTTGATATATCTGCCTGCAATAACTGGCACTGCAACCTTCAGGGGGGACAGAAAGCTGACAGCCAGAGAAAGGACACAAAGAATGCAGCTCTGTGACTACGAGCCAGTCTTTAATAAAAGGCACCAGGGATTTTTATGAGGGGAAAAAATAGATCCATTTCTAAGCTTTGTTTAAACCTTTCTCATCTGAAAAACAAAGACCTTCTGATTGTGAGATATACCTAGTGATCAACACAGAAACTTGTAATAGTTTGAGCATAAAGTAGTCAAGAAGCCCTGCACACGAAGATAATTGGAGTATCTGATGCACAAATCAATAGTATTTATCTGTTGGAGGCATTTTCACTTAAAATCACATAAAATTGGAGAGTCTTAGAGAATTAGAATTGTTTCATCCTGGCAATGCCAGGTCACCACGAAAACCTCAAAGACTGTTTTGTGTTTTTCCTTTTTACCCTTAATTTAAATCATGAGTTTTATGGCTTGAGATTCTTGGCTTGACCATCTCAAGTAATTTAAATTTTTTGCCCTCAGAAGTCCTCTCAGAAAGGCCTCAGCCTGGCTCATTGTGCAAACACTGAAGATGCCAATGCAAAAATGTGGAAATCTCTCTAAAACTCCATATATCCCACTGTCTAACACTGCAGTATTTTATCCTGCACATAATCCTGGAACAATTGGGAAAACTAATTAAGCAGTGAGGCATATAAAGAAAAGTGAGCAACACAGCCCAATACAGTCATTATAAAAATCAGAATATTTCTAGATGTAATTTATTTACACATTTTCTACGCCATTAATTTGAAATGAAAATGTATTTGTCAAGTCACTGAAAATCTTTCTCTTTAAATATGCAAATATATTTCCAGAATTTCCCAGCCTTGAGTCACACGAGCTGTACATAAGCATCAAAACTCCAAAATACCATAAACTTGTTAAACAGCAAGTTTTTCCTCAATGCACTATAGAAATGAAAATTTATCAGTTACATATTCTCAATTATTTTCCATCTATTGGGACTTAAAATTCTATATATAAGCTTGGCTGAAGACAAGTGTTCATGCTGGGGAGAAATTCTTGAGTTACCAGAGGAAACCTTAAGTGTTCTGTTATCGAGGAACATAAACTTTGATCAATGTGGCAGCTCCTTAACCAGAAAAATGTCTAGCTGCATATTTAAGGAAGGGTCATTTATTTCATTTAAATGGCTTTTAACAATGCTGGAATCTTAGTAGCGTCTTCATATACCCGAGCTAAAAACGGTAATAATCTGGGGAAAAAAATATAAACAATTACAATGCTGCCGGTTTTCAACTGTAAGCAGCATCAATTTAACCTTTGACAGTATCCAAGATGCACAAGGCAAATTTTTTGCACAAAAAGCCCAAGTCCCTGTCTTGAAAGTTTCCCAAACAAAGCCACAGGCTTCCTTAAACTGCCCAGAGAACTCTGTCACTCCTGGTGCTATTCATCAGGATTAATACTGGAGAACCAGATTATTGTTCTTAGGAATCTTACCTGGCTAAAATTCCAGTTAGAGACACCAGCCAAAACATGCAAGGCAAGAGAAACAGTTTCAAGAACTGAAATTCAAGAATATTTCATATTAATCAATATGAAATAAATATTTATTAATTAATAAATAGTTACTCTTATGTTTTTAAAAACACACTCCCCTCCCTCAGGTGTAGGCATGGCTGCGTTACTGAGAAATGAGGAAATTACTTCCTAAAGTATTATTTCAACAAAAATGATGATGGACAACTCTGTAAAAGCCTGAGTCAAGCAGAATGGCAATAAAAGACCACATATAACACACCAGGGTTAACCTAGTCCCACAAAGAAATAACAATTTGTACCTGGCTTGCAGTAGAGAGTTTACAAAGAAATGGATTTAGAAGGAAACATCTGGGGAGATACTGGAGAAATTCAAAACTTTATCAGACATGGACCAGGAAAACCAGAACTAGTTGGTCCTGCTCTGAGCAGAGGACTTGAACTACAGGATGTCCAAAGGCCCTTCCCATCTCAGCAATTCTGTGATAGCAGTGAAGAATGAAGAATTAATCAAACTCACGCTATAAAGGCAAGTTGGATGATTTGGGGATTTTTTTTGGAGTTGATGTGAGAATTAGTGAGGTCCAAAATGAGCTCTTTGGAAATGAGAACACTGATAATCACACACAGAATCCAAAAGTGCTGAAGACTGGATTTCAGGAGATATGCCCCACCTTTATGCTGTTAAGAGGACACTGTTGAGATCTGCTTGGGCATTCATGGTAGATTTCTTTGTTACACATGAAAAGAAGCCACCAGCAATGAATTTTTTGGAGTTCTTGGTTTGCAGAGCCAGGACCTGACCTGGTTTCACAGCCCTGTGTTGTCCCTCTGCTCTTAGGTTTGCCTACAGACACATGATGCAGAGTACTCATAGATTTAGAAGCAATCTTGTGTTCTGTCATGAAATGACTGTCACAGAAGTGCTCACATCAGTGTTTATCCTTGCACTGAAAACATCCTGAAGGAAATTAAAATAAAATATTAGATGAGGTTGAGCTCTGGTTATCTTTCCTTGCTAAGATATTTAGTGAATCGATACAAAACCACCAAAACAAAACCCCAGGAATGTATATATTTTAATAGACCACAGAAGGAGAACAATTTTATTTGTAACTATTATTCCTCCTTACTCAGTGAATGGTTTCAGCAAAACTCATCATTCATTAAAAATGATTCATCTCCCTCGGCCTTTACTCGCTGCTTCACGTTTCTAATGAACTTAATGTAGCAAGTGATGTAATCAGACAAAAGCATGGTAAGAGCTCTTTCTGCCACTACAGGCACAATCATATTTAATTAAGAATTTATCATCAGCTGAAGGTATTAGTTAACTATTACAGGCCCACTATACTGTCTAGCTCAGAGAAGCAGCTTTCTCATTAACTAACAAGTGCTTGGATCTAATTGCTGCCTCTTTAATCAGCTCGGTGCATTAGTATCCCATTAACTGGGTCTCACAGAACAAAATTATTGCTTTGATACCACTGCAAAGGATTAACAAAACCATAATAAATTCTTGGAGGCTCTATCCAGCATCCATTCACAACAGGCTAGGTATAAACATCCTTTAATGACTACCTGGAACCAGTAAGTGCAATTACATTCCGACGAGTGAAGCCTGGATAAAAGTTTCAATGTGGAACCAGTGCTCCTCAGTGAACTGCACGCTTCCCTCTGCAGACAGCTGGTACAACAGCTCAGGGGTGGGAGGACAACATCCAGCACCTACGAATTTTATTTTCTATTTCTACAGACATTTTACATTCATATTTCACTTCGATCCCATATATTGAGGCTGACATCACTCCTTTCTTCTCTAGGCATTACGCTATGGAATAAAATAAATGTAATAACCACTCATTTTGTATTTGCTTAGGGGTTTCTTCCTGGGTAGGTTTATTTTTTCATTTTTCTTTAATTTTGCAAGAAATCAATGAACATTCTGGATTCTCTTGCTTTGTTCCCTTCATTTCATGAATATTCCTTTCATAACTTCATAGATCAGCACGGGATTACCATGGATACAGGAGATCTGTTGGAAATCATGTCTGTGTGTCTGTTTGCCAGTAGGCACTATTACCTTGTAAGCAGAGGGTCCCTAAAACGGTTCTTTTTCCACACCTAGAAAAAATATGTTGCCTAATATTAAACCAGCAATGTAAGGCATTCAGGAGACGCTTCCTTTGTTTTCATCATATTAATCTGAATATCAGCAGGAAAAAAATTCCTACACGACCTACACTCAATCCTTGAAGCAATTTTGACTCGGGGATTCAGTGAGCCACAGTTTGCATCTTTATGTACTGAAAATTATTAGGTCCCACGGCTTGGCAGGACAGAACAAGAGATGTAAAGTAATCTCATACCGCTTTCAGGACAATTTTCAATAAACAAATTGTGTGAGATAATGCTGTGAGAACAAAAAAAATCAAGCTGCAGGAATGTCTGCTCTAAAAGTGATTTTGTCTGAATAACAAGACTTTAAAAATAAGTCTCCTTTTCAGAGATGAACTGATTTTTCATTGGAGAATAGGTCAGAAATACAAGTGCAATAAAACATCATTTCAGTTTTTTCTAACACTCTGTAATGAGCAATTTGATCCATTATTGCCATCTTGAAAAAGGGAATCAGGGTAGTTCATATTTAATAGAGATGTTTATAAGTAGTTTCTTTTTAAACAATGAAGTAGAGACAGGCTTGTTTTCCTTTCACCTCCAAGAGACAATCATTCCAATGTGAAGGAAATTTACTTTGTATTCTTAAGAAAATCTGTTGAAAATGTAGAAATTATAGATTTCCTTGTAAAAACAATCTTTTGTTTCCAGTTTATGCTCATATACTCACTGTCAGAGAGATGGCATTCAAGCTATTTGCAAGACAAAAGAAACAAGACAGCCTTCAGCAAGACGTGATATTTACGCAAATATCCAGCAGTAACACAGGCTGTCAAAGGTGTGGCAGCAGGGATCACAGCAGCGTTTACTTTGATCACCTGGAATAAATGCACGTGATCAGTGCAGTGTGAGCACTGCTGCTCTGGAGGCTGCAACGAGCGGCAGATCCACCAGGATACCAGGCTGGTGTGTACTGGGAACCAGGGAATCACAGACTGGTTTGGGATGGGACGGACCTTAAAGCCCATCCGGTGCCACCCACGGGCAGGGCCACCTTCCACTAGCCCAGGGTGATCCAAGCCCTGTCCAGCCTGGCCTGGGACACTTCCAGGGATCCAGGGGCAGCCACAGCTCCTCTGGGTGAATTGCTCAGGAGGAATTACGCTTTAGAGGCTGAGCAGCACCCGCCTGTTACCTGTAAACCACTCACAACGGGTGAAATCCGTGCCTCGCTGAGCACAACCACAATTTGATATTGACTTACACACAGCACTGTTCTGTCCTCCCACATCAAATCCCGCAGGATCCTCAAGAGGGTTTTTTCTTATGGCAAACACTTTAATTATCCATATTCGATACCTGTAGATGGCTCAAATGATGGCAAATTCCTTTCTTTTTCCCCCCTTTTCTTTTTTTAGTGGTGTATTCTGTGCCAGGGTGGTATCTTTTTAAATTCTGCTTGCTTATTTTTACAAATAGCAGAAAGTTTTCCACTCTTTAATACATAATTCATATTATAATAATTATATTTATTTTTTATATCATTTTTTTTAATATTCACAAAGTCACGTGTTTTTTCAGAATACAGCAGGAATTAAAACACAAGAAAAATACCAAAACAATTTTTGGGACAGTCAAGCTGAATTCAAAAATCTCTCTGAATGAAAAAAAAAAATCAAATTTTTATGGCACAAGAAAGCAAGTTTTCTTAAGTATAAAATCCCCAGCATTTGAAAATTAGACCAAATTTTCCTTGTTACCAGTTTTGGAGATTTAGAAGCTTAGTCTCAGGTCCATTTTTCTGCTGAACTTAATAAGAATAACTTTTTCTTGATCTTGAATTCAACAGTTTAAGACTGAAAAGGAAGCTATTCTGTGCAGCTTTTTATACACTTCAAAGATAAAGAATACAACAAGCATTTTTAATTAAAGCTTTAAAATTAAACCACAGGTGTTCTTCATTAAAAGATGGCAGTGTGTGTCTCCTATTAAAAAAAAAGAATAAAAATAAGACTCTGAAGTAAGTGCTGAATTATTGTTCTGATGTGTAGCAACAGCTTTCTCCCTTCTCCAGTGCTGCATAAAGCTTTGAATTTGCCTTTTCACCTGTCACATTATCTTTTTTTTTTTTCCAAATCCTCTCTAATCTCCACTCCTTTGCTGTTTAAGCAGTGCTTTTCCAGACATGGATTTTTATTTTGCTATTTAATAACTATGGAAGCATTAACTTGTGTATATCTTAATAACATTGATCTCTGCCCGTCCGAATATTGGCATTGAAAGCCGTGATGCTGCTGTTTATTGATTTTCAGCATTCAGTGGATATTGTAACTAAATACAAACAATTTACATGGCCCATCACACTTTTAAAAATAAATACAGTGAAACCAGCATTCTATATCTTGTTCTCTATAATGTGCTATGTTTACACGTTTACTTGGGTTTATGGTATTTTTTTGTAAAATGTTCCCCCTGAAAAATATATGCAAACCAGCATAAAATAAAATATATCACTTTTGATACTAGTAAATGACAAAAACCCCCCTCAGAATCTTTCTGTTGTTGTCTCCTAAACAAGACATATCAGCTGCAGTATCTACTGACAAGTTAAAGAATCTAAAAAGTTCAGAAGATAGCCTAAAAATGCCTATACAATGTTTTGAAGACAGAAAAAGATTAAGGCAGCGAGGAACTGGGAAAAACAAGGGAAACAGGCACTGAATTCCCTGCCCACTTTATGCTTAGAGTTGCTGTTTCAATCTATAACATCAGCCTAATTTCTCAGGAAGTGCTGCTGGTTACACCGCCACAAAAAAGAACCGTGAAGAAACAGGACTTCTATTTAATTTGTTTTTCACACAAACACGCGAATGTTTGATTATTCATTTCTTTTATCTTTGCCTAGCAGTGGGAAATCCTTATCAGTAGAGAACAGCACCCAAGTTACAATGTGTGTTTGCCTCTTCCACGGTTCCATTCGATGGCAGTGAACTCCAAATCTTCCTGTTAATGACTGCAGAAGGCCAAGATTTCATCTACGAGCTGAATTGTAAAAAAAGAATTGCAGGCTAAGATGGTCAGCAACACACAAGTCGTTTTTCATAGATACATGAAAAAATACATAAATTCAACATCAATGTATCCACCCTCTTGTCAGGGAGCTGCAGAGAGCAACAAGGCCCCCTGAGCCTCTTCTTCTCCTGGCTGAGCCCCTCAGCTGCTCCTTATCACACTTGTGCCTAGACACCTTAAAATCATAATTAAATTGATAGAAGGAGGGGAAAAACCACAAAAATGAAATGAAAAAGGCTTTAAATTGAAGAGACTTTAAGCCACTGCCGCCTGCCTGGTCGGGGAAAGTGGTCAAAGACATTAGGATGGGAATGATGTTGATAACAAACTGGTGCTTTAGTTTTTATTGAGCAGTGTTTGCACTGAGTCAAAGATGTTCCAGCTCCTCTCACTGCCCTGCCGGAGCTGGCGGGGGGCACAAGAAGCTGGGGGGGGGACCCAGCCAGGACAGGCTGACCCCAGCCTTCCAAAGGGATATTCCAGACCCCATGGCACCACGCTGAGGAGTAAAACCGGGCGGAGTCGAGCAGAGCACTGCGACTGCTGCTCGGGGACTGGCTGGGCATCGGCCAGCGGTGGTGAAATATCCCATTGTGCACCACTGCTTTTGTATATTCTTTATCACCATTATCATTATTATTATTATTATTACTGTTTTCCCTTCCATTTCTGTCCTGTTAAACTGACTTTATCCTAACCCATGACTTTTAATTTTTTACCGATTCTGTCTCCCATCCCACTGGGGAGGAGCGAGCGAGCAGCTCTGGGGTGTTACAAACCACATCCTATCTCTCTTGGGGTTCTCTAATTCCCTTTGGAGAACTGAGGAAAGGCAGGAGCCTCCTCCAGCTTCTGCTACAAGCACCTCAGCATCACCTTGTACAGCAGAAGAGGACCAGAAAGACAGGAAATGGCTCACAGGTCCCTTTTATCATTCTCTTGCTCTGCCAAATCACTGATTAGCTGCTTTCAGACAATAACAGAAGATTTTGTTGCCAAGGTGACCTTATTTCTGAGAACCCAGATCTCTTCCCGGCTGATTACATTTCCATGCTAGAGCCCTGAAGGCAAAAAAAATCCTCAGTGCTTGTATTTATTTTAATCTCTGTACTCATCTCTAATTTTTAAAGGAGAAATTAGTTACACATTAAAAAAATTGAGTTAGTGGCTCATTAAAGGCAGGCAGAATCTAAATGTCCCACTAAATTTATAATGGGCAGGCAGATATTTCCAAACTTGTGTGGTATAAGGACAAGACTGTGAGCAACAGATCAGTCACGTCCTGCTCAATGTCACTTACTCTCGCCTTGGTGAAGGCAGAGAACAAAGGAACAATTCCTCTCACTTCCCAACATTCCAATTTATCTATTAAATAACATCACCATTATGCCTTAAACACTCACCTGAAGTGCTCAGCAGACTGGATAACAATTAGTGACTTAACACAGACTGGAAAGGATTCTAAACATGCTGAGATCCACACAAGAAAACTTGATTTTCCACAAAGCCCAAGGAAAAAAGAAGCAAACAGAGAGTCTGAGGTTTCTCTTACTACACTGAATACAGATTTTAAAAGGTTCTCCCAGAATCTAGAGCATAATATTCATTTTATCTTTCTGAGTATTTAAAACTCTGTAAAATACTTGGTTTTTAAAATAACAATTAAGAGCTCAACACATACAGAAAAAAAAAAAAAAATAGAAGACCAAAATATGCTAACAAACAAGCAGATTGTGCTGGAAATTATCGCCAAACACACTCACGAATGTTACTGGATTAAATTAGTCTCAATACACCAGTGAAAGGTACTTTAAAACCCCCCAAAACAGTCGGGTTCCTAGTTAGCAGATGAACTGCACACAGGAAGGCTGGGATTCAGATCCTCTCCGACTTTTCCCCCTCCTGGCCACACATTTCAGTGGTGAGAGGCAAAGGGGAGCAATTAAATTCCAATTCTACTGATCAGCCACATCCTCACCCTCCCAAAAAAGAAAAGTGAGTGGAACAATGAAGCATAGGAGCTTCTGCTTAGAGCCTGGACTGGTAAAAAAATGTCTTTTGGAATGAAAACAGAATTTATGAACACAGAAAGTTCTTATTGCTAAGCATTATTTGAAAAGCAAATGTTCTGTTCAACAACACGGCTCCAGTTAAATCTTAGCAGAGTGGCTTGTCACACAGGACAAAAACAACACAACTGGATTATTTCTGTTATACTTCTCTGCATGCATTTTAAAATGTGTTAATTCTTCTCACCCTTGCATGGAACGTGAGACCTCTCAGAACCTCCAGCACAGGATCAACTGCTGAAGAAGGTTTCAGGATTTTCCTGTTCCTAAATGAACCTTTACAATATTAATATTTAAATGATTAACTACTAAGAGTGTCTCCTTTATTAATTAAATGCATACCATTAGTAAATAAGTCCATAAATACTGACACCACAATGTAAAGTTATATTACTGTGGTTTTCTCTATGAAACTAAAAATGGTGACAGTCTAATGACATGCATGATTCCACGGTAAAATATCATTATATTAGCTTCGGCAAAATATTTAAAATACTCAAATGAGAATTGTTTTCTTCACCAAAATGACACTCTTGCCAGTGCCACCTACGTATCACAGCCAGATATCCAGACTAGATGGGGCTCTTTAAAAGCCCACTAATTTTAAACTGTAACTCTGTTTAAAATAATTTTAAATTGTTTTAAAGGCTTATACCACAAAAATGAATAGGTAAAGAAAAGCCTATATTCTCATAAATCACATTTTCATCATTAGAACACAGTTTATGTGACACAAAAAGTATTTTAATTTGATTAACTGAAAACACAGCTCACAAGTGCTGTACCAGAATTCCAAGAACATTCAAGAAAAACAAGCAACAGAAACTTGAAGGTGAGCCCTTGACTCATAAATTAGCACAAGCACAAATGCAAATCACTGTTTTATGTATTTGCCCAACAAACACAGGCACTGAGAAATCAGCAGCATTCACTGGGAGTCTCCATTTATTCTCCAAACCAAAGAGGCCCCTCATTAGCCTTTTAACTCATGAAAGATTTGCAGAACATCATTTCAGCCAGAATATGCATAAATCAACCTCGCTATTGGAAATGAGAACTGGCAAAGAATTTATCTGCAAGCGTCCTGAAGTTATAGCGACACAGGTAACAGAAGTTAATAACACGTTACTTCCTTGGCTTGGAGCCTTCAAGCTTCCAATTTAGCTCATTTATTTGCAAACTGCAATCTTGTATTTGGGCAGGAACACAGATCTATTGGTAACTCAGAAGTAATTACAAATTGACATAGTGGAAGTTTGAAGTGTGTTTGAGTCTCATTTACACATATTATTTTGTCCCGTAACATGCAAAAGGAAAATTATTCTGAAAAGAAGTGACAGAAGAAACGTAACTCAGGTTAAAAAAACCCCAAAATCTAAAAATCTAATCTAAAAAAAAAATCTTAAAAAAAGAATTAGCACTTTAAAATTATTTATTCTTGCATATTTCTACCATTTTTGTTCTTTTCCTCTGTAAATGATTTAAAATAGAAAAATAAATTCCCAGGTAGGTTGTGAATGCAAGTGGAGGTGAATGTAAGACCATTAAGCTCCAGTGTAAATTCTACTCCTGTTAACTTTGAGTTAACGTATCATAAATATTAAATCCGAATTTCTCAACAGTACATTTTAATTACTGGTATCCTACAAAAAGATTCAAATAAATTTTTGAGGAGCAGAGAATACAATGATGAGCTACCACATCCAGTTCTGCCTGGAAATTCCTGGTTAGCTTCAGCAATTGAAGTCTCTCTGATAAAATACATACAGTCATAATATGGAAAAAGAGTAATTTAATTTGGTCAAGTAAATCATGATTTTCAAGTGAAAACCACAGAAAGAGGATATTTTATTGATTTTTTTCTTAATCATATATATATTATCCTGAAATACACTTTGCTTTCAGGGCTCTCACGAAGAACCAATGCACATTTCTTCTTTACTGAATTTATTTCACTAAGTTCTAAAACACAGCTTACAGCCAGTGTAGTAAAGACAATTTTTAATTTTCCTAATTTCAGAAAAAAAGCAAGATAATGACACTGTGACCCCTCTCCATTATATTTAGCAGCAAAAAATTACCCAACTTTTAGCTTAAAAATTTGCACAGGCATACGGGGATTGATTGGGAGTTATGCATCCCTTCGCCCCAACCTTCTCCAAGAAATCACTATCCTTTTTTAACTAATATTCTGTTTTTCTGTTCCTCCACCACCTGGCAGGAGTATCAGCTCCATCCCACTCTGTGAAATGCCAGGAACACAAACTTCTGTCAGCTGGAAACGGACAGGAGCTCGGGATGTCAAACGGGCTGTCACTGTGCCCAAACTCTCTTTATTATCAGAATCATAAAATAACTCAGTCTGGAAAGGACTTCAGAGGCCACCAAGCCCAATCACCTGCTCCAAGCAGGGTCAGCTGGGAGGCCAAAACAGAGCTCAGAGCTTGACCCAGGCAGGTCCTGAAAAGCTCCACGGATGGAGGTTGAACCTTTTCCAGTGCCTGACTCTGCTCCTGGAGGAAAACTGATAATCTTGTTAAATGCTCAATCCCTTCACTACAGGGAAGTTTCCCATATTTCCTTAGACTTCCCTGCTAGGAGTTCCCTGGAAGTTACAAGTGCTAGTTAGGAACTCAGGCAGAAAACCATTAACTGGAACATGAACCCTTCCATAGATGTGGAGACTTCCTTGGGGGCTGTCCTGCATCCTCTTCCTCCATTTCATGAGGGAAGTCCAAGGCACTTTCAGCTATAAAAGCTCCTTTTGTCAGGACAACAAAGCAGATAATGTTTATGGGTAAGTAAACTCACACACGTCCTTCAGACACCCTGGTACAACAATAATGATGAAAACCAGATACTGATTTCCACGCCCTCACCACACCACAATGCTCTCCATCCACAGGAGAGTATTCTAAAAGAACTCACTGAAAATCACAAAATGCCAGAATTTGGGTTGGAAGGGACCTTATGATCCAGTTCCACCCCTGCCATGGGCAGGGACACCTTTCACTATCCCAGGTTGCTCCAAGCCCCGTCCAACCTGGCCTTGGACACTTCCAGGGATCCAGGGGCAGCCACAGCTTCTCTGGGCACCCTGTGCCAGGGCCTCACCACCCTCACAGGGAAGGATTTTCTCCCTCTCCAGCCTTCCTGTAAGCCCTCTTTAGGTATCGAAATTTTTTTAAAATTTTTAAAAGGACAGGAAGAAACCATGTTTTCCCAATAGACATGACCCACTTCTGTCCCTTTATTTATTTAAGAAAATAAATATACCAAGACAGGAAGAAATACTAGTTCTAGAAGCTACAGAAAACTGAAAATATTTAGAAGTCCTCCAAAAGCAAAAAATTTAGCATACAAGAAAAATAACAAAAATTGAGACCATCATAAAGCAAAACCAGATCAGTTTATAACTTGTTTCAACTGCGTTTTTTACCATCCCTCTCAGAGAAATGGGATCACAGGTGCCAGACACACTTTAATATCATAAAGTGACAGGTTAAGGTTGCATTTCATACCCCAGTGTCAGGCTCCTTCTGCTCCCTTCCAGCTGAGGTCTTCACGCATTATGTTCCAGGTAAATCTTGTCAGTTATGTGTCAGGAAATTTGGAAAGGAGACAGGCAAATGAAAATGACTCCAGTAAGAGTAATACAGACATCAAGATCGGAACGAAAATGGTAAGAATTGTTCTGAATTCTTAATAACTCCTTCGAAAAGGTCATTTAGCAGCTCTGACTTCAGGTCCTTCTTCAACAAAGAAGAAATGAACGAAGTAAAATGGGTAATTTTAGTATTTTATTTTCCCAAAACTTACTCAATTAGCAGAAATACCATGAAAAACATCCTGTCCTGCCTCTCTTCTAATAACGGTTTGCAGCTCACAGAAAACTGGGAAACAATAACCTGAAGCGTAGAATTGAGCACATAACCATCCATATATCTGGTGTGAAGTCCAATCCTTTAGTAATCCGGGAGTAAATAAGTATTCCTTCTGCATTAGGCTATGATGGAAGTTTCTCCCCTTGGATTCACAAATTCCAGCTACAGCAATCCTTAGCAAAAGGCCATGAATCCAACGAGCCATAATTAACACCTTTGCAAAAGCCTTTGGAATGAGCAAAACGATGAAAGCAAAATTTGCAACTCAAGAGATGATCTGGATGTCCAGATTCAAATAATGAACTACTTTCACCGGTATTCAGACAAAATATCAGTAAGGAAGCCAAGGGTCTCTCCTCCCCATGCTGACCTGGAAGATCAGGTTGTCGGTCAAGGAGAAACGCTGTGTTTAAAGAAAAGCAATGAGAAACCTGAGAAAAGACAGCAATTTTTATTTTC
The DNA here is from genome assembly GCA_013397755.1 of Cnemophilus loriae. NCBI lineage: Eukaryota > Metazoa > Chordata > Aves > Passeriformes > Corvidae > Cnemophilus > Cnemophilus loriae. The sequence goes on from VZTF01000541.1 coordinate 511,575, forward strand.
TATAAGAAAATACTTAAGCAAAACAAGAAATATCTCCAGCTCTCAGACTGCTGATGTTCCAGTGATTGAAATTAACAGGATGAATTCCCTATCCAAAGTAATTCTTAAACATGTAGTATTTCAAAGTCTTGAAAAATCCAGATAAATTATGTCTGTGTCCAGGTTTATATTTTTCCAGCAAAGGGTTGTGTTGTATTTTGGGGACTTTTTTTTAAAGTCTTTCACCTCAAATGTGAAGATATTTAAGAAACTTTATTAAATACTTTGCAGAACACAAATTCCACAATGGAGATGTACTTATTTTAGGAATATCTTGCTGCGAATCCAAGAGAAACCAGGTTATCTGGTTGTTAGCTGATATACAAGAAGCATTGCTACAACAAATGCCTGCTTTTTATTTATAGCTCATTGTAACAGAACACTAGAAAACTAGAAAACAGGTTTGTATTCTATTCTGGGTGGACATCACTGCTTTATTACTGATGATAGATTTAATTTCATTTCCATCAGCTGGTGTTGCACTTCAGTTATTATGGCTCCAGTGGGTGTAATGAAATGTCACTGCTCTGCAAGGTGAGACTCAGGAACAACATTATAAAATCAATACCATGGTCAGGCTATTTTGGCATTCATAAGACTTATGGGTTACTTTATAAAACTCGTGTGCTAACTGCGTTAAGCTCTCTTTCCTTACATCCTCTAGTTTTCAATTTTCTATGATATTGAAAAACTTCAACCGCTCAACACAAATTCTCCACATTTGGCTCTATCCAGTGCTAGTTCCTTACAGAAAATCTGACAGCTATTGCCTTTTATAACAGGCAAGACCAAAGATGCAGAAAACAGCAAGTTTAACTCAATTTAAGCCCTCTGCTATGTATTGCTGAAAGCTCCCTCCCTTCCTTTCATCAGATTCTTCTCTGGGTTCAATACTGCCAGTCAACCGGGGACTCAAGCAGTGCTTGAACGGTCCTGAAAATGATCCAGCCTGCGCAAGGCTCCATCTGAAATCAAGCCATAATGTCTCCTTCAGCAAGCTCCCTGTGCTGAAAGCTGGAAATTTGGAATAGCTCAGCTCTGCTGATGATCAAGCAGTACAGTCAGGGACACAGTCGTGGCTTGGAAGAGAGGATGCATGGCCCAAGCATTGCAGCTGGGCAATGAAAAGGTTCCCATTTACGCACAGACAGCGGAAATGTTTTGCTTCTTAAGCTCCAAAATATGCAAACTGGAAGGTTCTTCCCTGCCAAGGCAAAAAATTATTCAGGATATGCCTGAAAAAATATCAGCCCTAAAGTGAATAAATATGATGTACGTAATTTAAGTCACATACTCATTATCCAGTGAGATCATGAATACTCCTTGAAGTATATGTACTTGCTACCTTTATTAATACACATTTTAGAGCAATGTACTTCCCTGAAAAGTTGGGCAGAACTGGTTACTCTCTTCCAGACACACCAGTTAACAAAAAAAACAGCCAAGGTAAACTGATCTCAGGCTGAAAGAAAACAAAGTAACACGGTTGTACAGCCTGGAGAAGAGAAGGCTCCAGGGAGAACCATCCAGCACCTTCCAGTGCCTAAAGGGGCTCCAAGGAGAGCTGGAGAGGAACTTTGGACAAGGGCCTGGAGTGACAGGTCAAGAGGGAATGGCTTTAAAATGAAAGAGTAAAGGTTTAGATTAGATCTTGGGAAGAAATTCTTCCCTGTCAGGATGAGGAGGCCCTGGCATGGGGTGCCCAGGGAAGTTGTGGCTGCCCCTGGATCCCTGGAAGTGTCCAAGGCCAGGTTGGACACTGGGGCTTGGAGCAGCCTGGGACAGTGGAAGGTGTCCCTGCCCATGGCAGGGGGTGGAATGAGATGGGCTTTAAGGCCCCTTCCATCCCAAACTATTCAGATTCGATGGTCTGTGACTCTGTGGTCCACGCTGGTGTCAGAGAGAGAGAACTGCAGGGACAGGGCACCACTCGTTACTGGAAGGCACAGACAGACAAATCCAGCCCAAAGAGCTCCTGCCAGCAGAGCTCAACCAGTCCCAGGTTATTACTCTGATTGTTTCTCTCTAAAGCACAACTACCAATATCAACATAATGACTACTACATTTTAATGATGTTGTCATGGAAAAAAAGATTGGTGTGTCTCACTGTCAGTTGGGGGGGAAAAGGCAGAGGCCATGTTTTGACATAATAGACATGAACAGCAGAGAAATTTCTTTTAATTGCTGTGCTTTCTTCCTCCTTGTTTTCTTAGATCCACTCTGTAATGAACATACAATTTTAATCAAAGCCCATTAAAAAAATATTGCTCCATTTCTCTCATCAACAAAATAAAGAAATACACCAGACAGTGAGAAGTTATTGCAATGACTGGAATGCTGAGGGTCTTCTAAATCTATTTTAGGATGTTTTGAAAAGATACTTCTCCTGTAAGCACGGTCAGTGAGGCTATAAAGCTGCACCTCATCCCATCACTCTGCTGTGCCTCAGATCTGGGCACGCAGCTCAGCACCCAGACACCTGTACTATCAGCTAAATGTTAATGTATTCTGTCAAAACCAGATTACCTTCCCCACTAAATTATTCAATGTCATTATCCGACTCGGCCATCTGCAATCCTAATGCCTTGTGTTCGAAAACTCCGAGCGCCTGCTGTATTATTTTTGTTTTACATTCCTACATAAATCCGTTAAACTCAATATGTTACAGCGAATCCACAAAATCAAATGCAATCTGCTGGGCTGTAAAACACCAGTTACTGAAAATCGAAGGGTTTATTATAGTAACAATTCAAGGAGTCACCGAGCAGTCTGGGTGGGCTGAAGGTCGAACCACATGCTAAGGAACGAGTTAGATAACCCATGCTGCACAACAAGGTATGTGTTTGCTATACATAGCACGGCCTTGAAGCCATTCGTGTATTTTATATCTAATAAAAATCCGAACAGTTGGTCTGATTGGATTTTAAGTGATGCAAATTTGGAAATCAAATAGGCAGGTTCCCTTTAGACTTGGTCTATTTAAACCATAATTGTAAAGAACTGCAAATTACATTTACGACGCTGTGGAATTCTCAGGGGATTCGGTAAGAATTTTACCGTAGGAAAAGTATTCATCATTTTAAATTTGTTATTAACAAATCAAAATGTACACAGCGTGTGACGCTCTCTCATTTTGTTATTGCCATTTTGCTCACATGGCAGTACAAGTGTAACCACTCTTCAGTGAATGGAATGCTCTTTAGTTTTCATCGCCATTTAATTATATGCTTTGACAAAACCCAGTTATATTATTGTCATTCTGTTAGTCTGGCAACACTAAGTAAAGAGATAAAATACCACTTACATTTCCCAGACTACAGATTAAGGTGTGATTTGGAGACCAGATTCCCATTCTCAATTATAAAGCAGAAGTGTCATCGTCACAAATAAATTTTAAAAGCAATGATCGGCTTGAATAACTTTCTTCCTGACATTTAATACTCAGGGAGAGACTTCCTTTGCCTTTGGTTAAGAGAGACAGAAGCTGAAAATGTGACATACACACCCTCTCCCAATACATTGCTAAATGGGAACGCATAGAAATCAGGATAAAAGAGGAAAAAACCTTCTTTTACCTTGTTATTAGTGTCTCCACCAGAAAATGACCTATGTCCTAATCCTCAAGGCAGGAGATTTATGAGCACTGGCAAATCACAACAGTGTTAACGTTTCTGTGCACTTTCACATCCAAAATTCATTTACTCTGCTCATGATCTGACACTGTTTTTATTCCTGCTCTCTGGAGGGAGTGTACTTTGGCACTGATTGTGACCTGTCTTAGAGGAAAACCCTTTCACTGAAGTAAAGCTTTACTGGACATTTTATAATATTTTGTGACAAAGAAAAGTGTATTGGCAGTGTCTTCATTTCTACCACACAGTGCAGCCACCTTGAAGGCGCTGCACAAGGTGTGGGGTTTTTTGTTATCAGGTTTGTTCAAAAAGCACACAGTGAGAGTGCAGGATTCCAGACCATCCCCACTCCAGATTTTCCCAGCTAATTTTAGGCAGACTTTCCCCAGTAGGAATTCTCAATAGCTTTGCAAGCTACTGGTGCTAGAGAGAGGCAGGTATAGCAGGAAAACTGTAGCAGGTGGAAGGAAAGTGATCACATCTCAATGTATTAGGCTTGATACATTTAAAATGATGCAGCACATTCTGGTTTGTTTCAGTATTTGGAGAGTAAATGCAGGTTAAAGTTCATCATGTCTAGAAAACGTGGTTCCAAAAGGTTTTACCAAAGTACAGAAGTTTTCACAATTCTTCTTTAATAACTGACTCCATTTCTCCCCTTCCCAATTCATCCTGGACTAAGAATCTTGTAAAACTCAGGAGAGGAAAGAAAATGAGTTAAAAATAAAAGGACGACAGGGTCAAAGTGATGCAAAAATAGCTATTCCAGAGGCCTATGTAAATCTCTTAAAATCTTAATGCTCTACAGGCTGTTTAAGTAAAGATCTGGATTATTCACTTTTAAACAGTAAATATCACCTCTGGTTCAGGAACTCCCTGAACCATAAATTGCTGGAGGCTAAGATAATAAATTTTGCAAAGAGGAATCACAATCACAGCATGTTTGCCAGGTTCTTACAGTCATCCCCCGTGACTATTATCAGAGATAAGATACTAGGCCAGATAAAGCTTTATTCTGAGCCCTTTTATGTTCTTATTCCCCCAAATATAACCACCTTCTTTGAAGATAAGACCAATTCTCAGCGCTAAGAACCTATACACAATTATCTAACCGAGATAAACTCCCAGAAGATATGAGCAAACCATCATCTGAAGTTATTTGATTCACAGTAACAGACAATTTGCTACATCCAAATCTCTCTGAAATGTGGGATTGCTGAAAGGACCATGGCTATTCATTGGCACGATGAGTTTGAAACACACTTTCCAAACCATCTTGGTGATGTTGCCCTTCACAAACTGCCCTCCTTTAAACACCCTTCCCTTTTGGGTTGTTGTCTACACAGATATTAATGTCATTTCCAAGCTTCCCTTGTGTATGATTTAGTTATGGTAAGAGAAAAGCATTCCAAGAAAATAATTCAGGGCACTTAAAATACAGAATGTTTTGAGGGTATCAATCTTGGGGATATCCACGAGGACCTGGTTCCTCACTTACACACCTGAGTGATACAAATCCAGCCTCCAATGAGCAACCACTCCTCACCCTAAGCACCCGGAACATCCTAAATTCATAAAGACAAGCAAAAATTCTATAGAAAAGTTATGTTAGAAAGCAAATAATAGAATGACAAAGTGGTCTGGGTTGGAAAGGACCTTAAAGCCCATCCACTTCCAAGCCTCTGCCATGGGCAGGGACACCTTCCACTGTCCCAGGCTGCTCGAAGCCCTTCCAGCCTGGCCTTGGACACTTCCAGAAATGGGGCATATCATTCTTGTACTATCACCTGTGTAAAATCATTGTACTTTTGTATTTCACCTGTATTTTTACACATGCTCAGAGACGAGACAATGAATTTAATTATCTGCTGAAACAAAATCCAATAATAGGCAAAGACTGTCACAATAACTTCCTACTCACAAGAGTTTCTAGGGAGGACAGTATTTAACAGATACACTACAAATCAGAAAAAATATTAGGAATTGCTATGAAACCCAAAGAAGCTGAGTCACCTCAGCCGTTTATCTTCTAAGGCAGAACAGTGTGTACAGAGTTCTAGAAGCTGTCCCTCTAGCCCCTGTCTGTCAGACACGGAGAAAAAGACCAGAAAAGCAAAGCTATTTACCTAAAAATCTAAATCACCCTAATGCAGCTCGACTACTGTGGGCTTGGCCATCTGGCTTAGAGGCTCATTAGTAAAGAAATGACCCCTTCACATAAAACACAGTGGGGTCATTCCAAGCTAATGAGCCTTCAAGTTTTATTGTTTTGTACACACAAATGCTTGGATGTAAATCTGCCTGGGAAGTCCGGCTTTACACACCCCGAATCAGGCACACCTTTCATTGATTCACTCACTTCTTTATTTAGTTACAGTGAAAGGACAGAAAAAAAAAAATAGTAAGAAAATTTTTTAAAAAGTGTTTGTATTTCTGCTTCAACATGTATTCCAGTAGTTAAACTCTGATAGTAAATTGTTTGGGGATTTTTTGTTGGTTTTTTTCAATCTGATTTCATAATTTTAATTAAAATTCACCCTGGCAAAATGTTAATGATTGAGCATTTGGAAGGATCATGTGACAGCTCTCCAGGCAGAACCCACCCCAGGATGTGGTGTTCATCTCCAGGATGAACCAGCCCCCATAAAATCCAGGACCCAGCTCTCCCAACATACACGATGAAGTTTTAAATCTTGTGAGTTAACCTTGCTGCCTTTCCTGGGGATACTGAGATACTGAAATCAGGCATCTTATATCCCCAACTGAATCCCTTACAAATATGTGTAAGGATGAACAACCTTCCCTGACATCCACGGGATTTGCCTCCACATCCTCATCCTATCAGCAAAAACCAAAAGCACTGCACAAGGCACGAGGTTTCATGCTCACCTGCCCAGTCAGAAGAATAAGATATAATTTTCTGTTGAATGAGTGGATTTATGACAGACATCAACAACAAAAAATTCCTCCTCCCACTTCCTTTCTCTCCTTTTTTTTTTTAATTTTTAGAGGAAATTTGAAAAAAAAAATAAAAGTTGGTGTTTACTTTTACGGACTATTACAGCATGTTAGCCATGACACTGACCCCTGTTCTAACTTGGATAATAAATTATTCACATTAAAGTCTGCCTTGCAAGGCCTTTAGTCATTAGACCTATCATTCAGCTTCAAATGATTAAAAAATGTGTTTAAAAATAATAGAATAGCAAATGAGTTCAAGTGCTTGAATTTTGTAAGTTTTTAAAAATTCTAATAATCTGATTGCATCCATGTGGAGGACAAAAAGAAGTTACAAGAAAAAAGGTCATTCATCCAATACAAATAAAAATTCCACTGAGCACAATCAGCATAAGGTACTTCATAGAGAAAAGAAATAAACAAGCAAATGGTTTGGTCACTTGACATCACAGCAGCTTCTGTTCTGCTCTAACAGAAACAAACCCCACACCATTCAACAATCTTAGGAAATTCCCTGGATGAATGGTCCCACAGCTTGGGAAAACTCAGCTTTGGGCTTTTTGTCTCTTTTCCCTCCAAAATGCTATAATAAAATCCAAGTAATGTGATTTTCTCCAGCTTCCTGGCTCTCGGGGGCTCCAGGTACGGGGGCTATGTCAGTCTGTGATTACGCCTCTTTCCTGCAAGAGCTCACACGGGGTTTAGTGCAACAGCTTAAGAGCACCAAAGGGTTCATGATGTTAATAGTCTCTGGTTAATTCTACCTTATCTACTTGCTCAGCTTAGCCTTAAAACCCAATTAAAATGTAATTCATCTGATCCCAGGATTCAAGGGCATCCCTGGCAATGCATTTGACAGCCTCCCAGTAACCACATTATTGAACATCGTGCCTCAAGGCACTTTAGAGCACGTCACAAAGAGCTCAGCCACTGGCCACTGAGAGCTACAGAACTGTGGTTTAGGGATCTCCGTAAACTCAAATGTATAAATTTCACTGCAACTTTAATGCATAATTACAGTTATGATGCATCTGTCTGTGTTGCCACTCTCTTTGAGTTGTTCTTTCTTTCTAAATAAATGTAAGAATTGCACAAGGCAGCAAAGATCTGGCAAAGATCTAAAAATCCTATATAATAAAGACATTGTGAAAATGTGAGGTCAGTATGTTACCCTAAACTTAAACACTATTTACTTTATAAAGCAGATAAGCTTAAAGCTTTGGTACAGAATCACAGAATAGTTTGGGCTGGACGGGATATTAACGATCTCCGAGTTCCAACCCCTTCATATGGGCAGGGAGACAAATTAATTGACAAATCATAGACAAATTAATTTCACAAAATGCTTCATTTCATTCTGTTGTACCCAAAATACTGTAAACCAAAATATTGTAAACAGTTGTAATATCTGTTAAAAGGAAAGGTTCTGAAAAGGTTTCCAAATACTCTGAAAATTGAATCAATACTTCAAATTCAATAAATAACCCAATCCAAAAGGAAAATTGCTAATTCCTTCAGCTCAGTTGTCTTAAAAAAAAGAAACAATCCTCCTACTCTTACTAAGCAAGTTTTCAGGGAACTGATTACTGCAGAGTCCTTTTTTGTCTTCCATTCCTCAAGTGAAAATCCAAAAACCAACAAACCAACTCCATGTGCTCCCAGCATCTGGTTAATACACAGCTCTGGGAAAAGCAGCAAGTTACTGTGTCACAAGATGTGATGCTCTTGCATTTCTATTGCATTTTGGAAGTTGTAAGATAACTTCCCAGATCAAATATCAGACCCCACCAAACACTGATATGTCGGATTTCACATTATCATTCATTTCACTGCTGTAGCAACTTGGAAATGATTCCGTGTTACAATGCACGTGTTCTCGAGTGTTCATGTACCTACGGCTGAAATAATTTACCAAAAAATGCAAGTAGAACTTACCATCTCATTACTATCTGACAGCTCATCCACTTAATATTAATTTGATTAAAATACGTTCTTTTCCCCCCCAACCTTTTGAATCTATTTGTTTCTGAAGAACCCACAGCTACTAACAAGGTAACATCTTCTCTTCGTGTCCTATTACATTTTCTTGGATTACGGCTGTACCACATCAGCATGCAGATCTTTAGTGATGCGCAGAACATTTCTGATGTGCAAGCACGCCCTCTTCTGGATATCCAGAACCATCATTTCGGCTGAAAATTCCCTAAATTACAGCGAATTCCTCCAGCACTGACTTGGAGAGCCTTGCTCTCATTCGTAAAAACATTCCTGGTGTAAGCAAACAAAAACAACCCAAGCCGATGCAGGATAAACTGCAGGTTTACACACATCTGATGTGTTTTCTGGAGTTTAGATTGCTAATGGCACTGTAAATACTGCAGTGACTGATAGGAATACTGATAGGAAATACTGATAGGAAAAGAGTTTTGACTTTTCCTGGGATGAAGAGCATCCTTGGCTATCCAAATGCTGATCTAATGAGGTGTCATTTTTGGCTCAGTTTTCAGTGCAACAGGCAAACCAAAGCCATTCAATATCTGCCCAGTTGTAGTAAAAGTTCAGTCCAGCTGCTGAGGGGATTCAGGTAGACTTTAAAGGAAATAAATCAAAAAGAGAGAAATCCCATGTCTTTGAAAAAAAAGATGTTTTGCAGCCCCTTCAACAGTCAAACAATAAAATTATACAATTACTGAAGGATTTTTAATGTGCAGCAGAAGATGTCCTGTAGCCTCCAAAGAGACACAGATTTTTAATGGGGTTTTCTGAAAGCTCACTAATTGCAGTAGATCCATGCTTCTTTTATTTTGATTCATTCCCAATAGTTCTATAAATGCATTGGGAATATTTATCTTTGCATCTAAAAGAACACAACACCCAACAATGTTAATCTGGATTGTGTAAATACTGAAAGTAAGATTTGGACACCAAGAGCAGATATACCCAGAGCTAATAATCATATTGTCACTGGTATAGTATAAAATGCATGATAAACTTCTCTCACATTGATATTGACTTGCAGACATGGAAAAACAACAAATTAATGGCCCATAAATGCTAACTTCAGTAGAAATAAAATTAGAGAGGTTATGAATCACACCATATAGACAAGATTGATAGAGGACTTTCTGTCAGGTGGACTAACAGCTTTAACAACATCATTTTCAGACAGCCTATGTCTGAAATTGAGGCAATGCTTTCCAGCATATCAAAAGCACCGGTGCAGAAGTCATTACTCCTGTAAGAACATACTTTAGAGAAAATAAAAAAAACAACTAACTAATTAATGCAAAATAAAATTACTTAAATGTGAAAACCATTGCAAGAAAATGCAGTTTTGGGGGGTTAGTTTGCTTTGGCTTGTTTCTTTTTTTTTTTTTTTTTTAAAAGCCAAAAACCACATTTTTATTTTCTCTGCATACACTGAGTTTAAAATGAGCAAATACTCTCACAAGGTACCAACAGTACAGTCAGACTTTTGTATGCCTACATACATACACAAGGTAGAATAATGAGGAATAACAAATATATTTGTCAAGAAAGTCAGGTTTTCTGAGTATTGATAAAATTGGGATCCACTTACTAAATCATTTATTCCCAACTATGGCGCGTAAGAGATTAATATAATGTTTTATAGGAAGACAGTTTGGGTTGTTGGTCAAAAACAATGAAAAAATCACTGAAATTATATCCCACACCATCTTGACTGCTGTGCCACTTCATTCTGTCATGTGTTGGTTTTGTCACAGTTTTCAGTTTAATGGGCAAACCAAAGCCAAACACTGCAATTATACAATTAATACAGATTTTTTTTATGTGGGAATAGCAAGGCATTCGAACTTTAATGAATTAAGACTGACATGACCTCAATTTAATGTTGAGTAGGAGAGGCCCAGGCAGACTAAGCCCTACAGGAACTGAGAAAATCAGGTTTGGATTTACTGTCAGTCTAGAAAATTTCCATGCTAATTTGGAGAGAAGTATCTTGTTAGAAACATCACTCAACCTAATACACCAATTCAGCCTTAGACTCCATAAACTTCCTGTGATTTATTTACATTTTAACACGACATACAACACTTTTATAGCGACATAGCGTGGTCTGCCTTTAAAGACAAAGAGCAAAAAGGAGGCAAAATGTTCTCTGGTTGACACCACCAAGGAAAATCCAGCACCACGGTTCAGAAACAGCATTTCCTCCCACAAATATTAGAATCCCAGAGTCATAGAATCACTAAGACAGCTGGTGATAAACGAGATAAGGAAAGAGGGGAACCCTGTGAGGCAGGAACTGTCTCCTTGTCCTAATCAGTGAGCTCAGGTGGGATAACTCCCCTGCCCAGGAGCTACTGGGACATTCACATGTGGCCTGAAGGTGTTCACTCTGCTGATGGGCCATGATGGGCCATAATGGGCCCAGCTGCACTGATGTGATGGGCAGCTGCACCGACTTAGAAGGCCTTCAAAGACTCCAGAGGTGTCCCCTGAGCCACAACATCACAGCATCCAGGTGTCTCTGATCCACAGCATTCCATCCTCCAGGTGTCCCTGATCCACAGCATTCCATCACCCAGGCATCCCTGATCCACAACATTCCATCCTCCAGGTGTCCCTGATCCACAGCATTCCATCACCCAAGTGTCTCTGATCCACAGCATTCCATCCTCCAGGTGTCTCTGATCCACAGCATTCCATCCTCCAGGTGTCCCTGATCCACAGCATTCCATCACCCAGGTGTCTCTGATCCACAGCATTCCATCCTCCAGGTGTCTCTGATCCACAGCATTCCATCCTCCAGGTGGCTCTGATCCACAGAATTCCATCACCCAACTGAAACGTCCCACCCCAGGGGAGGTACCTGGGTATTCCTACCTGAACCTGAGCGAATATAAGCCCAATAGTTGTGGCCTTCTAGGAATTTCCTTTGCTCCCTGATGTGTCTAGTCTGTGACCATCATTTTGACCAACCGACATCAAAATTGCAATGACCAAGTCTCATTGTGAAGCCTTTGTGTGAAGAGATATTTTTATTCTTATCCTTTCTTTCTCATGCGTTTTCTTAAGTGATTTTTATGTTTTTATATTGCCATATTACTGAAGATAACAACCAGAATGCCTGCATATCTGTTTTCCTCTGCAACCATTTATTGCTCTACAATAAACCCTACATGGGTATATTTTCAAAAAACACTCATTCAGGGTCCTTTCACTCTAATCCACCCTAAGGAATTTATTAACAAGAACCTGGGTTACTCTCCCCTTTTAGAGTGGATTGTAACAGGTAATTGTAAAGAGCAAATTACTTCAGTAAATTTAAAAATCTACTCATCCCAACAGGAGTGGATAAACCTGCAATCACCAGAACCTGAAATCAGAACAATTTTTTAGGATATTTGTCATTTCCAAGCCATGAAGTTTCATTTTCTCAGAGCTTTTTTATTTGTTTGTGATTGTAAACACCCGTATGGTTTTCTGAATCTGATTAGAAAAACACAGCAAAGTCTGATTATGGGATTACAAAACCGGGAAATTCAGGAATGAATAAATAAATCAAGACTAAATTGTGCAATTGTAAAGGATGCAGCATTTCTGTAAATCTACTGAAAAATAATGGACATGCCTTAGGAGGAGGGCCTGACATCATCAAAACAGAAGAGACAGAAGGTTCCTGAAAAGGTGTCTCAAGTCACACTGTGGGTTGCTTACTTGGACAGTGATTCATGTTCAGTCATGAGCAGTCGAGGCACTCAGGAGGGATGCATAAAGTGCAAGAATCCCGAACTGACCGAGAAGCAATGCACAGAATGTTTGGGAACACAGTCCTGTTCCTCCAATAATTACTGCTCTGTTTCTGCTCGGTTCTTTCAAGTACACAAAGACAAAACTGCTCTGAAAGAGCCAGGTGAGTAGTAAAATAGCTCATCTCCAGCCTGAAATACACTGGAAAGCTTTAAACAAGCTGCTGTCCTCTAGAAATTATTTGGCCAGCCAGGAATTTGACAAGAGTACCGGTGGAAAAACTGCCCTGCTGTGCCAGTCATGCCTGAATCAGTCGATGCTGCTGCTCCGGCAGTCAATCTCTCGTCACTCATCCCCAATTCCTCATCTCAGGACAGCTCTGGACATTCCTCTGTCTCATAACTGTAATTTACTGCTCACTGTCACCCACATTAACCTTACACAAGTCAGCTCCAGAGCTGAAATGTACACACCAATTATTGCTTATCTTAAATATGGATTCAGATGAAGCTGTTAAATGTGACAGCTGGCAGTATCTTGAGAGTTTATAGATTTTTCAGTTGCTATCGTGTTTTTCGTTCTCCAGTCAAGCACAATAACCAGCTGTCTGCTAAGGACATTTCATCTTCATGTACTGCAGCACTCTGTTTTTCCTTTGAGCGATTCCAATTTTTTACTGATCTATTTGTGAAGAGAAGCTGCCAGCAGGCTTGTGCTTTCTCATTTGTTTTTCTGATATTTTGTTGTTTCAAGAAATGACATTTTCTTCGCTAAAGGAAACAGGAATTAGAGCCTATAGCAACTCAGGAGCGAGCAGGTATCAGGGATGGGTACTAACTTTAGAGAGTAAGATTTCAAAGAGCAAACATTGAGCAACATTACCCCCATGGTAAAGTGGGGTCTTCCTAGAGCACATTACACAGGATTGCATCCAGATGGTTCTGGAATATTTCCAGTGAGGGACACTCCACAACCTCTCTGGGAAATTCGTTCCAGTGCTCAGATGTGATCCTCACATCTAAACATTAAATCATCAGTAGTAATATAAGGACTCCATTAAGGACTGATCATTCCACTCAGACACATAGGAATATTATCTGTCCCAAAAAACAATTATTAAAAAAAAAAAGAAAACAAGCTCCTCAGGAATGTTAGCAGGGACTGGGAGCAGGAACACTGGATTGAGAGGGAAAGCAAGGCAGGAGAAGGCTTAATAATGAGCCCAAAGGCTTTAGAAGAGAAAATCGTATTTGAACCAGCTGGGAAATGCCTTTTCAAATGCAGATTTGAATTAATGCCAAGGCAGTACTGGAGTGATTACAGAGGTCTTTAACACTCACAGCTTACTCACTTGTCAACTGCTTTCCAAATTTATCATTGATACACCCCAGCAACACAACGTTCAGGCTGGCTCTGGCACTGAATCTGATGATGTCAGAGGGAATTCAAAGCATTCTTTTTTAAGCATATTTTTCTAAAGATATAATTTCCTCCCTTTTTTATGTTAATCAGACATCAACCCAGCAGCACCCTGAGTCTTGCTAGAATGGGTGCCCAGCGCTGGGTTGAGTTTGGCAGCGTATTTCTGAGCCAGGAGTTTAAGAGCTGGAACTCCCAGGTTCCTGGTATTTTTGTTCCCTGACAGCCTGCAATACCAATCACGAAGGATCCAGGAGAGAAAATCAGCAGGAAACTAGACCCCAATCAGAGCTAACCATCCGTTAAATAAGGCTTTCATTTAGACAAATGGAAGACAATTGCATTAAGAGCTTCTGTGGAGCTGTATTCAGGTCTTCTCTGTAGGACAGAAGTCTAGAAATATAATTTTATTTTGAAATAAATGATGGGATTTATCACATATACATAAGAAGCTGAAAAATACTCTATCAATTTTCTCTGAGGCACTGGAAAAAGAAAAGTCATATGACACAGCACACTGAGAACTGTCTTGCCTTTGCTTCCCAAAAGTAACAGATTCTAAAGTTCAGATGAGTTCACGAGAGAAATAATAGATACCATGCTGGGAAAAGATTTTGTCAAAGTTACTGATAAGGCAAATGAAGCAAATGCATATTTCTGGATGCAGAATATTCTGATACTGTTTCATTATTCTGCAAAGAATAATGGAACAGTTCAGATCCCATCTCCATGCAAGTTCTTGCAGAGAACTCCCAGCGATCTCCCTTGAAGAGGGTTTATGTGCTGTGAGACTTTGGTCAATGCAATAACTACTCAAATATATAATTATTCACAGAACTAGTAAAGAGCCTAGGGACTAAATAAAAACATCATTTGACAGATAGGAAATGGAGCAAATCAACATTTATCTGAGGAGAAGGAAGTAGAAACAAAACACATCTCTTCTTTTATAACAGTAAATAATACAACTGCAGAAGCAGCATCATTTTCACTTACCTAAGTTGAAATCTCCCCTATCCTTCTTTCTACCAATTTTTTTTTTCAGATTTTTCTTTGGATGCCAACATTTTGAAAGTATCTGCTTTTTCTTGAACTCATAGCCCTTTGCCTCAACTTGAAGTTTTGTAATAAACATCCCTCTGAACCCAAATCATAGAAGTAGATGAATGAAAAGGAACTATTTTAAGCTGGAGAACGACTGAACTAACACTGACTGAACAGCACATTGCCAACACCCTGCACTTCATTGTCTGTATCCTTTAAACATAACCACTGAATATTTACTTTGCTGTATGCTCGTTTGATCGACACTCATCATCCAAAACAAAATCATCATTTTTCAGGTACCACCAAACAGAAGAAACCCCAAAACATGAA
The DNA here is from genome assembly GCA_013397755.1 of Cnemophilus loriae. Taxonomy (NCBI): domain Eukaryota; kingdom Metazoa; phylum Chordata; class Aves; order Passeriformes; family Corvidae; genus Cnemophilus; species Cnemophilus loriae. The sequence continues at coordinate 526,737 of VZTF01000541.1, forward strand.
TGTCTGATGAATTTCACAACCTCTAAAGCAAGAGCAGGATTGCAGTGGTTTAAAGCTACACAGGCAGAAGATGTTAAAGATGTCCATCTTTGCAAAATCAACCTCGATCAGACTTAGAACCATGTCCTGTTTGGTGTGTGCCATTCAGTTTTACCCTTTTGAAACTCAGGAAAGCTTTAAAAAACTTTCCAAATGAGATCTTTTGTTATACTGAACATGCCCAGAATTTTTGAGAACCCAAGGAAATCAGTCACCAGGCTTCAAGGAAATAGGTTTAGTACCAAAGCAAATTCTGCCAGGGCAGACCAACGGATGAAATTCAATCCTCAGATAACAGGAGCTGCCTACAAGCTCGGGATCTGATCTTCTGTCCTGGCTACGGGGACTTAATTAATACATCAGAGCAGTCTAGAGATATTTAACTTATCCCCTGCCCATATTAGATTATAACAGCTGTCATCTCAATGGCTCTTCAGGCTCTCTTGGCAGTATTGATCAGATCTCCAGTATTGATCTGGTCTCTGACAATTATAACTGGAGCTAAAGCAACTGAGGCTCAGATGATTTAATGAAGGAAGGAGTCTGGCAGTTTGTCCTTTCCTAGAGCACACATGACATGGAAGTGGGGCTGGCAGCTACAAGATGACCCACAGAGGATTCAAATGCCTCAGAGGGGCAGATTGAGGAGTCTCTGCTCAAACTGGAATTTTTTAACCTGGTAGCTTAAAATGGCATCTACCCTTAAAGAACAGAATTGAGAGCCCATAGTTTACCTGTCCCTATGTACAGAAACCTAAATTTGGGCATATTAATATATCTTAATCCCATCCCTTGTAACTGCTAACATCAGTTTGGAAATTATCATTCTCAGATTCTACCATCCCAGATGTGGTTAAATCAGAAGTATTGCATTTTATTTAATCTAAGTGTATATATTCAGTTTTTATAATGTTTACTCAATAGGTGTAAAAAAATCATACTTAAGTTGACTACATTTCAGTATAAAGCAGAAAAATAAAAAAATTACAGGGGCTGTGCAACTCAGACTAAGAAGGACAAAAAAAAAAGGGAAAAAAAAGACTGTTTCAAAAACCATACTGTGGAAACCATAAAAGCAGCTGCTCACACCATTATGTGTTTAAGTAAAAATAATGAAATTATATTAGCAACCTTCAGTGTGGTCATAAATGCCTGCAGGAATTTAAAACTCTCCTCCCTCTGTAAATGCTGTCAGAAATAAAATAAGAATTTTTCTGATCCAAGGGCAAACTGCATCGTTACCAAAACTCTGTGTACTGCAAAAGAGGCACCACAATAAAATACGAAGCCACCATTCACCAGTTCTCAAAGTTTCTTCAAAAGACCTTTAAGGATTGCACCAGTAATGCTTCTACAAAGAAAGATTTTGTAGGAAGAAACCCAGCAATTCTTTTCCACCACCGCCTCATCACCTGGTATTTAATGTTCTCTTTTATAACTTCTAACCCATAACACAGCAGCACAAACTTCACCTTTATTCAAGCTTTCACAAGAACCTGTCAACCATCCCTTCAGATAAACTAAGAAGCAATGCTTTTCAATTCAATCAAAGAGCTATTCCTTGAGGAGACTCTATTATATGGAACAATATCTTTGAAAAGCAACATTTAAGTCTGAACTGTAAAATGGAGCGACTAATGGACTGAAGTTTGCACTATTGATACTGAATTGCATCACTCTAACAACTGTAACAGCACCAATGAAAATAACAACATTAAAGGCCTATCCTCGAACAGTCTCTTCACCATTATTTTGATGATTCCAGCAAAATGGGATCAAAATGTGCCATCTGATACTCTGCAAGCAGCCAGAGACAAGAAACAGCAAAGTCGAGGATGCTCAGTTTGATACCTCTAAGCAAACATTTTCATTTTAAAACAGGTTGTTGATGTTGCTTTGGACTTTTTCCCGCATCCTCCAAAGGACACGGCAATAGAACATCTGAGGTTTAATACACAATCTTGGGTGGAGAGAATTTTCTGGGACAAGCTGTGCAGAACAAAGGTTATGCAGTGCCAGTTAACACCACATTGAACAATTCAACACCTCTGGAAACCCTACCCAGAGAGCTGTTTCTAAGACTGTGGGAACAGCACTAGTGCTGAACTCACTACTTTCACAGCAACTGAGTATTTCATTGCTGCACCCACCAGCAAGTGAAACTTGCAGTGGTTTAACCCACAGACCAGATTCAACCTCTTATGAATATCTATAGGTAACACCCTAAAAATCAAACACAATGAGCATCCCACAGGGGGAAGCACATCGAAAATTAACTGTATTCATCTTCAATACAAAAATAATTCTTGGGCCTTTTCCCACTTACACTACTCACCAATATTTTCATTTTAAGAAGTATTCTACTTCCAAAAGAATTGCTAGTTATTACATAGGAAGAAACTTTAAAGCAAAATTCACGGGGAGCACAGAGTTCCTTGGCAGGTACAACACCAGCCCCGTGAGCTTCTGATCCCACCGAACTCCTGTCAAACGTTTGCAACGTATTAAAAAGTTCAACAACTCAAAGAGCACCACCTCTACACTCGGCACAAAGCCGTGTTGCTACTTTCGAGATATATTAAAGTGGCAGCTGCAGCCTCGGCGGGGCTGAGGCGCCCCGAGAGCGAGCAGCGGGCGTGACTTACGTTGTTCATGTACTCGGAGAGCAGGTCCTGCAGCGCCTGGCGCACGGCGTTGCACTCGGCCACGATGCGCTCGCGGCGGTCGTCGCGCGTGCACGAGGAGTCGGCCATGAGCGCCGCCCCGCTGATGATGCTCTCCAGCCGCTCCTCCAGCGACGGCCGGAACCGCGCCTCGCTGAACGTCATCGGGTCCAGGATGATCTTGTTCTGGAAGGAAAAGGAAAACGGGAAAACGATAAGTGTTCACGGGTTTTCATCATCTTCAGTGCCTTTGCTGAGTTTGTATAGTCTTTCCTATGAATAATTTATCATAGAATACCAGGTTGGAAGGGACGTCAAGGATTATCAAAACTTTCTCGGAACAATTATCTACCAAATTACTGAAAAAGTAAATGCTAGAGAAATGTATGTGTATATATAAAAATTCACAACCTTGTTACCTAGAGAATCTGTGGCTGCCCCATCCCTGGAAGTATCCAAAGCCAGGGGTTGGATGGGGCTTGGAGCAACCTGGTCCATTGCAAGGTGTCCCTGCCCGTGACAGAAGCTTGGAACAAGATCATCTTTAAGGTCCCTTCCAACCCAAACCATTCCATGATGCTAAACCAGTATTATTTTCTTCCACAAATATTCTGAAAATGTCTGGGCTCTTCAGGACATTCATATGCAAGGTGTAAGTTTTTTATTCCTGAAGATAGAGTGGAATGTTCTCCGTTAATAATTTCATTTTGATTATTTTTATAAGCAGCCTACACCGCTGAAATGTTACTATATTACTTCAATATTTCATGAATTTAAAAAATTGAAGAAGTTAAGACTGCAAGAAAATCATTACTAGATAATGACACACAAAAATATGAAATCTCTGATTTCCACTCTGTAGAGCACCTTTTAACAGCTTTTTCTGGTTTTTAGTCAGGAAAAAGGTGCTGGATCAGTTAACTAAAAAGGGAGCACTACATTAAGACAGTCTGAAAACATCTTTAATTTGTCAAATAGTCTACTGGTTAGCAAAGTATCTTAATTCTACTAGAAAAATAATTGATTTTCAAAGACTCTCTTCTAATCAAGAAATGTTAATTCCTAAATTATGATCGCTGCTAAACACTTGTGTACTGTATCTATCAAACTTATTACCAAATATCAAATAGGTTTAAACCACACTAATTCTACTCTTCGCACTGTAAAACCTTATGGAAAGTTATGAGTTTCGAGTCACTGCTGGATTATATTTTCACCTGCTTTTCTCCTTTTGCAGTTCAAGGTAAGAAATACAAAAGCAATAATCACCTGCTCCCACTCTCGGGCACATTTACAACACTGTGTAGTTGAAACCTTTTGTTGCAGTTGTGCAAAGAAGTCTCCTAATTGCAGATGGACTAAAAATGCTCTGTAAACTGTGCATCTGTTATTTGAGCTTTAAAAAAAAAATCATGAAATAGGAATGAAAAATGTAAAAGTGTTCTGATTTCTAATAATCACACCTATTTTAAAGCACGTAAGATTTGTCAATGAACCATTTTAATTTTCACAATGCTCTGATAACTTTATGATTAGTCTATTTCTTTTAATATCCAAGAGCAATCAGCAAGTGCAAGCAAAATGATATAAGTAATTTGAATAAAAACCCAACAAAACCAGAACAGTGTATCAAAATGGACATCAGAATTTAGGAACACGACATGTAACCAACATGTGCCTTAAGTACTGAAAATTGTACGTGTTTATTATTAATCAGAAAATGCTCTAAGAGATTTATTCGAAGCTAAAGACAAACTCCGCGTGAATATTTTCTTTATTTCAGCAGAACAAGGCTCTTAGAAAAGATCTTATTTCTCAATAAAACTTCCAATTCACACACAGATCCCATAACTCTCATTAACATACGGAGAAAGGAACCCCTGAGAAATCTTTAACTTCACTGAATCCTCAGCAGTTAAATAGTAATAAACACAAAGAATTTATGAAAATCCATTATTTAATAAAAGGACAAATTGAAGAATTTTAACCAGATAACTTACTGTTCCAGCTCCAGGAACTGCTGACTTGGCAGAAAAAAATGCTGCATTAGCCAGAATGTGAAATAACGTCTGACACGTATCTTCTGGGGTGTGTGTTTCACAGCAGTAAGCAGAGCAGTTTTACAAGCACCTAAATTAGAAATGACTTCTCCAAGAGTTGGGCCTGTGCATATTTATGTAATGGGGCTTTGGAGCCAAAGGGTAATGCTTGGGATTTTCAGAAATCAACTGTATGAATTCATCTTCACAACCTCGTATTTCACGTGGCAGTAGCAAGACTACGATTGCACCAAATGAACTACATAAGCAACTTATGGAATTAGCAAGAAAAAAACACTGAAAAAAATAGCTGCATGTTTCAGATTCTTAACCAAACCTTCCAGAAATGCCTCCCTTTTCCTCCTCTTCCTTGCTGCCATAGGTGTAAGGTTCTCTACCTACACAGCAACTTTCAAACAGCAGATCTTACACTTCTCAGCAAGTCATGAATCACGTTTTTCTTCTTAGATTTTAAGACCCTGCACATAAGTCTTCTATGAGACTCAACGACCTACCTGGAATATGGAAATATGCATGTGCATTTCCATATGTATTTGCATATGCAAATGCAGGGTCCTGCACCTGGGGACGAATAACCCCAGGCACCTGCACAGGCTGTGGGTGACCTGATGGAGCAGGTCTGGGGAGAAGGACCTGGGGGTCGTAGTGGACACTGAGCTGTCCCCCAGCCAGCAGTGCATCCTGGTAGCCAAGAACGCCAATGGGATCCTGGGTGCCTTAGGAAGAGCATTTCCAGCAGGGCAGGGAGGAGATCCTGCCCCTCTGCTCAGCCCTGGTGAGGCACATCTGGAGAACTGCGTGCAGTTCTGGGCTCCTCAGGACAGGAGAGACACGGAGCTCCTGGAGTGGGTCCAGCAGAAGCTATAAAGCTGGTCAAGGATCTGGAGCATCCCTGCGGAGGAAAGGCTGAGGGAGCTGGGGCTGCTCAGCCTGGAGAGGAGCCCCAGCTGAGAGGGGCCCTCAGCCCTGGGTGTCCCTGGGTGCAGGGAGGGCTCCGAGCAGGGCCCAGGCTCTGCTCCGGGGCCCAGCAATGGCACCAGAGCCATGGGCAAGGTCTTAGCCCAGGGAGCTCCACCTGGACATGAGGCAGAACTTCTTTACTGAGAGCTCTGGAACGGATTTCCCAGAGAAGCTGTGGAATCTCCTCCCTGGGGATATTCCAGAGCCATCTGGACACAATCCTGTGCCTTGTGCTCTGGATGGCCCTGCTGGAGCAGGGATGTTGGACCACATGGGCCACTGTGGTCCCTTCCAGCCTGACCCATCCCAGGATTCTGTGCATGCTTCCACCCTTTTCAAGCTCTGAAGGTGAACAATCTACAGATCAAATATCTCTAGCATATCTGATCACTGAAACCCTACTCGCCGTTTTCACAAGCAAATATGTTGTACTCCATGAATAAATTCAGGAATTTCTTTACAGACTACAAACAAATACCATTTAGATTTTAAATAATAAATTGTGTAGCACAGAGGGCAGATAATTAACCTAAGCCAGCTTTCCTCACTTTGAACTGAAAAAAAGGAATCTACTTCTGCGTTATTTCTAAATAAGGAGAAATCTTTATGATGATCAAAACTCATGAAAAATAAAAGTCACTCAGTTGCACTCAACAATTTTTCATCCATATCCCATAAAACTTTTTCTTTATAATTAATTCCTAGGCCTAAACATTATTAAATATTTGTTTGGGATATCTGTTAATGACAGTTCAGGATTACAGAGTAATTTAGGCTGGAATGAACTCCTGAAGGTTGTATTTTAAACACCTCCTTAAAACACAGTCAAGTTTAACATCAAGCCAGGCTGGTCAAGGCTTCACCCAGTCAAGATGAGAATTCCATCCCTGGAGATTTTCCAAACCTCTCTGCCTACTGTTTGAGTGCCTGATCACCTTCACGGCTGATCATGGGTGACTTTTTCCTTCTCAATATCCAGAATTTTCTCAGAATCACCTTGTGCCAGTTGCACCTCATCCCAATACCACGAACCTCAGTTTTGCTTAAAATATAATAAATAACGATGTTGTTACTTTCTGATGGGTGGTTATAAATAAATGATAGTCTAGATGTTTATTTTAAACTCTTTCTCAAATCTCTCACAAGGAAAACAGATTCTGGAGTTTTGGGAAAAAGGGGACTGGGGATGACAACCAGCTCCATGACAGGTCCTAATGTTCAGTTATCAAAGAAACACAATTTTTTTCTCACAAAAGTTATTACTCCTCTTCAAAGAGAACTTGGTGCCAAAATTCAACTTCAGACTATGTTATTGACATCTATAAAACTCTTACACATATATTAACAAGAAAATAATGTCTTCTTGGAAAGACAAAAAAAATAGTTGGCAAGAAATCTGGCTAAATAAATTTCTTTAAAAGTTGCAATTTCCCATCACTTCTTAAAAGCCAGTTAATGAACGATGAATGCAAATGAACTGGAGCACTTTACATTTCTAATTAGTTAACTAACATTAGAGCCATAAATCAAGGACTGATACCATAATTCAGTCCTTATAATTAAGTGTTTCAAACCTCTTTATAAATGTAGACAGATTACTGTAAACATACATCATTTTTGGCTGCAGTTGCTGAAACAAAATCCAAGGAAATTAATTTTAATATAATTGAAGACTTGTTTGAAAACTGTTAAAACTTGTGATAAAATCTTCTTTAAATATAGTTAATTATTTTCAACTCTTCCCTTTTGTTAAATTATATCAAGGTGTATTTACAGAGAAGTTGTCATGTTTTAATAAATATTAAACACTTCTGAAAATAAACCTCTTCATATTAATTACTGCTATAAACCAACTTTCTCTTGTTCAGAAGGCATTAAACTATCTCAAGAACTAATAAACTAGAGGACACAGCTTTGAAAATTTAAAATAATGGATAAATTATTCATACTTCAACTAAAAATGCTGAAAATAGCCATATACTCTACGTAAATGATCAGAGGGCACATCATTAATAAAACTTTGTGACGTCTATCTGGATTAGAATCTCCTTTTCAACCATAACAAAAAAACCCTTGCAGTCTTTATTAGAAATAAAATGCAAAGCAAAAGCAAAACATTAAATTAATAATTTAAAACAATTTTACAACTCTAGAAGATCTAGAATTACTGTATCATTACCTGCATTTTCCAATTAAATGACTTCATTATTATGTGCAATTGACTTATTGCTCATGAAAATCTGCTCATCCTCTGGTTTCTGCACATAGAAAGTCTTAAGGAAAGTTCAGCAGCTTCTTCAGAACCTCTGCCTTGTTTGTTTGTTAAACACATTTTAATTAATCTATTTAGAATGTGAAACCTTCAGGGCAGAGACCATTTCCTAACGTGGTTCTTAATGATTTAGAATCACAGAATCACAGAATGGCTAAGGTTGGAAAAGAACTCTCAGACCATCAAGTCCAACCATCAACCCACCACCACCACCACGTTCAGCACTAAATCATGTCCCCAAGTGCCACATCCACAGGGTTTTTAACACTTCCAGAGTCAGTGAATACACAACTGCCCTTGGCACAAGGAAAATCCAATTTTCAAGGTAAATGCCACTGCAAAGTGTGATAGGTATTTTAGATAAACAATGCCAAAACCACGAGACAGCAGGAAAAATGGCCTTTGTGCAGAAGGCAGCACATGATATACTGAGGGACCCAGTTTTTCTGAGTAACTTGGAGACAAGACTGTATAAATAAGAGTGTTTGATGTATTTCTGTGTCAGAAGCACCTGCACTACTGCGAAAACAAATGCTGTGTGCTCGCAGGTTTGGATTCTGTTCCTTTGTCCGTGTCTCCCGCAGTGCTAACAACGCTGCTGAGCTGTTTACAATAAATCAAATGTTCCTACCCGCCACAATGCTGCGTTACACAGACACACCATACAGCTGGAATTCCAAGGAATACAAGTGAGACAGTGCAACACTACACTGCAGCTTTTCATCTGCTTTAGAGTGATGAAACAACAGAGAAATAATTCATGGGGGCTCCAGGAGAGCTGGAGAGGGACTTTGGACAAGGGCGTGGAGTGACAGGGCAGGGGGAACAGCTTCACACTGCCAGAGCCAGGGTTAGATGGGATATTGGGAAGGAATTTTTCCCTGTGAGGGTGTTGGTGGCTTCCCCATCCCTGGAAGTTTCCAAGGCCAGGTTGGACGGGGCTTGGAGCAACCTGGGATAGTGGAAGGTGTCCCTGCCCATGGGAGGGGGTGAAATGAGATGTCTTTAAAGTCCCTTCCAACCCAAACCATGCTGAGATGCTCTGACCTTTCCCTCTGGCACACCAGACTGGGCACACCCACAGCAGCTTCATGAGCACCCCACTCAGGCAGAAGAGCACAAGCAGGAGCACAAGCAACGGCCCCACTCTCCCAGCCCCCTCTCCTGACTGCTCTCCACGGAGATGCTGCTTCCCTGAAATAGTAGTGGTGCTCACTTCTCACATACGTAAGCTATAGAAGTATCTCAGAGGTGATAAACAAACACAGGCAAAATAGTAGCGAGCATAGTCTAATTAGAACCTTTCACTTAGTGCTCTTTTTGAGCTATTATATGTAACCTGAAAGAAAATTTAGTATTTAGTTTTTGATTTAACACTTCAGATATTCATACTTACTTTAACAAGAAAATAAGAAACCTGCAATATTTTGAATAATAATGCAATAACTGAACTGTTACAGAAAACGAATTTTCTTATAGAAATGATAATTAGCTTTTTAAAGTGTTTTTGTGTTTTTAGTATCTCTCACAAATTTGTGTTTGAGGGTTCACAAAAATTCCTTCGCAAATAAACTGGCCTGCTGCAAACAGGTTATATGTATTTGATAGGGAAGCACAGGCAGCAGTTGGTGTCTTGGCAAAAAGCTTTTTCTACCACCAAAAGAAGTGGCAGCAATCCACCATGGTTAAACTCCAACAAGCATTTTTGATTGCTAAATCTTTCCACAATACTAATTTACTATACAAGAGCATTTCAGGGGGAAAAAATAAATATACAGACATAAAAAAAATTAACCAGAAGCCCACTAGATGGTGCTCCTATACAGCAAATACAGCTCAGCAGCACCATTCCCACTGCTGAAGGGGAATAAAGGCAGTGAGATCCTAATCCATAGTTACCCGGGATGCTTCCCTTTACAGAGGTCACATTTTTGCTATGCATTTGCTACCAAAATCCTGACATTTCCAGTGCTGTCCCTTGTACTCTGGAGCTGACCCTTTCCACAGTGATACAGACACAGAAGGGGTTGTAACGGGCAGGGAAATGCAGCAATAACTGAAAGGAAAAGCTTGTTTGGCCCCTCAGCATCATCAGGACCCCAAAAATTTACTCTGATTCTTCCTCATTTGAGACATCAGTTCAGCATCCTCAAACACTCGTCTCTGCGAACAGGCAAAGCTTTGGGGTTTAGTGTAAAATGCAACATTTTGCTGTTGGTTATTATTTTCTTAATATGCAAAGCATGACTACTCTGATGTTTTCCCATTCGGGGGAGATCTGAGGTGCAGAAAGCACCAAAGTATCTCACTACAGCATAGAAGTTTTAGAAATATTGGGTTTCAGCTGGGCTGCCTTCACACAGGAAATGGTTGGCTTGACACTACTGCAGTGTTAAAGCCACTTCAACTGCACCGGGGACAAAGAAATCCAACCTGTATTTTGGGGCTCCCAACACACGAAATTAGTGGACTTGGGGGAATGAGTCCCACAAAGTTGATTCAGAGGGCTAGAGCCCCTCTGCTCTGGAGTCAGGCTGAGAGAGCTGGGGGTGTTCAGGAGAAGAAAAGGCTCCAGGGAGAGCTCAGAGCCTCTTCCAGTGCCCAAAGGGACTCCAAGAGAGCTGGAGAGGGACTTGGGACAAGGGATGGAGTGACAGGACAAGGGGGAATGACATATTGGACAGGGCTTGGAGCAACTGGTCTAGTGGAAGGTGTCCCCGCTCATGGCAGGGGGTGGAACGAAATGATCTTTAATGTCCCTTCCTACCCAAACCATTCTGAGATTCTACGGTATTTCATCCAAATCCATACATGAGGTTATCCAAATTTGCAGCACACTTTCCCCAGTGCATTCCTAGTTAAATTCAATATAGAACTGCTATTATACAGAAATTGCCATCTGCCTGGGCTAGAGCTACTCGAGCTCAACAAGTCTGGTTCCAAATTGCTGTGGGATGTGCAGCAATACTTTTGCAATTGTTTCTTATGAATTTCAGTGGCGAAACAAACACATTTCAATTCTTATTTCGAAGCTCACATTTTGTCGTGTTCTCTGCAGCATCACAAATCAATTCTCCGAAGAACATATTTACAAGCAAATTGCAATTCCATAAATGTTCTGCAAAAATCCATTCTCAGATCATCTAGCAGTTATTTGTCCAGAAAGGAACATTTTAAAGGTAGTCACTTAATGATACAGCATTTCTTCTGTCTGCTACGTTTCTGCCACATTTTGAGAGCTCTTCATTTTATTACCCAAAAAAGCAGTCTTCACTATTGCTATACCCAGATACTTTGTCTTTTCAGTTTCTCTGTAATGTTTCCTCTCATTACACACTTATTAGATCTTTCACTCCATTTAAGGTGCACTGTATTCTCTAGCCACGCAAAATATCCCTAAAGGAGCATTAATGTATTCAGGAAATATGTTATGATAGCCCATTTATTAATTATGAGCTGCTTTTAAGAGCCTGGAGGACAGTGACCAGTGTCATCAGACACTTTCTTTCTCATCAAATGTAGCCATCTCCCAAATGGTTGACTTGCTCTGTTCAAAAATTCATTAAAGATTGAGTTACTCTGCCTGTAATTTCTCAGTTCAAATGCCGCTCATGACAAAAAAATAGTACAATTTCAGTATCCTGGGACCTATCCCAAATACATAAATACCTCAAGTACTAAAAATCATTTTAACCACCCCTTTCAATTCTCAACCATATCAAATCATAGAATTTTGCCCGAGTTGGAAGAAACCCACAAGGATCAACCAGTTCAACTCCAGGCCCTTCCCAGGACAACTCCAGGAATCCCACCCTGTGCCTAAGAGCATTGTCCAAGTGCTACTTGAACTCTGGCAGGTTTGGTGCTGTCACCACTTCCCCTCATAGTCCTTTCAATTCCTGTATAAACCAGATCATTTTCATACTCAGAAATCAGAGAGTAAAGGGGTGACCCACAGGCCCAGCAGTTCAAGATGGAACAAGGACCGACATTGCTGGACTGCAACTCTAAAGACAGAGAAACAATAAATCGAATATTAAGAAGACAAAAATTGATAAAATATCAGATAAAACAACATCAGCTATAGGGCTTGCCTGTTTAGATTAACATATATTAAAAAGCAAGCACCATGTAGTCCTTTTAACAAATAAAATATCATTTTATTCCATTGCTGGAGGCAGAACTTGCACACACAAACACAAAACTCAGGGAAAAAAGTCAGCTAAGCCATCTCATTGTTTCTTTCTGGAGCAGTGCAGAAAACAACAGATATTTGCTTTTGGCATCAGTGGAGAAAAGGGGTTTTGGTCGTTTTTTCCTTTAGATATCTTCTCCTCCCTTCTCTAAGTCAGAGGATTTATAAATCCTATTTAATTTTATTGCAGATAATTCAAGCCTTGCTTCAAACACAGGAATAATCCTTTTTATGGTGTTATGGTGCATGCATAGTAAACAGCTTTATATTTACAACACCATTACACCCACCCTCCCAGCACTGTACAAGAATGATTACCCTCATTTTTCATATCCAAATCTAAAGGAAATTCTTTAGAATTGCTTAAAGTGTAAAACATTGTAGGTTACCCAGTCTGAAAACTCCTAGAATCTGAATTTCCACTGTGATTAGCACTTCTGAGGTGTTGTCAGCACATCCCACTGACACAGCTACACTCCTCGGGACTCAGGAATTGGAATCCCAGTCCATATTCTGAGAGGAGGCACCCTCCTACTCACCAGAGATCCCAAGTGCCCAGTAAATCCTACTTTTGCCTGGCACGGCCCCCTCCCTATTCCATCATGGAGAACACATTCCCCAGCAATCTGTGTGCAGCCCTTGCTGTGGCACAGACAATCATGGAATCACAAAATCGCTTGGATTGGGAAAGCCCTCTCGGATCATCGAGTGCAACTCCAGCACCGCCAAGGCCACCACTGACCCCTGTCCCCAAGTGCCACATCCACACGGCTTGTGAATTCCTCCAGGGATGGGGACTCCAGCACTGCCCTGGGCAGCTGTGCCAGGCCTGGACAGCCCTTCTGGTGAAGAAAACTTCCCTGATATCCAATCTAAACCTCCCCTGGCCCAGCCTGAGGCCGTTCCCTCTCCTCCTGTCCCTGTTCCCTGGCAGCAGAGCCCGACCCCCCCCCTGGCTGCCCCCTCCTGTCTGGGAGTTGTGCAGAGCCACAAGGTCCCCCCTGAGCCTCCTTTTCTCCAGGCTGAGCCCCTTTCCCAGCTCCCTCAGCTGCTCCTGGTGCTCCAGACCCTTCCCCAGCTCTGTTCCCCTCTCTGAACAAAATTATTCTTTTACTTTATAACCAGATATAAATACATATTTTTATATCCACATATATTTTTACCCCTTTGCAGTTGCCAAACCCACACCAGTGTCGATGCCATCAATCTTCGTATCAGTTTTCATCCAGCACAGGTTTCCTGGTCCTTCTCACTGCATTTCCTCCCACTCAAAAATTTCACTCTCTTTTTATCTACCTCCCCACCACACTCCAGTTTGACGTGGAGGTCCTGTCTCTGCTGCACACCATGAGGGCTATGGGGAGGACACCAGATAAATCCATCCCACAACTTAACATGTGCCAACACAGCAGTCCCTCGAGAACCAGAAGAGATGAGACCTTATCAGACCAAAATTACAATTTCCTGAGTAAAAACAGAGCCTTTTGCAGAGTTCACAGTAAGTTCTTCAAAAATTTATCTAAGCAACTTCCATAAATTTGGCCAAGTATCATGAGGGGAAATAAACTGTGCACCCCCATTTGCATTAGGAACTCAGAAATATTTCATGAGCATAAAATATATGCCAAATTTTAATAATAAATTACTAATAAAACCAGGAATACCTGATTTTAAATGACCTAAGAATACAGCAGGAACATGGAAGTTAAAGGACAAAGCAACAAGGCATTAAACATGTACTTTTGTCATCAATCAACTTCAAATAGGACTTTAAAGGAAAAAATCTACTAAGGAACAGATTTGTGAGCTCTCCTTATTTCTACATAAATTTATTCTCTGAGAAGCAATAAATGACAACTACCTCCAAAACTTTGCTGCTAATAACTCACAGGTGACTTTATACAAGCCACCAATGTATGGAGTGGGATAATTATCATAAGACCTAGTTAAACACAACAGCTGAAGTGCTTCAAATAGGTAAAATAATTATTTGTATTCCATGTGATGATATTTTGACTGAGAAAATGTTCAAATTTTTCACACCGCAAATTCATTATTTGAAGTGCTAAGCCACAGAACACTGATTCTGAAATTTGAAATAATGAAGGCTGAGAAGTGTTAAAAATTATGGAAAAAGCCTGTAAACTTCTTTTTAATACAGAAAAATTACCTTGGCATATAATGCAGGGTTTAAGAAGCACTTAATACTGAATACAAACTGATCTCAATCAATATGACTGAGACTGTAAAATAAACATTCTGTAAAATTATTTTCGTTAGAAAATACAAACTTCCTTTCCCTTGCTGAAGTAATGTATTGCCACCATAAAAAGCAAATATTTTTTCTCCACCACCGTTTTACTCATTACATAGTTTCACTAGTCTGGTGATATTTCTTGTTTTCTTGCTGGTAAAACATAAAGGTAAATTCACAATCATCCCACCATCACCAGCTATAAATTTTGACTTTCCCTGGAGTTTAGGGAATTCACCTCTGCTGCAAAATTAGGTGTCAATAAATCTCATTCAACAGCTAAGCAGTGAGTTAGAAAATGGACAATACAATTGTTTCGACCTCTGTAACCTTATAAGTCAAAGTTTTCATTTCGTTTCCTAAAATGAGAAAGAGAGAATTCCCCAAAAAGGCTGTTTTTCCACACGTAATTATGAACAGAACATGCTACTGTGGCCATACATCCCCCACACACGTGCATGGCTCCTGCAACATCACGGAAAGTGGAAAAGACTTTACCTGAGGAGAAAAAGGATGAATATTCTCATAGAGGCAGGGGACAATATCTGATGTCTCACACAGTCTTCACTACATTTATTTTCACTAAGCACAACGACTCTCTTTGCATTGAACAACAGCCTTTTTTCCAGAAGGCAGCAGCAGCATCATCAGTTTGGGACGGAGAAGTCACATGTTTTCTGCCCCTGTTTGTCAAACCTTTGCTGTCCATAACGTGTACAGTCCCACACAAAAGCCAGAGCACAATCAGACCACACAGGGACATTATTCCCAGGACCTTACCAACCAGGGACCCACGAGCTCAGAAGGCCCTGAAAACCCTGAGGAACTCCTTAAATCTTAACCCACAGTAACTGTGCAGGAAAAATCACAGATGTAAGAATAGATGCAGGAGACAAGCCCAGTCCAACACGCCATGAGATGAACCACCTGCACTACACCTCCACTTCCAGCAGCGAACTGACTGAGCTCCTGACTGCATGTGATAGATGCTTGGATTGCAACCTTGTGCCTTAATCAAAGTGAAAAGGACACCATTCTCTTATAACAACTTTAACAAATCTTTGCCTTAAGTCAGAATGAAAGATGAAAATATTTTCAGAGACTGTCTGCAATAACGTTTTTCTTCACTGCCTGAAGAACAATCCTCACATGTGAGATAGGGAAAAATCATCAGACAGGACTGCTAATGAAATTAACAGCTAAACAATTAGCTGTCAGGAAAGGTGCTTAAGCAAAATTGTATCTGCTGCTGGAAGAGAGGCTGCAGCACTTTGCCCACAGCTGAACTGACTGCTATCTACTCTGTTTGAAAGATGCTTTTTCCACACCTTTGATTAACATAGCTCATGATTCAAGTTGAATGGTAATGTTTCCAGGATGCTGAGCTCCATCATCATCTTCATTTTTTTGTCTTGTCTTCCTGACTTGCCAGACAAACGTGATTTTACCACTCAAGCAACCCCAGATCTTGGTCACAAAACTAGACTGCCAAATTAAGCAGACTTTGGATTTTCTAGAACCATGTAGTGAGATTTGTCAAGGATGCTAAGGATAACAAGAACTTATTTTTCTCACTATCCCAGCCACTGCATACGAGCACGAATAACTCCTTATAATTCCAGTCCATTAGCAGCAAAAAACTATTCCTCACTAAAACCAACACAAATCAATGTCTGCCCTTTGCCTCTACAGTCTGAGGAAATGGATGTGAATGAAAAGGGGAATTTGAGACCTGTCAATCTGAGTCCTATTTGTTGTTAATAAGAACAACTTAGTTAAAAGCTCTGCAGATTGTGTGGAGGAACAGCTCATTTTCCACACCCTGCTGATACTCACATCAAACTCATTCAAAGCAGCAGCGAGCTCTCCTATGCCAGTGTGGCCCTTGTTCTCATCAGTGGGCGAGGTGGCCTGGGCAGCATTGGAGATGCCAGCTATCGCTTCCTGCACTTGCTTGAACACGTAGTCCCTGTTGGCCCTCGTGGCTGCGACGTCGGGGTGGCGGAGGAAGGCCTGCGAGGCCGTGTACAGCATGGTGGCGTTCTTCTTCAGAGCCCCCCGGGCCGCGGCCATCTCGTCCCTGCAGTGAGGATCCTTCAGTTCCTGAATGAAAACACACGGCTTTTAGCATTGGAAATGAAAGGTTTTGTGTTAGAATGTACTGCCTTGAGCATCCAGGCGTAAACGCCGCGCAGTGGTTTGGCAGCGGCATCAACGGCAGAATCCACCATACATCACTGAAAGAATTCCCCTCCTGCCCAAGGAAGTCCGGTCCTTCTGTGTCACTACAGCTGTTACATTCTGCTCACAATATCTTACCAAAGAGCCACCTCCCTTCTGCAAAGACCCACAAAAAATGTATACAAAGTGTTCAAAATTACGCTTCCCCAACGACTGGATTCCTTCTGCTGATTCCATAATGGCACCACAAGTACAACACTCCTGTTGCAGCAAGTGCCTTATTTTTCTAATTACTACACCCATGTCCTTTATAAAATTATCATAAGGTAGATCTTTAAAAAAAATCAGAAGTATGACATAGATGAATATCATAGAATCATAAAATCAAAGAATTAACTAGGTTGGAAAAGACCTTTGAGATCCTCAAGTTCATCCTATGACCAAACACCATACGGTTTTAGTTCTTAAAGACCTACTAAATATGCCTCTCAACATTTCTAATTTGCTTCCCTTCATATTTTGCTCTATTTCTCATTTCATTTGGTGTTTGTATATTTAGAATATCAGGAGAGATACTTTCTTTTGTTTCCCCTGACAACAAGAATCAGACACTGCACAATATGTTATCAGAATTATGTACTTTGTTATTTAACCCCTGATTTTTTTTTAGTTATAGTGTATATCATACTGTCCTTGAAAGCCTTACAAACGTTAAGACAGCCCTAACAATATTCATAAGGAATAACAAAACATTATTACTTCTATTTTAAAACCGTGAACAAACCAGCCTGGAGAGCTGAATAGTTTAATTATGTTCACACATGGAATCTATCACCAACATTGAAAAAGGACCCAGATATTCTGCATTTAAGGTTCTACCCACTGATTAATTTCAACCACACGTGGCTGACAGCTAACAGCCTTCAGAGAGAATTTTTGCCATATTCTTGTCTCTTCAATGAGAACTTAAGAAATGTAAACATTCATTAACCTTCACATTTTTCTCTTTTTCCCATATTTGCAGCTCTATTTCCACAGGGGAAGTGTCTGAATGTACAGACGAGCACTCTCCATATAGTTACTAGATTCTACATTTTTAATTTATTCGCCTTAGTCAGATGGTTTGCTTTTCTGTAGTCCTGCAAGGAGCAGGGAGATGGGCTTGATGATCCTTACAGGTCTCTTCCAACTTGAGATATTCAATGATTCAATTTCAGTACAACCCCAAAAATGCTATCTTTCATAAAATAGCCCCACAATCATGATTCAGAAGTAAATTGCTATAACTGCAATTCAGAATATAAGGTAAAGAGGTGGATGAACATGGAAAGCCAGCTTTCCAAATCCAGTGTGCAATGCAGTACAAAGATGGCACATACCTGAATTATTGGTGTTATTCAAATATAACCGAAGCTGGAGAGACCTTATACAACTCTACAGTGCCTTGAAAAGAACAGTGTTCAGGGGAAGGTTATCTTTATTGCAAAGCTGTACAATGACCAGCCTTGAATAAACGTTATCATGACTTTCTGGTCTCTTTTTCAGCTGCCTTAGCAATGAATAAATGGATAAATGAGTATTTTTTTTTTTAAACATGAAAATTATTAATAATGGTTTTAAGCGGAGAGCAGATTTCTGTTCCTCCTGAACTTGAATTATACTGAGCTAGCAAAGAGCTCGTGCTTTACCAGCTGTCAGAGTGACCTGAAATCTGCATAGGTTAGAATTAAATGGGAATAATCATCGAATTAAAACTATCCTTAACCTCCTGAATCACTTCCCTTTTCACCCTTCAATCTGTTATTAATTGAAGCCTCTTGGAATGCACTCCTAAAGAAACGGCACTTCTGAAAAACTTCATCACATTCAAAAATAATCAGTGTGATTAAATTATAGGCCATGACACAGCAATTAATGGTTCATTGTACGTTTTAAACCAGATTTGAACATAAAACACAAGAACTTCAGAATGAAGATGGACTTTTCCAACGCTCCTGTACTCACCTGCTGTCGCCTCGCAGCGACATAGTTCAGTTTTACCATTTCCTTCCCAAATTCCTTAAAGCGATTGGCTAAATCCTGCTCATTTGTCGCATTTTTCACAGCTTCTAGTGCCTCCTCTACCTACAACACAATAAATCAGCTCTGTCAGCATTTTCATCCACTCTTTGACAAAGTCTGTGACCATCCCACTCAATACTCTCTCTTACATGGACCCAGTTCAGGTTCCACATCCATCACTGTACAGTGGCTTTATGAGAGTCCCACGAACTTTAATTAGGTTTTTAATAGAGCAGCTGTCACTCTGCATTACTGTCCATTTACTGTGCTTTGGGATCGTGTAAAACTAATGTCAAAGATATAACTGTATTAATTTCCCCACTCGAACTTATCAGATGAAATATTTAATGCCTGAGGGGTTTAAAACAAAATACATGAGTATGTTCTTAATGTGTGGTACAGGCTTTACGGGAAAACAAAGACAGTTATCACTTCTGGACAAGAAATATTTAAAAAGGAAATTCAAACTTACCATTAGGATTTAAATTTACCCTGATAAATCCAAACCACTATCTTTGTGAAATAAATGATAGCTTCAACCCAGAATATTTGTATTATTTCTGTTTTTTCTCAGCTCTGAGCTTTGCTTCTTTAGTTATTTAAGACTGAAGAAAGAATCTACCCAAAAAACCACACTTGCACTCACTCAGTGATGCTGTAGCTAACAGCAAAGATATAAAACCTCAGTTACACCAACACATTGATCGACCAAATGTACTGGGAACCTTTACCTTATGCAAAGCAAGAAAAAATATCTGAAGGGATAAAATGCTCTTTTCATGCAATAAGTAAAGGAAACATTACTGTGACTAGATGGGAATTCAAAGTTGTACTTCTCTCTCTCACAAGACAAAAATGCAATTCCAAGCAAAAACCCTGAGAATTGAAAAGATTCTACTGATCCTTCTTGCTAAAAGCTATTGTTCAGCTAAAAGCTGCAGTTCTTAAGAACATGCGTAACAAATTTTCCCCTCAAAAGGCAAGGGCTTATTGGGATGGGGACAAGCTCCTGTGCACGAGCAGAGGTTTGCAGCTCTCCAGACACTGGTGGGAATCAATAAATTCAGCACTAGCTGGTGTCTAATAGTTTAGAAAGGCACAATTACGCACAGAACCTGTCTTTTTATTGCTTGAGTTGCTCTGTGTTTTCCTGCCACTGAGAGAGTATATTTTCATTTTGAGCTTTTACCTACTTACTGCAGATTTACAAATTACAGGGCAGTAGAGTAGCAAACTCATACATTTCTATTGGAAAATGCATAATTCAGGAACATAAATTCATAGCTGTTGCGTTGGAAATTATAAACCAAGTCACTGCAGATTTAGAAGCTACAATCTTATTCAGAATCCAAGTTACCTCTTCTTTTATTCTTAAGGAGAACAGAACTTTTTAAAAATGAACTGACTGCCCTACCATGAACACAAATTGCAAAAGCATCATTGTATTAAATAATTTGCTCTTGCAGAACTTCTTACAAAATGTGAACATTTTCCTTTCTTATCAAGAAACATTTACATTGAAATGCCTGAAAGTTTCATCTTTATTACGTTTGTAATGCCAAGCACAGGGATGAGAAACTGATACACATTTTTCTAACTCCTGCTCCATATTAAATACCATTGCTGAAAAATCTGTCAGACATACCACTCTGATAATCAGATTTCAAAAGATGCTGCTCATATTCTATCTTGTCAGTCAGGGCTCAAGACCACAGATTCCAAAATGAAGAGATCAGTTATGAGAAATACTAGAAAGGATAGAAGCACAAGCTCCTTTTTAATGATATTTTTATTATTATAATTTAATTTTTACAAATTCATACTGGAGCGAGTTCTCTATCCTTGAGAAAACACTCAACTGATCTGTTCCTCTGATTAACTAGCCTGGAGTTAATTACAGTAGATCCATAATTCCCTATGTACGTACTATAATGGTACATGGTTTTTTAATATCCTACAAAAGCTTCTGCAATAACCACTATTTCTAATTTTAGCAGTGCAAAAGATAACCTGAATGCAATGACCAAGAGTCCTTCCAGAAAGCACCTGCATATATTCCCTCTAAAACACTAATTAAAATGCACCATTTCCTGGGAAGCCTCTGACATGCTTTCAGGGAAAACTGATTACAGCACAATTCAGCATAAATCAGGCTTCATTACTTTGACATGCAGAATTATTTTAGTTCATTAATTTTATGGGTAACTTACACCAGTCGTTGAAGGTTACCTTTGAGTCAATAGAAGAGCTGTTCCTTCATCAATTTTGTATAGCATAACCACTTTTTCCCTAGTAATTCATTTGTCTAAAAGTAGTTAGCATTGTAAAGTGGTAAGATAAGGATATTTACATGTTTAATCAAAATAAATTACCCTTTTTAACATGAAAAGCAAAGTCACAGTTAAGGTCCTTACATTGAATTTTGCTGAAAACAGGGATCGCTGACTTCTTGGAAACAGAACTCATAATAACATCAGATAAATGCAGAGATTACAAACCACACTGCCAGACACTGCCCTTGCAACTGTGGGGTGCAAACTGTGCAAGTAAATACATCCACTTACAAACCAGCACTGGACATTTGTATTTTACATAACAGAGTACTCCGCTGCAAAAGAAATCCCAGATGTGAGAACAGAAATTCTCATTGCCTGTGAAAGAGCTTGAAAACCAATTTTCATCATCATGTTCAGAAAAAAACTGTTGTTTATGATATTCAAGTGTTGGCCTTGCTAGGAAAGGAGAATTTGAATTACAGTTACATGGAGCATTATAGAGAGGAAAAATTAAAAGCATATTGGAGAGAGACACTGCTTACACTGCACTGCACGTAATCAGAGCCATGTGCTGACAATTCTGAGAGCAGCATTTTATTCATTAAAGCAGAACTCACTAGAACCTGTGTGAAAAATCGGCCTCTTTCCTTATGAAAACTGTTTTTCAGCTATTCAAGTTATCTGCACAGTTTGCAAGTTGAAGGGTTCTCACTGTTTTTCCAGAACATGAGATTGTTGTAGTTACGCTGTCAAAAAGACAAGTTCAGAAAAAAAAAAAAAAGAAAAAAAAAGGAAATACTTTTTGAACAGTTGCTAAAAAGAAGCAACTCTCCATCCCTTCTGTTGAACTCACACATGCACTCTGCAGGCTTTAAATATTCTGTTCATGATTTTCTGCACAGTTTTGTTTTGTTTCAGAGGTTTTTGTTGATTTGTTTATGCAATAAAAATATAAAAGTGCAACAACTAGGGAGGGTGGAAAAAAACATTTCCCAGTTTCAACTGAAAATCTTTTTAATACTCCTGTATAAAAACGTGAGTGGTGGTGGTCAAAAGTGAATACAAATCTGTCCAAACTATCTGGCAATCTTTAATTCCTTTTTATTCTTTGATTAGATAGTTGTATTATTGTCTCACTCCAAATTAAACATTCAATCTTTAGATATATTCAGAAGTCATGCAGAGAGAAAAAGAAGAGTAGACAATTTTAGTACCTAAATTGTGCCAGGAGACAGCAATACTGGGAAAGTAACTGGGATAAGATGTGAGGGGAGCAAATGCTTCAGCTCAGGTCAGAGAGCTGTGTAACAGCAGTACTAGACCAGTCACTGAAGATACCTCACAGATTTGGCTTCAAGTGTTCAAACATTAATTTCTGCAGAATTAGAAAATGAATGAGACTAATGCAGAAATGTGTTAACTCCTGCCACTTATCAGCACTTTAAGGAAACACAGTGGAGAGTAAGGAATGTGGACAGTTGCATTCCAAACCGATTCATGTCGTTTTCCCACGCACAGAGGACGCAAACCCATGAGAGAAGGTGAACAACACCTACGATTTTGAGGTGTGAGAGGAGCCTCATGACATCAGCCATGTCAGCCAGGATGAGCAGGCGAGTGACGGCCGAGAGCAGGGCCCGGGCAGCGCGCACCATGGTGCCCCTCTTCACCGAGGAGCAGGGGTCGTCCGCGAACTCCGACGAGGCAATGCGCATCGTTTCTCCTGCGGTTGGAACACAAACGGTCGCTCAGGTTAGCTTCTAGCCTGGCGTTTTTTATTTTTCCAGAAAGTATAAATAAGTCGCTAAAAGCTAAATTAAGTGCTGTTGGGAAAAAGTCACAGAACCACAAAACCCTTGGGTTGGAAGGGCCCTTAAAGCCCATCCAGTTCCACCTCAGGGACACCTTCCACTATCCCAGGTTGCTCCAAGCCCCGTCCTACCTGGCCTTGGACACTGCCAGGGGTCCAGGGGCAGCCACAGCTTCTCTGGGCACCCTGTGCCAGGGCCTCGCCACCCTCACAGAGAAGAATTTCTTCCCAATACCCCATCTATCCCTGCCCTCTGGCAGTGGGAAGCCATTCCATGTGTCCTGTCACTCCAGGCCCTTGTCCAAAGTCCCTCTCCAGCTCTCTTGGAGCCCTTTCAGGCACTGGAAGGTTACCCCGGAGCCTTCTCTTCTCCACGCTGAACAACCCCACCTCTCCTAGCCTGGCTATGATTCACAGATTTTATATTAACCCAACCTTTGCTGTTGTTAAAAAATATCCTGTTTGTCTCCAGTGCAGAATCTCAAAAAGAAAGTACTACTACTGTGAAATCAAAGCATATTTACATTGCTTTTAAGACCATTACAACAACATTAAAAAAAAAAAAAAATCCCAGATGGTAAAACTTCCCATAAGACAATGCAAATAGTGGGGGGAGAGATTTAAGACAGCCAAAGTGATTAATCCCCATCAGAACTCTTTTCCTTATTATATTTACCATTAGGACTGTGTGTTCATATTATAATTTGCAAGCAGTGTATCTTGGATGATAAGCTGATAATATACAATTTCAAAATAAAATTCAAGTGGCTCATTTCTAAAGCTACATAGTCGTCTTAGCTTTCCATAAGGTTGGCAAAACTCTACAAATTTCTTAGGAGACAATTAACAAACAATTATTGCCAGATAAAAAGAGAACAAACCAAATTTCTAAACATACCTGAATGTTATATTGCTCAACATCATAGAGCTGAAATTCACGGTAAAACAGAAAACAAGGTTTCTGTGGAGGAGGACCACAGTTTGCTGTCTCTACCTTCCCATGCATTTTACCTCTGTGCCAAAAATCACTGAAACTAGGAGCAAGGAATTCAAAGATTTTTCTGACATATACTTGAGTTCAAACAGTTACTTGAAAAATTTATCCACAACTCTTGGCTGAGAAGAGCATGCTAAAAATTGGGAATGAAACTTCTATATTATTATTATTATTATTATTAGTCAATGACTCAAATATTTCATATAAAAAGAGATATTGAAAGTGACCACAGAACAGCTGAGAGCCGAGCATGTGAGCAAGGGTTAGATGGGAGTTTCCTAACTGGGAATCTGATCCCAGTGCAGGACTGGCTTCATCTAACCAGTGTAACATTGTAAGGCATCATCTCCCCTTCAATTATTTATTGAGGGAAACCAACTATCCCAGTTTTGTGTAGAGAGTTTGCTCCAAAATGCACTCTTGGAGCATAATGAGCTGATTGAACCCATGGGGACAAAAACAACCATGTGAAATCTCAGCAAGGCTTTCCCTTATTTAAGCTCTAAGTAGGATTCAGATGAGATGGAAGTGATTCCAAGCATCCAGCAGCAAAACTCCTGTAAGTGAAAGTACTGAATTTTAGAGAAATCCAAGCAGAAATGGCAGCCAAAGCAAGCTTTGGATTTTGGAATCAGATGCCTGCAAATTGCTTAACTTTCATTTTGGTGCTGAAGAGGTTTTACTATTTTCTGCCAAATTAGCAGTGTGTAGCTTCAGATAAATATTTATATTGGACTGTGAAAGAAAGAAATAATATTTGATAATTGGCCAGCGGCACCAGGAAAGCAAGAAGGAAAATTATCTTCTTAGACTTGAATATCCAAGGAGATACCCCTAGCAAAAAGATTTTAAAATCAACACTCATAGGCAGAGGGAAAATGCACAGAGATTCAAAACAAAAAAAAAAACCAAACACTTAAAAGAGTTTGGATTAGATATTCAACCTTAGAAAGGTCACATTAGGTGAAATAAATCTCAAAAATAATTAAGCAAAAAGTATTAAATAGACATAATCAAATAAGCAAACCAAAAAAGTATGAGTATAAAAGTTCATAGGAGGTTGTTTAAAACTTAAAAAGCTTTAGCAGTTCATAATTTAGAATCGAATAACCAAAGAAACTGGCAGTTATGGGGAGGAAGGCTCGTCTGTCTCAGTGCCAATTTCACGTATTTTAATCCTTCTACAGCAGTGGTATCAAACCAGTCTTAGGCTAAAGGTAACGCTGGAGCTTCAGCTAGCCTAATTATTTTGTAGAGAAACCTTTTTATCTGGAAAAAGTCAACCCTACATTCAGTTATCCATTTCTTTCCAAATTCATTTCAAGTTGTTCTGTAATCTATATTAAATTACTTTCAGTGAAAATTAGGTCGACGCAAGAAACACAGATATCTGAAGTCATCAGGTCTGCTTCCTTGCCACTGCAGTCAGTTGTGTGATAACATAATTAATAATAATCTTAATATGATAATAGCTACACTCATAAACTTATCAAGCTTCCATCTTAGAAACAGCTCAGACATTTAACCCCAATTAATCCTATGCGAAGTGAGAAACTTATTCCAAAATGAACTCCAGAATCTGACAGGTTCTTTTCACTGGAGACACTTTAATGCCATACTGCCTGCATTTGTAGATAATTTAAATCCATTTCTTCTCATGCCCCATTTGTCCTTCAGTTTCACTGTGTTCTTCCTCCACTCTTGTTCTCATTGTCCCTTTTTGGCTTTGTGCATTCTTGTGAGGAGTGCTGACAGATTAAAGGCAGTACTTCAGTCCCCTCTAACTGCACACAATATCCATTTCTAGAATCATTACAGCTGCCCCCTGAAACAATTCTGCTTCTGGAGTGCAAATGATAAGAACGGCAGCTTTCTACCACCATTTGCAGCTATGGGAAATGTTCATGCAATCACAAAATAGCCTGGGTTGGAACCCACCAAGTCCAGCTCCTGGCCCTGCCCAGGAAACCCCAACAACGCCACCACATCCCCGAGAGCTTAACAACGGCAAAAATCTATCAATAAATGATTGCAAAGGTCACCAAAGAAAAGCTACTGGAATTTCACGAGCAGACTTAAGGTAAAACATCTACCTGTGAGGAAAGGAATGAACCAAGACTTTCAATGGTTAACAGAGAGAGGAAATGCCATTTTTTCAAAGCCTTGAAGTGTTTATTAAGAAATGGAAGACAGGCACAGAGCAGCAATCTAAAGAACAGCTATGATCAGTGGGGGATGCTGACAATACACCAAACACCTGGAAATAATTAATGGAACAATGACAAATTGATTGGATGCACCACTACCGAGCAGTTCTCGAATGGAAGAAATTAATAAAGCTACAGTCTAATTAACCCATTTCTTTTAGAGTTTTCCTTTTGTTCTACATATCCAAGATTAAAGAGACAGAACAACTGATCCAGGACATAATGGAAGTATTTTAAAGTGCTCTCCTTGTAATTAGAGCAGAAGCAATGTTATGAAGCTATCTTAAATTACAATAACACATAGACCCAAATTGAGTTGCAGATTCCATAAACAACAGTGAGGATTATACTAAACGATGATATGACAGATTTGAACAACCCATAATTGTTAATAAGGTATATTTGAATTATATAAGCAGGTTTTTAATCCTTTCATCATGGATGTTGTCTCGCTAAGAAACAAAAGCAAACCCTTCAGGACGCAAAGATCTGCAATTTTATCCCCCTGGATTTGTCTAGAAATTCACCTAATAGAGTAGGATCACTCACTGTCCATCCCAGTATACATCTCAACAGTTAAATTTTAGGAATAATGAACTTAATCTGGCCTTGGATGGTTGGTTTCTCACTCTCTATATCCCTCCTACCTTATTAATCACACTGACTATTTACTACATCTCTTTAAACATCGTATTTTGTTTACAGTACTTTAAAATCCAGTCTACATAACTGAACATGTTCATTTCAGTATTAACCTCTATCTGACATTATCAGAATGTGGCAAGTAATTCATAGAGGATTTGCAGAGTATTTTCATGCTGTCTATTACTAAATATAAACACGCATTCTATTCAGAATTCTAAAAGCTTCACACAAATGGCTGTTTAGTCTTCCCTTTCTTTAATAGCTTTTTTCTACATCTTTACTACTATGTTCCCTAAACTCATCTCCTCCTCCACTTGCTGCTGGGATTTTGTTCTCCATCTGTGGGACAATGACCACTGTTCTCATCGTTTTAATGGATTTCAAGGCCTGAAAAGGCCATCTCTGATCAAGCCCAATCTTTTCCTGTCCCATTTCAGCTCCTAGAGCTGTGCGTCTCTGGAACTGATTGTACAGACAATCCAGTTCACTTACATTTGACTCATTTTACATTTGACATTTAGATAGAGCGATGGAAGATGAATCACTCTGCATTTTAAAGTACAGTGGATATCCTTAAATCTAGTAGGTATTTTAGATTCAATGTTCTCTCTTAGATCCAAGAACACACCACATCATTCACTTCATGGACCATTAAAATCTGTAATTCTAATTAACCCAACTACTTCTTTCCTGAGGGACAGAAAATAGCAAGAATACAGAACTTTTAAGATATTTAGCCACATATCTATGACAATATAAGACAATTTATCCACTAATGTTATGTTTTAGAAAGAACTTTTCTAATTAATAGTCAGATTAATAGTGCATTTGGAACACCACTGATATACTTCAGTACAATAAAACACCAATTAAATTTCAATTCAAAACTAAATTGTTTGGGATATGAGGATACATTAGCATTTCTAATCCCTCTTTGTCTGCAACTCAGTTACTCCATGGATTAACATCCTTCAGGGACACCCTAAACTGCTCTGCCTTCACTGAACTGGAGAGTTCAGTGAACACCAACATGAACATTTCAGATGGTCAGCACTGTATTTGGGAACATGAAAACACATTGGATCTCTTGAGATATCAACAGATACAGAGGCAAATTTTAAAATTCAAGCTCGACTGAATTATAATGTGGCTTTATTTGTATTCTGGTAAAAGTCAGGCTGCTGAACTACAATGTTCGACGGAAACATGGAATCCCCAACTGGTTTGGGGTGGAAGGGACCATAAAGACCATCTAGTTCCAACCCCTGCCATGGGCAGGGACACCTTCCACTATCCCAGGGTGATCCAAGCCCCGTCCAGCCTGGCCTTGGACCCTTCCAGGGATCCAGGGGCAGCCACAGCTTCTCTGGGCACCCTGTGCCAGGGCCTCACCACCCTCACAGGAACAATTTCTTCCCAATATCCCATCTAAATCTGCTCTCAGCTGAAAGCTCTTCTCCCTTGCCATATCAGCAAGTAATTCAGCTACCAATTTTTCCACAACTTCTATGTTTATACTAAAAATTTGAGATCTCTAATTAAAATAAGTATTTTCTTCTTTATCCAAATGCTGCAGAGCAGCACCAAGAAGCACATTCTAAATTGTTAGAATAGTTCATCACCTAAACAAGAAACTACAGTGGAAAATGTTAGGAAAAGTTGCCATCTTTCTGGTGAACTGTGCATGGTACATTTATTAAAATCATTATTGTAAAAAAGGACTAAAATGAATGGAACTGACAAAGAAAAATCTGTAAGTCCTAGTGATTAACATCTTGAATTTAATCACTTAATGGGTTTCTGCATAACAATTTATTAATTTAAATAGAACTATCATTAATGAATTTAACGTTTCAGGTATAGAAGAGAACAACATTTGAAAAGCACCCAAAATTCATGGAAAAGGAAGCACTCCAAGAAAACAACTGTGGCATTTCGCGTTAGGCACACAGGATTCCATAATTCTGGATATTATTTTCATTCTGGCGCTTGAAGAGGCTCACAAATACTGTACAGGAAAGCAAGCTCCAGGGTAGATTCTATCTGTGCCCAAGGCACTGTGAACTAAGTTCAAAATCATAATTAGAATCAGTTCCATCACTCTCTATTATCACATGGAAAAAAAAAACAACCCAATGAAGAGTTTATTTGAAATTGATATTTTTTTGAGATAAGCTTCAGTTCAAAGGGTTGATATCTTCCAGGAAGATGCGTTTTCATAACAAAATTTATCAAAAAATCGCAGTGATCTGTGAAAAAGAAGGAGCAGCAAGTTGCTAATGTCAGCTCACGGGAAGCACTGTGAGGAGGGGGAACGATTGATGAGGAGATTGATCAACCTGGTGGATTATCAGCTCCCGAGTTGTTTTAAGGGTCACTTTTGTATTCCTGCTAATTTATGCTTTTCCTTACACGTAGATCCTATCTGAATGTCTCGACAGAAGCAGTAAGAGAAGCAGGGAGCACCTGCTTAATCTGGGGAACAAACATGGCTAAAAGTGAAAAAAATCCTTCCCACGATCCCAGCTGGGATTAAGAGAACAGGCACATTAATGTTGGACAATTGAGGGGTTTGCAGCCAAGAGACAAAAATAATAGGAAAAACTTAAATACAAAAATTTAGAAAGATACTCCAGTATGAGAATGCACAAGAAAGGAGGAAAGCAGACCGGGGAGAGACATCAGCATAGGGAAAATCTATGGAATAGGCTTACAGTAAGAAAAATATAATAAAGAAGACAACAACAATATAAAGAGAGCATTTACAGGTTTACACAGAGAAACAGACAGAAGGTACAAGAGCACTTTAAAAAAATTATTTCATTTCTTCTATTAGTTCACATAATCTGCACATACTTGTTTATGGTAACCATATATTTGAGACCCAATGCAGTTATTTTTTCACCATAAAACAACTTGCCAAGGACTCTAAAATCATGCTCAAAGCATCAGCCTACATAAAAATTAAGTTTATCTTTCCAAAATTGGGAATTACATTTAAGAATTAATTTTCAAATACTAATACAGTTTTTCATTGAATTTTGACTTGGCAACATTTTAGTACCCTAACACTTAATTGCCAGTTTCAGTGGGAATTCACATACATGCAGTGACACCTATGTGTTAATACAAGAGATCCTTTATATAACTATACCCACTGCTGGAATGTTTAAAAACTGCAAGAGCTTCTGTGCAGAGAGATAATGAGATAACTGAGCTTCGTGGTGTGAACTTACATTCCAGTGCAGAGCTCAAAACACAAAACTAATCTATAGCCCTCCATCAACACACAGAAAGGCAGACTGCTGTTGTGCACAGCAAAAGGCTCATAAACAAGACATGATTATCATTAGATTTGTAATGAGAACAGAAAGAAATGATCATGAGTCGAAGTCTGTACAGGTAATAGCAAAAGCTATGGTCCTTTATAGATACCTGGGCATGGCAGAAGGGAGGCTGAGGGGAATCAAGGCTGGGGATGGCTCTGAGCAACCTGCTCCAGTGGAAGGTGTCCCTGCCCACGGCAGAGCATTGGAACTAGATGAGCTTTAAGGTCCCTTTCATCCCAAACCATTTCATGATTCCATGATCTCCATCCTTTACTGGATGCGGAGGGAAACTCAGTCGCAAAGGATGAGGAAAAGGCTGAGATACTAATTCCTTCTTTGCGTCAGTCTCCAGCAGTAAGAGCAGTCCTCCAGGTCTGCTCCAGGTCCTCCAGGTACCCAGCACTCCGAGCTGAAGGGCAGGGATGGGAGCGGAATGAAGTCCCCAAAATTGGTTCTACTCCTGTCATTAATGTATTTATAGAATACTTTTTTATTGTTTTTTTAATGGCAGTAGCCAGGTTTAAGCTCTAGCTGGGCTTTGGCCCTTGCCATTTTCTCCCTGCATGACTTCCAAATATCCCTGTAGCTCTCCTGAGCTGCCCGTCCCTTGTCCCTTTTCACAAAGGTCACAGACTCTCCTTTTTTGGCCAAGTTCCACCCAAATTCTCTGTTCAGACAGATCAGTGTTGAATAAATAAAATAAGGAGAGATTAAAAACCATAAAGTCTACCACAAACAGGTGAAAAGAAGTAGAGGTGACATATTTTCTGAAAAAAACCCATATATTTCATCACATACTGTAGAAATCCCATAATATGAACAGAGATTAAAAACTGACTTATCTACAAGTAAAATACTGGGGGGAGCAGGGATAAGAAAGCAAAGGAAGAAAGAAAAAAAAAAAAAAAAACCACAGATCTGAAAGTCAATTGGAACAATTACAGACAAATGAAATGTGCAAACATCCCAAATCAAAATCAGTGGAGAGCCTATAATTTTATTTTTAGTAGATATAAAAATAATTCTAAATTCCATCAGCTTTACAGAACAGGCTTCTTTTCCCATATTCATATATAAACAGCAGTTGGAATATCTCACAGATCTAAAGTCTAAAAAGAATTTGTCTCTGATAAAGGGATTAAAACAGAGAGAACAAGATAGCTGGAGATCAGAATGCTCTAATTTGACACTTCTCAGAGGAAAGCAGTGCCTGTTATTTGATTATAACATTTTTTATTCCCTCACTCTGTAAAGTATTACTGGTCTTTGTAGTATGTGAAAAATGTACTTCAGAAAAGACATGTTCAAAATGGTAAATGGAAAGGCAATAAATTAAAGCCTTTTATATACTGACTAAGCATCTTTTAGGACTTAGATATTAGAAAGTATATTTCAAATTTTCATGCTGTCACATTTAATACTCCTCTCATCGAATACCAATTTCTGAAACCATATCCAAAATTAAAGCCTAATCTGTATGGGAGAAGGAAGCTTTCATACAACTTTTGAAGTTGGATGACTGCCATGGAAAATGCAGTCAAAAATAAAGAACACAGAACAAAACGTACTGTAGGCAAATAGGAGGACTGAGCAGGGGGGCAAGAAAGATTCCCAAATAAAGTTTAGTGCTCCAAGCACTGCTTGTATCTTTCTCATTAAATGCCACTGGGTAATCATAGAATCATGGCATGGTTTGGGTTGGAAGAGACCTTACAGCTCATCTTGTTCCAACCCCTGCCATGGACAGGGGGCCTTCCACTATCCCAGGTTGCTCCGAGCCCCATCCAACCTGGCCTTGAACCCTTCCAGAGACGGGGCAGTGTCTTGGTTTAAGACCATTTTAAAAGGTGGGCACTCTAAAATGAATCACCTCCACTTAATCCCAACCAATCCCCTTTCACCATTAAGGAAAGATTATGAGTAGATATAAGTGAAAAAACAACAGTTCACTAACAAATGGAGCACCAACAGGCAAAAAACAGCAATACGTAACTGCTAGATCCAAAAATGCCCAGTCTCACAAACCTCACGGACACAAAGAGAGACCCAAAATGCTGGAATTACCCTTCCCAAGACGGCGCCCATCTGAGGCGGCCGTGTGGCTGAGGGACAGAGGGAAGATGGCGTCACACCCTTCCCTTCCCAAATGGCGACTGCGGGCCCCAGGAACAAAGAGACAAGATGGCAGCAACCCGTACGAGAAAGGCAGGAGCTCACAGAGCAGTTCTAGAGGCACAGGAAAATTTTCTGGCTCGTGTGGGTCTGCACCGGTGCCGCCGCTTGCTCCCGCCATTTAGGGGCTCTGCCATGGCCGCTGTGGCGTGTGGGATAAGAGGAGCGGTCTGTCCGCACAGGCACACGGCCGCCTGACCCAGGGAACTCGCTCGCTTTTCTCGCTGCCGCCAGAGTTCGCAAAATTCACCTTGAAACAGTTTCTAATCGTGAAATGCACCTTTACCAGTGGCTGCAGTTGCAAACCCCAAACAACCACCTCTGAAGCGGAGTTCTCGCCTTCTGCAAAAGCCTCCATGCGGCGACCACAGCTCCTGTGGGCAACCTGTGCCAGGGCCTCACCACCCTCACTGGGAAGGTTTTCCCCTAATATCTAACCTAAACCTGGCCTCCTTCAGTTTAAGGCCATTCCCCCTTTCAACTAAGCAGAAATAATCCTGCTAACGTGGATCCAAACCCAAGATCGCCATACGTCAGATGAATCACAGCAATATTTACAATTACATTCTGAACACAGAAAACCTCACTTCTTAAAACCGAGTTCCTTTGCAAAACTTACTCAACAGAACGAAATTTTATTGTCAAAGTTTGTTAGTAATATTTTTTTTTTTTTGGTGCGTAATCATCACTCTTGAAATTTTGAAAAGTCACCCTTGAAATTTTCCAGTTAGTTTTTGAAAGACTGAAAATTCGCTGTTCAGTGACAGAAGCACAAAGCAATGACTGAACCTTAAGCTCATCTCCTTGACTCTTTCTCCCTTCAATAAGCTACTTCTCAATTTAAATATCCCAGACAAAGTCTCTGCACCGCTCCCGGTCTCCCACCAGTTTCCCTATCCATCATTAGACAGCTTGTGAAACTCTCAGTTCCTCTGCTCTGCTAAAAACTTCCATCACTGACCTACGCAGTCATCTGAGGTCACTCCTGTGCCAAGCTAAGAGGAATTTCCTTCCAAATACTTTTGATCCGACAGACTAAAATAACTGATTTTCCAGTTCAAAGGGTGACTCAAACTTTTCATTTCCTTCTTCTTTTTCTTTTCTTTTTTAATGTCGAAGAAAAAGAGTTTCAGTTCAGAATTTCTGCCTAATGAATCAACAGTGATTTCATTTCCAGCACTCGGCTGCGACTCAGAGGATGTTTCAGTAACACATAAATCAGAACAGCTTCAAAAGGCGAGGTCGAGATGCTCACCCCGTGGTGCTCTGCAGCTTCACTGAACTGTTCTGAGGGGTCAGGGACTTCATCTCCAATCTCCGCTTTGAATTACGCACAGAGGGGACACAAATACAGATTTCATGCATGGGGGCAAATCTCCTTGCAGAACATTGCTCATGGTTAGCTCAAAACTTAATTGAAAAGGCTGTACATTAAATGCTGCTGAGGATTACTCACTGTGGATTAAGCCTACCCGGTTTGGGAATTACTGCTGGAAGACAGAACAGGGCAAGATAACTGCCTGTGGTACCTATTCCAATTTGTAAGATCTTTTTTTTTTCTTTTAATAATTTCCTTAATTTTAAATCCTAGTGAAACTGTTCTCCAAATTTGACCTGAATTCAGAAATTTCATGCATACTAATGGGTGGTGGAGTTAAATATTTACTGCAAAACATGGCCTACTTACAGTCTCTTGATAGGGATTTTTTTTTTTTCTTTTAACTGTGCTGCATTTCTGCAATACTTTCTCAAATAAAACCTTTACTAACAGTAGTATTTCTTCTAAAAGAACAAGCAGTAATTTTAGGATTTGATTTTAATATTCAAGTCAAATATTTCTGGAGGTAACACTATTTATCTTTCAGTTTGTGAGTATAATTTTATTTTCAACAACTGTCAGAAGTTGGCACGTTAAAGAAGTTTTATTCTTCCCTGATATAAAGCCACAATAGTGGCTTTATGAAATAAAGCCACAATAAAATCTTCAAGAAAGACAATGTAAATAAATATAGTATAAAATATCACCAAATATATTAATTTATATTACTTTTCAGACTTACATCACTGTTTTTTCAAGATCTGTCTCAAACTGTCACGTTCAGGCAATACATCAAACACCAACTACCCTTTATAACAAACATAACGAGGAGGTGGAAGTCACTTTCATAAATTTAAACTAACATGAGCTGAAACAAAACACTGGAAAGTGAAATGAATACCAGAGAAGCTCCAGCCAAGGCTAAACAGAAATAAATCTTTTGGAAATGGTGCAGTGAATAGAGAAGAAGTAAAGATCCTCGGAGAGGCAGCTGGCTTTATCAAGAACCAGTATCATCAGCGGTTCTCCCAGAAAGCCTAAACGATGCGTACAGAAAATCATGAAATCATGGAATGGTTTGGGTTGGAAGGGACCTTAGAAGATCATCTACTTCCAACCCCCCTGCCACGGGCAGGGACACCTGCATGCATCTTATTTTTTCTCTACTTTTAGTTTTCTCCCTGAGGATCAATCCTGATCAGCCAGAGGCGAAAAGGAGCACATTGGTACTGTGGTTTTGTTTCACAGAAAGACAAAATAGTTTGGGTTAGAAGGGATTTTGAAGGTCACCTAGTCCATCCCTTGCAATGAGCTGGGACATCTTCAACTAGACCAGGTTGCTCAGAGCCCCATCCAACCTGACCTCGAATATTTCCAGTGATGGGGCATCCACCACCTCTTTGGGTGGCTTCAGTGTCTCACAGAATCATAGAATAAAGAGTGCTGAGTGCCTGATGTGTGCAGTCAGCAGTAAATATAAACCATATCTACATATATTATATATGTGTACATATACATATATATATACATGAGCTGCGTGTGCGTGTTTGTGTCCATGTGCCTACTGGAAATACAGGATCAGTCTCATTCCTGCTTGGAACTGGGGCCATGGAGCTACAGCAGCCTCACTCCTGGTTTTGGGAACCCCTGACCCAACTTTCCTGTAAAGCAACTCTTGGAGATGCTCTACAACGTGTGCTTTTTCATCAGAAGTGTTTTAAATCATCTCAGAAAAGGAATTTTAATGTCTTTCTGCAGCTCAATTCTCAGAGTAGAAAGATAATTAATGGATGGAAAAGAGTCTGAAAGAGCCAGCGTTAGAGTATTTGCATGGAATGGCGTTTAGAGGGCCAGATTTCTCAGGAGGAGCATTGCAAACACGAATAACAACTGAAGTCGCTTCCACATGTAGTGAGCAATTCAAAATAGATAAGGAATGTCTTTTATTAACAAGACAAGAGTTTTCAGGCCACAGCTCCAGTGACTTGCTGAACAAAAGACTTCAAATCTTTGTTCACAAAGCTTTCAGATCAGGCACGAGCCACCAGCCAGACCAAAAGCAAGTTGCAGAGCACCTCATCACAAACATTATTGGAAAAAAAGAGAATATATTTATTGTACACACAGGTTCTTTCCAAAGTGCAGACCAAGATTTGTTCTTCCGTTAAGCAGGACTGCCCACACGCCCCACTTCACTTTTCAGAATGAATATAAAGTCTAGTTTGTCTAAAAAACCAGTTTTCCAGTAATTTCTTTCCACAGCCACACTTTTTCCTCTGTCAAGAACTAGCACACACTAACTTCTATAAGCAAAAAAAAGTTCTCATATACTTCAGCGAAAAGGTTTATAAATAAACATAGGGAGAACATATGTTTAAGTGAAAAGATCAGGGTTTTTTTTTTGTCTAAAGTTTCTCTAGAGTCTAGAGAAAAGATTCTAAATTCTCTAGATTTCTCTAGAAATCATATTTCATTGGATTTTGTTTTGAAACTTCATTCACGAAATTTTCAAAACTAGATGGTTAAAAGCATTAAAGCACTGAAAATATTATTATCTAGTGTGTTTTGCCAGAGAGAAAAAAATTGTCAAGAAAGTTAAACTCATTTTCATGTCTCAGATGTTCATCCACAAATTCAAGATAGTCACAGAGTACATAGATCACGTTCTTTTTTACAATGGCCATAAATCTCCATCAACAAAAAATTAAGTCTACCTCAACTTTACCCTGTCTTCAAACACAAAAAACATCAACAGCTATTTTCTGTCCCTTGATTGAAATATGAATTGCAGATTAGGGTGTGAAATTTTATCCACCATGCTTGAAAAGCAAAAAATATTTAAAACACAACAACCAGCTGCTGGACTAAATCATGTTTTTAATGGAAGTTTCAGCTATATGCCGGAAAACTTCCAGCAAAATTACATTAAAATCAGGCAGTCACTAGCACATACCCAAAGACAGACATTGCCAAAGCCATTTAACAGACAGAATAAATTTACATGAATATAACCTACTTCCTTGTGTTGCTTTCCGCAGCATCCCAGACTGTCTCTTAATAAATTTAATCAAACCTGAGCCCGGTGGACCCGCAGTTCTTGATAGATTTTTGTGTCAATCACGGCCTGAATTTCTCCTCCACAGGGAATTTCCTTCTCCACTGATCAATATAAAACTAGTTGCATTTAGACACTTGTGCTGTGAGTGTGGCATATACTGTACTTTTTATTCCTGTGACTTCTTCTTCACTTCCCTGAACTCCTCAGGATTTGTAGTTTCACTCTTTATGGCCGCGGAATCATGGAATGGTTTGGGTTGGAAGGGACCTTAAAAGACCATCTAGTTCCAACCCCTGCCATGGGCAGATTACTGTCTCCTTTCCCTCGTCTCTAATATAAAAAGACATGAATGACAAACTTCCACATTTCCCAGGTCTCCTTTGGCCCCCATCTGGGAGATCTTTTACACAACTCCAACAGCAGCAGATTAAACACCCACACAGCAAAGCATTCAATGGCCCAGCAACTGCATCATTTCACTCAGATGGTTTTGAAGCATAACTGTTCCTATTATGGAATCATTATGGGATACAGAGATACACGGGGATGAGCTTTAGGCATCAAATCTTTTCTTTTTGCTCTTTGTGTTTCTAGAACCCAACTTCGTCAATCAAACCTGTTGATCACCAGAGTTTTCTACAGCCAACAGAATTTACCCTTCCACACTACAGAAGTTACAAGAATCTGAACACCACAGGCACTCTCAGTCACTCCAAAGCATTTTGCAAATGATACAGAGCATTTGTTCCACACCTATCAATGGAAAGCAAGAGTCCCCGGAGTGAACTGCTGCCTTTAGCAGATTATAACAGCACCCAGCAAGGCAGGGCAGGAAATGAAGAGCACACCAAGAGCCAGCTGTAAGTGCCGCAGACATTTTTAGGTTGAGGACGTAATTATCCCAGCTGGAACCCTGCCAGGAAATCAGCCAGGCAAACACAGCCTCAGTTCATTAATGCAGCTCTTTACGCCACTGAGCTAAACATATCATTTCACATCACACCAGGGCTGGTCTCGTTTACACGGCTCGTGGGTGCTAATAACGGTGTGTGGTGTCTCCTGCTCTCCTCATTATGGGATCGTGTTGAACAGCCCCAAAAAAAGCTGCTCCACTTTTCTGACAGGCTTTTTTCCCAGCCTGCAGTGTTGACAAGAGACGAATGTCTGTGTCATTCTGTGTAATACTGTTTAAGGTCTTTTTTCCCCTCTCTGCTTCTTCATTGTTGTTTGAGTTTTGATTTTTTTAAAAATAAAGGTTAAAAAAAGGAAGTCTTACCGCCATTTAAAAAGTCAGAAATTCAGTCTAGATAAGAGAGTGTGCAAGTTTAGGTTGATGCCTCTAACTCAGGAGAAGGCTCCTGAGGAGAAGCTGAGTCAGCATCACAAACCCAAAAGGGAAAATGTTATAAATTCAGAGAGAACATGGACACTCGTGCCACCACTGAAGATGCTGAGCTACAACTTGACACAACACAAAATAAGTCATTTAAGCAACAGGAAACTGAAGTAGTTGACAAATGAAAATTAATGCCAGAACAGCCAGGCACCAGCATTAAAAATCTGAAATAAAAAAACCAACCAAAATGCCACCACCACAACAACAAACACCCAGCAGAAAAAATAATCAACAAAACCCACAAAACCCCACTAGAATATTGGAATATCATTGTACACAGAGCATACAGCAAATACTTAACTTAT
Organism: Cnemophilus loriae; assembly: GCA_013397755.1. Taxonomy (NCBI): domain Eukaryota; kingdom Metazoa; phylum Chordata; class Aves; order Passeriformes; family Corvidae; genus Cnemophilus; species Cnemophilus loriae. Next base: position 564,935 of record VZTF01000541.1, read on the forward strand.
TCTGACCTACTGGCAATTGAATATTTAAGAAAACCCAAACCACACAGGAACAGGAAAACAGTGAAACCAAATATACATAGAGTGGAGAGGAGGAAAAAATACCCTCAGGATAGAACAGACTGGAATATTCACTAATCAGTGCTTATATACACAAAATTTAACCCTGCCGTCTCATATGATCACTTCAGTCCAATTTTCACAAGATGAAAAAAGCAAAGTATGAGTTCTGAGGGAGTAACTCACTGAAAATTATTATTTTACACCCGAATTCTTTAGACTCCTCTTGAAACCTCAGTTGGAGATCTCTCAGTCTTGTTCTAAAACCCAGGGCTGATGATACTGGCAGGTGGTATCTTTAGATTATAGGACTTACAATGGAATAAACCTGAAAGGTACTTAATTCTGCTTCAATAAAGAAAATTACGATCAAAGACAATAAAACTGAAACATTTTGTTACAGGCATATATGAAAACATATTTTTCTCCTACCACACAGGTAAATTTGAAAGCATCTCATACCCATTTTACCTTTTCAAGGAAAATGGTCAGATATTGTGAGCATCTATTTATTTTATCACCAACACCCAGAAAATAATTGTCTCGATATTGCTATTATCTCTGTATTTTCAGGCTTTGATAATTTTTTTTAAATACATTTCAATATATCCTTGAAACTGCAAGTACTTCTATATCGCTGTTTTTTCTGGTTGATAATTGTTAGATTGTTCAGAAACATATGTGCCATAATCCTAATTCTACATTTGCACCCACAGGCTTTAAAGCACTGCTCAGATTTAGCCAAGTGAAAAAAATCACATCATTTTGTCACACAGCAGAATGAAAACCAGGCCGAAAATGGAACAGTAAGCTTTGGCACTGGGCAAAGCTTTCCTCCCATCGAGCATTTTGTCCCACATACCTTGTTTTCGAACATCTTCTACAGCAGCAACCAACTCCTCCTTGAGATCCTGGCTCTCTTTAGCAATCTGGTCTCCTTTTTCCAGGAAGTTTTGAGTGGCCTGCTCCACTGAGGCAGCCAAAACATGAGCCTTCTTCGAGCGCCCTTTCTTCTTGCCAGACGGTCCTTTATTGCTCGTGTTCACCAGCGTCGTTACCTTGGGGCAGGAAAAACAAGTTTTTGTCACTTTGAACGATTCCCCGACTATTAATAGGAACACCTAATTCAATCCTCACGCTATTTTCTGTGCCCTGGAAGGGATGTAGTGGCCACATGTTTTGAATAGATAAAATTGGAAGTATAAAATCCAGCAGCACGTCCCCCAAAAGAGAGTTTTCCTTTTAACCTCTCCTCAGCCTGGGCTAAGCAAATCACGGCCAAGCAGCAAAAAGAAAAAGATAAGAACCAGGCATGGCAGGGGAGTGGTGTCAAAGCAGCGTTTTTGTCCCTGGTTTTCATTTTTAAAAAATGAAGAGGCTGATAAAATGGAACCTGAACACACAAGGGTCAGAAACCACTCAAAAAGCAATTGTCCCTTGAGATAATGTACTGTCAGTGACATGCAAGTGGTGACAAAAACATTGTGGCTGTTTTCCAGACGTGAAAGGTCCGGAGAGCTCCCGCTGCAAAGATTATACAGGTTAAAACTCTTTGCCTTAGTGCTGCTTCACTATATTCCTAATATATTGTCATAAAACCACAGCAGGCAGTGAAATGATCCTATCAGTATTTAAACAGAAGGAAACTCTGCCTCCATGTTTGCAGAATCTCCTGAAGGAATTCTTTATTGAGCTGTCAATAAACTGGTTAGAAAGCTTAAAAACACAGCACAGTGTGTACACCCCACAGCTGAGTGCTGGGCAAAGAGGGAATCCTGCACGACTGCAGCAGTCCCAGGCTGGTACTCTGTAAAACAGGAATATTGAATTGGGTATTATCGGGTGTTAAATGCACAAAAAACCAGCAGTGGATCCATAAAGCTCAGGGACGAAATCCTCCATAACCAGGATACAAACCAGGGCACTTAAAGTGCTGTATCAGTTTTCTAAGCCACAGATTTGCTGTTAGAAAATAAATGCCCTCGCAATAAAGACATTTCACTAAAAACCAAAGTATTTGAAAACAAGTATAAAAACTCACTCTCATCCCTTACTAGAAGAGTGACAGGGTTTTGGGTACAGTTTTGACCAAAAAGCCTTTTATCACACTCTTTGTGCTACGTTTTTTTTCTCTTTCAGAAAGTTGGTTTTTTTTTCCGAATCACATCTAAAAACTAGAGACTGTGGAAGAATAAATATATGTACCTATATCTGTCTATCGATCTGTCTGTCTATCTTCCTATCTATCTATAAATATAATCAGGGCTTGGAAACACCATATGCATGGATGTATTGGGAGAAAAAAAATGCATTCCAGAGCCTTCTTTGAGGAAGGAGTCTGCCTGGCTACTGGAATGTAATATTTATCCATCATATGGAGGGTTTTTTCCCACTATTTATATCTAGAAATAATATTTTCTTTATTAGCTTTCCCTTGCAAATATTCCTCATGAAATTTCCTGAAGGTCCTTTCGTAGTTGATCATTGTCATTGGCATCTAGTTATGGACACCTACAGAAATGCAAATGATTCTAAACCACCACCAAACAATAAGAAAAGTTTATCAGAACTTCCCGATACGGAAATAATTATGAATTAAAAAAAATATTTAATAATGTTTTCTTTAAGGCCTTTCTGAAATAAGAGAACTGCTTTGCCCTATGCTGCCCAATATGCAGAAATAGAGAAAAATCACTTAAATTGTCTCCAAGTGCTCAAAATCTTCTCAGCTAAGAACTTCTGTGTCAGTCTGTGTAGAGCAGATGAACCTGTGCAGGTCCTAGAGATGAAGAGGATCCAGCACTGGCAGAAAACCTTTGCTAATGCTCCGAGCTGCTGAGTCCAGAACTCACAGTCCATAGGAAAATCCAAATTACCACAGAAAATCCAAATTACCACTTTTTGTACCACTTCTTCTAACACACGTGTAAGAAACAGCACGCCCAAAGTCAATCCTCTTTTTCAAAAGGAAACGCTGGTGTATTCTGCTTGATTCCAGTTCCTTCATAGAAGTTTTGCTGCTCTTTTTTTTCTAATTTATTTTGTTACTACCATTAAAAAAATAAGTTTCCATCATGTCAAAAGCTGGGACTCAAATATAATCATTGCGATTTCAAATATAATCATGGAAGATGTGCCAGCAAGAGAGCACAAGATCACAAATGGTGCTGGAGGCTTTGTTTGCCAATGAACCTCAATGATTTGTAAATCCCAAGCAAAGGCTTTAAAATTTTAAATAAGATCGACTGGCATGAAATCCAAAAAAAGCAACATCTCACGACCCTCTAATCAACAGCACTGAGACAAAGCAAGGAGAGAAATCATTCTCCACGTGGGGCTAGGACATTCCCTTGGAAAAGGGCAATTCTGGATTCCAGTCTCTGCACCAGCAGGTTGGGTTCTGGATTATACAGAGCTCTCATAGGAAGAAAACCACTCATAAAAACTGAAGTCTGGCCATTTTACCCACCTTGTGTCAGCTTCTTTAAATCACATTAAATTACCAGTTAAAGGCTAAAAAAGCAGTCTCTTCCAAATTTAGAATTCCTGTTCAGGAAAGTCAGTCCCTGTACTGGGACAGGGCAAAGGGGGAGGAAGGCTTCTGACACCAATGACAGAAAAACTCATGGCATATTAGCTACTTTCCCATTTTTAAAAAGCCAATAACCTATGACTTCATATAAATTGCATGGAAAAAAATGAAGAAAAAATAAAAACAACCTTTTATCTTATTAACAAAACTCAGTCTTCCAGCAAGGCTTTAAAGCTAAAACCAACTTTAAAGCTAAAAAAGTTTATTTTAAATATCTTACCCCACCTAAACTGGCACAAAGGAAAGAATGTCTCTATCAGCTTCTGTTACTAATTAATGCAGAACTCACCCAAAATTCTGTACAATTATCAAATATATCACTTGATGATTACCATAAGCTCATCTGGCAGCCCTGTAACGATCCTGGCTTTGTGATCACACTAGGGAACCTTGCTCTCTTATTTTATTAAAGAAGCTTCACACAGTCCTAGCCCAGATCTCTGCTGGAAAAACAGAACTTCACTAATTAATAGTTCAGCCCCATCTTGAATTAAGGCCTCCTTACACAGCTCCAGCAGCACAAAGGAAAGGTGAGGATGTCTTTGCTGAAAGCTGAAAATTCTGTTAGCATGGATTTCCCTATGGCAGAGGTCATGTGCGGGCAGGGAATGCCACAAGTGAAAGGGGATAGAGCTGGATCACACACTCATCATATTAATCCCCTGTCAGCAGCTCCAGCTCACAGAAGAACATTCCGGGCTCTCTGAATTAAACTGTCTTCCCTACAGATTCCTGAAAGGGGTTGGCCACAAGTTTAAGAGTTGTAATTCTCCCCCTCCGCCTTCTCTTTGCCAAGTATCTGCTGGAATTGCAGTAGTTACCCAAGACTTTCCATAACCACGTTAAAAACAAGCATATATTGACAGTTCTTGAGGCAAATATTGATAGGATTTTTTTTTTTTTTAAATTATCCTGCTAATCCTTGTGCTTTCTCTCTGGTCCCTCATACAGGACGGATGTCTTGGTATTGTGTTTTCAGCACAGACTGGGTGATGAAAGGATTGAGAGCAGCCCTTTGGAGAAAGGCTTGGGGACACTGGTGGCACATGGCAGGGGGACTGGACCAGGTGTTCTTCAAAGGTCTCTTCCAGCACAAATCATTCTATGATTCTGTGATTCTACAAATTTAAATATCAATGAGAGAGGCTGTTGGGAGTTTTTCTGAGGGTGGACAGCATTTATACGTTTCCTTGTTTTTAATAAACCAAAGGAGGCAAATCAACTACAGCTCTGCAAACACGTTCATTATGAAAACCATTCACACAAACAACTTGGGTCTGGTTATGACCAGTGAAATCAGTGTGAAAGGGTTTCTCTGAAGGATCACTAATTATTTGCAAAAAAAAATTAAAATTCACTATTCTGCCCTATGCCCCTTGAATTTTCAAGTAAATATTATTTGTTCTTCCCAGTGGCATTTCTTGGATGTGAACAGCTACGGGTTACTCCTCTCTTCTCATGCACTCATAGATCACCGAGGTGCTGGAAACACTCAGTGACCTGAGCAAAGACAGCCCTGACATTTCAGCGGAAGGGCCCTTTCTCTCCTGGAGATCAGCTGCCCTTCCACTCCACTGCACCATCTCATTGCCTCACTGCTGGTACAGTGGTAACCCCTAGAGCACTCAAAATCCTGCGCTTCCAAAAGAAGTCTGTTCCATCAAAGGAAAAAAAAAAATCATTACAACTGTCTGGAAACACAAAACCTCTTTTTCTGAACTGTCTCATGGCTGAGTTTGCTTTTTTTTTTTTGTTTCCTTTGGCAGAAGAGACCTTTCAAAATACCAGGTGAGAGAAGCAGATTGTGCTGGAGGCTAAAGCACCAGCAGGGCCGTAGGAAGATCTGATTTGATTCCCTGCTCCAAATGAGGTAGAGAACAGACCTGAGCACTGTGATTGTGACCTTCCCTTGGACCATCCAGCAGCACAGCAAACAGAGATGCAATTTTGCCCTACCAATTCCTGCCTCTGCACACCAAAGACTTAAGTTATGATGTGGCTCTCAGCAGCAGCTCATTAGCTGATCCCACTCCAACTGCAAGGTGTTACTGAGGAAAATACAGGAGAAAATGCTTTCAACAACTACTTTTCATTCGCATACAAAAGAGAAAAGCAGCTAAACTGGATTTTTTCCATATTTGTGCAGAGGAGCAGATAACTTGTCGGGTTTTTTCCAATGTTTGTTCTTATTCTCTAGTGCCACACACAAAAAAAGGGTTTTTTTCCCTATTACACCAATATGTGTGAACACAGATGTTCTGCTGAGCATGATTCAGACTGTAACATAACTCCATTTTTTGATAATAACTGCTCTTCAATTTTCCCTATCAACTTGAGTAATTTGCCACTGTCCTTACCCCATAAATCATAACAGCTTACATAATTAACTCTTGTAATTATCTCTGCACGATTAGCACCAGCTGTCTACCTAATTCATAGAACTGAAATTCTCTTTCTGTTCTATGTGGATATTGGGATTCTCACTGATGAACAGAACTTTGCCTATCCACACTGAATTGCAGTGGTTTAACCCAGCTTTTTGTACTCCTTCCAGCTCCCCTCGGTGTTTGCAAACACCTGCGGGTTAGAGGCATTCAGAAATAAGCAGACTCCTCTCTCTAATGCATAAATTATTAGCTGGGGTGCTACAAAATGCCAGGGACACACCTCCCTTTTGGCTGGGAAGCACCCAGATAACTGAGGCAACACTGATTAGAGCCAGGATGTTTTAATCCAGCGTAGCTTGAGGACAGCGAGCAGCTCCAGTTCACGTTTCCGCTGCCAAACACTAATTCCTGAACAAATCTGCATATTTCTATTCTGCCCACATGATGTACCTTTAGGATGTAATTTGGAGATAGCAACACCGCTGCTGTTAATTTATATTTTTTTCTTATCAGTGCTCCCACCATGGGAAGAGGTTTGCATCCTGGCCAATGTGAATGAATATTATATAAGGCACTTCGAAAGTTCTTCGGCAAGTATTAATTCTCTGTGGAATTTCTGGCTACTTGTTATGCTATCAAAAAGAATAAAAAAAGAAATAAACCACCCTACACTTACCTTCCTCCTACAAATCTTCCCGAAAAACTATCAAAAATTTCTACAGCAGACACACAAACCTGAAATATGTTTTCACAAAACATATTGTTAAGAAAAAGAAGAATAGAAAAACACAATTACATGAAGAATCATGGTTATGTTCCTCCTACAAATCTTCATGAAAAATGTATACAACAGCCATGAAAACCTGCAGTATGTTTTCACCGACTCTCCCATAACTGAAACAAGAATCAATATAAATTAAGCTAATAAAATGTCTCCCATAATACAATCTGCCTCTAATTTGTAATAAATTAGGAGCAAAGATTATTAAATTCTCCTTTTGTAAAACATTTCTCCTGTTAATTGGCACTAAAGGACTGTGACGCTATTTAGAAGCCAAATACGAATTCCAGGAGTTACCTGGTAGACAGGAAAAAGAGATTATGTCAATATTCCACTCATGAAAGACAGAGGATTTCTATTCCTCATGTTTCCCAAGGATTCACTTGCTCCTGTACGTTACTTGAGGTTCCTCACACCATCCAATTGTCAACTGGTAACTCCAGGAGTTGACCACCTCTTGGAACTGGCAGCACAAGGAACATCTATCACAGATCCCCTCTCTGTCTCTGTGCTGGCAGGATTGCAAAACCTCACTTTCAAGAACTAAATAATCCCACTCCTGAACACAGATTTCCAGTATCTTGTTAGGATTTTGGCAATTCCAGCTTTTGCCAAGAGAGAAAAGCTGAAGCAGGTGTTTAATTGGAGCAACTACACATTCTTTAGCAAAATCATTGGCTTAATCTGACTCCTAAAAAATCTGTCCAATGCCTTTATATGAAAGAAAAAGATAAAAGTTGAATTTTAAGATGCTCCTCTCAATGTGTATTTTCTAATTGCACAAAAAGGCTTGATCCCAGTGAAGTCCAACAGCTGAAGACAGCACAGAATCCACAGATTCCCATGATTTCATTTTTTTTAGGTTACACCAAGCAAGTTAGGCTGTACCATTTCAAAAATTCATGTCTATGGCTTGTGTTAAACATGCATTTTCTGTCATCTCTTTCTCCATTATGTATAAGACTAGTTCATGATCATCCTGCGCTGAAAAGAGGAACACGAATTTTTCCCCACACAAGGGCATAATTTTGGCAGGATGACCACCTTAGGGGCCAGACCATGAACTGGGGGGCACAGCATTGCCTTGGGGGTAAGAAATGTGGGTTTGAAGTTCCTCAGGCTCAGCAGAGAAGTGAAGCAAGTCTTCTTCCTTCAGCAGTGACCACCTTAACACCTGGGATATTTTATAAGGAGGTGGGCTGCAACACCAGCATGCTTGGCCTTGAAATGAGAAGAATGAGCCATTTTTTAACCCTAACGGAAGATTTCTAACTAAGTCCAAGCAAACTTTTGCTCTATTAATCACCATGGGACATAAACTCCCCTCTGCAGGCTCAGAGTTCAGCATATAAATTCTGGAAAGGGATGGGATTTCAAAAAGCTCCCTTTCACATCTCTGCCACAACATCTTCCAAATCTCAGGTCTAGGCTTCTCTTCTCTTCTCTTCTCTTCTCTTCTCTTCTCTTCTCTTCTCTTCTCTTCTCTTCTCTTCTCTTCTCCGTGTGTTGAAAAGGAGAACTAATCATGTAACTTGTGTTTATGGATTACACTCCCAGAGCTGGGTGCCTAAACAGACTTGCCATCTCCAAACCTTTGAGTCTTCCAAAGCTCTAAATCAAGGATCCCTCTGCTATAGCATAGATTGAATTTTAATTGGAGCAACATTTGGAGACACAAATCCTTCCTGCTTGTGATCCTGCCACTATCCTCCTTCCGATTCTCATTGTCCAAGTGAGACAACATCACGTATCCATGTGGGAGCTTAAAATGTTGAAACCACCAAAGGCAAAGTTATTTGGCTCCAAATTGATCATCTCTGTGCAACTCAGTGGTTTAAGCTGAGCTTAACAGCGGTTTTACAGACCTAAGCAGTGGTTTAACAGACCACAATTCAAAAAACATTCCTTTAAAGAGTAAAACACGAAATTTATCTTACCCCAGCTAAAAACAATCTGAAGGCTGGAGTCTACCTGATAATCAGTAAATACACATTAAATGCAGTGACCTCAACGCAGCCAGAAATGTCAACTTCCAGTGCTGTGTTAAATGATCGTGGCAACCACTGAGCAGTAATTGAGGATGAAGTAATTTTTTGCATCCAATAACTTTAGTTAACTTCTCACAGTTAATAAGTTATTACTACTGCAACCCCCTGCTGACATCTGTTATTTTCCTTGTTAATTAAAACAGTAAATGTCACTATGCCATAAGTGCGTGTTTTTCTCCAATTTTACCAACTTTTAATTTTGGGCAAAACTTCGTTGCACTACTTTTGGATGTAGAAGAAGAGTCATCATCATTTACAGTTTGCTGTAAGGATATGAAGCCCTCCAAAAAAGCTGTCTGCAATCTATGTGAATGATACAAAAAAAAAAAAAGTACAAAATAAAAAGTATAAATCCACACTTCATTAACTCTAATTCCTTCCAAAACTGAATACAGAGCTAGTAGTCAAGCTTACAAACACAGCACACGCAAAATGTGAGATATGTAGAGTCAATAGCTATGTATTACTATCACAAAATTAAGCCCTGTGGTACTCAAAGGGTATCAAAAATAAAGGATTACTGGTATTATGTATTATGTGGGAGAAAATCAACAAGTTTTCATTTCCATACTCAGAGCTATCCACATTAATCAATCAGAAAAGAAGCCACTTGGCCTAAATATTACTAAGTGGATCCTCAAAATCTCAAAAAAACCAAGATGAGGGAAACACACACGTGTGCAGTTGAATTAGAACCAAATGCAAGTGCATTTATACTCATCTCAAAAGTACCAAATCACTTGAGAGCTGTAAAACAAAAAAATATACCAAAAACCTCCTTGGCATCAGACTGTCTCCCATTCCACCAACAGCCTTTATTTCTCCCAGTTCTTTAGCAGAACAGAGAATAAATCCAAAGGATGTCGGACTGATTGAAGGAAGATATTGCATTTAACCACATGAGGGCACACTACACTAGAGTAACAGAAAAACTCCTGTGAAATGCCTGGATTCACTGTACTTTGTGCTGTTTTATTGGATCTGCAGGAGAGCACAAGCCTTGGCACTGTAAACAGCACACGCTCGACAAACGGAAATTCTTAGCTGATATTTAATGCACTATTTTCTTGACACTTGTAGTCGGTTTAAAAATCTGTTAGCAATCATAAAAGCAGCAGTATTTAAGATGTAGTTATCAAAGGAACTCAACCACCGAGCAGGCAGCAAGTTGTACTGGCTAGGGGGAAAAAAAGGAAAAGTGAGACAACAACTGCTTTAGTGAGGTTCGACAGCTTTCTGTAACCAGTTCTGGGGTCGTGGACTCTCCATCCCTGGAGGTGTCCAAGGCCAGGCTGCACAGGGCTTGGAGTAACCTGGCGTAGTGGAAGGTGTCCCTGCCCATTGCAGGGGTTGGAACTGGATGATTTTAATGTCCCTTCCAACTCAAACCATTCTATGATTACACTGAGGGAATAAAACACCTGAAAGTTTTATTTCCTGCCTTACTAGATACCACATCTGGAATAGAAACTTCAATGTTATCTTTCTTTAGGCTTCTTCTCCAACGACTAAGACATTGTATGAGGGCAAATAACACAAAAGGATTTAAATAATCCTTAACTGGATACCAAAATAAGATAGCAGGCAACTACAAAGGCAGGTAGCACAACGTTTAAGCTTCTCACAGGCAGCTGATCTCCCCAGGCTTCCAGCAGCCAAAGGAGAGACACCGGTGCTCTGACTGATGGAGCCACCAAGAGTTGCCTCCTCAGGGTAATGTTATTGTTTGTGAACTGCCCTAAACAGCACTGAAAACAATCTCATACATCACTAAATACGAAAGGCAAACGATTCCCAGGAGTTTCTGCTTCAGTTAATGTAAAGTACTGTAAGTGAAGGAACTAAAATATTTCAGACATCTGTGGTGAGTTAGTGCTCTGGTTTCTCTGTAACAACACATATATCTTTTTTTAATGAAAACCTTGCCCATAAAGAACAGCTGAAAACAGAAACAAGCAATCTTCCATTCTATAAATACACAGATTAAATCAAAACTCCCTCAGAATGGATTCGACTTAATTTTCTGGGGGGTCTATTTTGAATAGTAAGAATAATAATGAAATTAACTTTTTCTTCATGCCATTCCATTTCACTCAGGCTTATGTTACGAACAGCAAAGAATATCCTGGTGAGATTGCAAATCCAGAGCACCTATGAATTCTCCCTCAGAAAGGCAGAAGAGAGTATTCCCTGAAGGGTGCTTTATTTAGGTTGTTTATTTCGCACATTTCACACACTGTATAAAATCTCCATCACCAACTTAAAATTCCAACATTAGCACAGAATCATAGAATATCCTGAGCTGGAAGGGACCCACAAAGATCATCCAGTCCAGCTCCTTGCCCTACACAGACACCCCAACAAAACCACCCTGTGCATCCCTGGGAGCGGTGTCCAAGCCCTCCTGGAGCTCTGGCAGCCTCGGGGCCGTGCCCATTCCCTGGGGAGCCTGGGCAGTGCCCAGCACCCTCGGGGGGAAGAACCTTTCCCTGATATCCAACCTAAACCTCCCCTGACAGAGCTCTAGCCCTTCCCTTGGGTCCTGTCCCTGTCACAGGGAGCAGAGATGGGAGCTGCCCCTCGGGAGGAAGCTGCAGACCCTGACTCTTCCCCAGCTGAACAAGCCCAGTGACCTCAGCCACTCCTTGTATGGCCCCTCTAGGGCCTTCACCATCTTCGTAGCTGTTCTTCGTAGCATCATCATAACTTAATTTAGGCTGGAAGGGACCTCTGGAGATCTCTAGCCCAGCTCCTCACCAAGGCAGGCCCACCTCCAAAGTATGATAAGTTTTGCTCCAGTACTGCAGTGCCTGGTTTACTCACAAGCCCCAAAAAGGACTCAGTACTGCAGATGTTGTCTTAGAACGACTGCTTAGAGGGAAACTCTCACTTCCCTTCACTCTCTATTTCTTCTTATGCTAAACCCACCAAAGCAGCTCCACGTTGATGCAGCTCTCCAGTCCCAGGTTCTGAACTTTCCAGCAGGACTCTCACATTCTCTCTGCAGAGCAGCGCTCAGTCAGCCTCTACCCAGCCCGTAGCGCAACACCAGGTGACTCCATCCCCCCGCAGGACTCTGCACCGGCTTTTGCTGAGCTTCACTTGGTTCTGCCAGCCCGTTTCCCCACCTGCTGGGATACTCCTCGTGCCAGCACTACTTCTTCAGCGTATCGACCTTCCTCCCAAACTGGTGCTGCCTGGAAATTTATTGAGGGTGCATTTCCCCCCCTGCCCACACCAGTGACAAGACATTAAACAAGGTCAGCTTGACCCCAAGCCCTGCAGGATTCCCTCGCAATTGGTGGCCATCAATCTTCCACCCCTACTATTGAAGTCCAGAAGTCCAGCCAATTTCTGACCTCCTTTGTAGTCCCCGTATCCCCTGAACATTGTAGAGAGACTGAGAAGGCAAAGCCTGTATTTCATCTCCAGTTAGAAAGTAAAGCCTATATTTCATCTATGTTTCTCTCTATTGTGTAACTTTTGCAAAAGAATACAGAAAAAGAAAATATCCTGAAAAAACCACCACCAGAAAAAGAACAGAATTGTGTTATTACAAACAACTTGTGTGAGAGATTTGAGGGAGGCTGTGGAAAGGTTGCTTTGGATGTTTTTATTCGTTTTTTTTTTAATAGCAACTGACTGAGCTTTCAAGTCATTACTATATAGCTACAATGAGATTCAAAGCGATCCTTTGATGGTCTTACACAGGGTGCATCTGCCACGGGAGATCAACCACCTCACCCACTTAGGCTGGGGGGTGCTCACATCACTTTCCAGTACAGCGTATTTCATGAATTACAAGGGCATGGTGCTAAGCTGGCCCACAAACAGGGAATCACAGAATCATGGAATGGTTTGGGGGTGGAAGGGACTTTAAAGACCATCTGGTTCCAACCCCCACGCCATGGGCAGGGACCCCTCCCACTATCTCAGGTGGCTCCAAGCCCCATCCAGCCTGGCCTTGGACACTGCCAGGGATCCAGGGGCAGCCACAGCTTCTCTGGGCACCCTGTGCCAGGACCTCACAGGGAAGAATTTCTTCCCAATATCTAACCTAAATGTCACCTTTTACAGTCTAACCCATTACTTCTTGTCCTACCACTATAGTTCCTGATGAAGAACCCCACTCTGCATTCTCTGCAGCCCCTTGGATACTGGAACCTGCTGTGAGGTCTCCACACAATCTTCTCCTCTCCAACCCCAACTCTCTCAGCCTGTCTTCATAGGGGAGGTTCTCTGGTCCCCTTCTCAACTTCGTGGCCTCCTCTGGACTCGTTCCATGTCCTTCATACGTTGAGGGCACCCAAAATGTACCCAGCACTCCAGGTGGGGTCTCACAAGAGCAGAGTAAAGGTAAAGAATTACCTCCCTCGACCTGCTGGGCACACTCCTTTGGATGCACATTTATTTTGGAATTTCATCACTGGGCACCTGCCAAGGCAGTACAGATGCTAATTCAAACAGCCTGTCGTTCAGAGACAGAATTCCAGACATGGCAACAGAGAACATTTCCAGAAACCTCCTTTGGTCAAACTAGAAGCAAGCACTGGCTTTCTCCCAGGCTTCGCCAGGGACTGATCCATCTCTGTCCTCCTCCTGCTGTTCTAGATTTTTTTGTCAGAACAACAGAGAGCAACAACATCATCCCACACAGCACTAACAGCCACTTCTGTCCCACACACTCCACAGACAGATCGACTTGAGGAGACATCAACATTTTTTTTTTCCTTTGTTTGTTTCAACAGAACCATGACTAATACACGTAATTATGCCACTGCATATGGAACCTAAACCTTCCTGACCACCCCAGCACTAGGCATTTGTCTGCCTACCCGATCCCTGGATTTGGGGCTGTGCTTTTCTGTCCCATGGCAAAGTTCAGGCTGTTTTCCCCTCCTGCTGCAAATTAAATACTCCTTCCTAACCCACTGTCTCTTGCCATTGCCACCATCGGCATCGATTTTCCGAATAGCAACACAACAACAGCAGCTCTGGATTAAACTTGAACCTGTGGTGAGGGAAACAACAAAATCTCAGAATTTGAAGGGAAATAACCCCAACTGGCAGCGACAGCCAAGGAAAGTCTTAGAAATGTAAAAGAATCTGATATATATTCCCAGCACTAAGTGGCAATTGGCAGAACAGAACAGCAGGTGCCAAAGAGAAGTTGGTGTGTCTGAAACACAAAGTGACATTAAATTGGTTTCCAGCTCATTCTGACTAAAGCAAAGAGACACAAAATAAGCTTTTTACTAAAACCCAAATGCATTAATTAACACTAAATATATGGACTTCAGGCTGTATTTGTAAGAATAAGCTATTTAACAGAGATGTCATCCTTAACAGCATATAATTCCATACTACATTTTAACAACAATTATCTCAGTAGGCTATTACTGCTAAAAATTAAAAAAGAAAAAGAACAGATCTTTTCAGTCAGCTTCTTAACAAGCACATCTAAACTGTTTTCTTTAATTATTAAAAAGAAAGCCTTTAAAAAAATGCCAAAATTCTCCAACATAACTGTTAGAGAACACAAAGCCCTGTAACACAGATTTCCCTTCTCACTAAATACTGCTCAAGCAAAGAATGGTTGTTCTTCACAAATGCTACTTAGAAATGTTGAAAACCACCCAACATAAGTCTTCGGGGATGCAGTTTAATTTCTTTGCCTTCAGTGCAATGCATAAAGTCAGTAGAAATCTGTACATCTCTAAGTGGCAAAAAAAAACCCGCAAGGATTGACTCACAAAAAGTCCAAAAATGTGCAAATAAATACAGCTGAATGTACAAAATGGGAAGTTTTAGGCAGTTACCACAGGGAATGAGTAACAGCTGGCAAAAATACCATCCACAGTATAACCTAGGAGACTCTAGAGGCTGGGAATAGTAAAATTAAGATTAGTATCTAGGAGTGGAAATGTTTGTTAAGTTCCAGTCAAAGCAGGAAAAAAGGATTAAAAGAACAAGCATTTAGTCAAACTAAACATAAAAATTCTTCCACTCTGCCACTTGAAAGCTCACACATTAGGCTAAGTACTGCTCCTACTTCTGCTTCAAGGAGCATGTTTATACTTGGGTTGGGTATTGTTTGTGTCCTTTTATCTTAGATATAATGAACCTCTTTTTATTAACTGTGTTAATTGATTAAAGTTTAATTTAAATATGAATGCATCTCCTGCATTGTTTCTAGATAAATTCTCATTTTTGCCATTTGCTGTAAACTATATGAATATCATTATCAAGGAAGGAAGAAAATACCTGATTTTCCTTCTCCTTTTTTTCTTTTCTTTTTTTTTTTTCTTTTTTGTTATGAAGAACACAGTTCTGAGCCATTAGAGAAAAAATTCCCTTATAATTTTAAAGGGAATTGCATTTCTATAGTGTAAAAGATTAAGCCAGGTATGTTCTGGAGTGAGTTAACAGAAGGCAGTTTGCTGTTAAATCACTACAGAAGATAATTCTACATCACTGAACAAAGCCTTCACTAAGATTTATCTATCAAGGCAAATTCTATAATTTGTTATTTATAGGGATTATCCACCAGGATGACAGAATGATGAGTAATTGAAACCAATACCTTCCTCAATGCAAATGTGTGAAGTTTTGGAGGTGCCAGCAGGCTAAGAGAGATATAAAAGGCTATTTATTTGATTGTTACAAAACTGTACTGGAAAGATTCCCTGCCAGAGCTGCCAGTGCTTCTCCTCTCCCACAAGAACAGCTCTTTTTTCTGATCTACAGCCCCAACAAGGATCTTTTTTAGGCAGCAGCACTGGCCCATCACAAACAGCAGCCGATGACTTGCAGCTGCTGGTCCTGCTCCACCAGCAGCCACAACCATACCAGATTTCCACTTGGCTCAAATAAATCGTCTTATTCACCAACTGATGGAGTTAAACTCGTGCAAAGCCCACTATGGCCAATGACTGTGAATTTAAAATCAAGACCAAGCTGCCCAAATGATTTAATATACATGATAATACAGTGTCAGCAGAAGTAAGAGCCCTCATGCAAAGACTGGTTGTATCACTTCAGTCTTTCGATGCTGGTTAGCATTTAGCTATCAAAATTTATGACTTTGCACTTTTTCCACTCAATATTGTAAATATTGGACCTCTTCAAGGCAATTCTCTTTGGGACTCCTGACATTTAAAATAAAACAACAGCATAAGGAGCAAATGAACTTTGTTACATTTAGTGAGGGACAACGCATTCAGATTCTATTTCCATCTATTGAAACACTTAATTTAAAAATTCAGTCAGGATTGTACTGCAAGCTGGTTTCGCTCTTTTGTTCCAATTATTTACTTTCTCCTACTTTTTGCCTCAAGTTTCCTCATTAAAAAATAAACAGCCAAACCTTTCCTGTTCACACAAGTCTTGATGACAGAGTGCTAACTAAAAGGAGTTTCCTACGAACTGAAAAATAAATGCCAGCCTTACGAATTACACTTAGTTATTACTATTTATTAAGTATTTCAAATGCCTATTTTTAAGTTTGAAGGCCTTTGTTAAGCGAACTGGTTTTGCAATAAATTTTAGGCCAAATTAATGAGATTGGCTGTGTTGACACACTGTTGGAGAGGTGGGAAGAGGTTCTAGAGGTAGGTGTGGGAGTGGGATACAGCAATGCACACACCTAACAAAGGTTGTTGAGGTGTTTGAGGTTTTCTTTGATTTTTTTTAATACTTAACTGGAAGAAAAAACAAGAAACACATCCTGTGGAAAACCTTTTTTAGGTTTAATCAGTCCTACATCATACAAGGAAGAGGAGAGACTGCTCAGTGCATATATTTCAGCCAAATCAAACTATCAGCACTTTGAAATTTAAGGAACTACGAGATTCCTCAAATCTCTGCACTTTATTGTGCAAACCAAGAACCTGAACTTCGATACAAATTGCTAAGTAAATTTTTTTTAACTGCTTGGTCAGATGATTTCTAAAACAGGAAATCTCCGCAAAACAAAAATATATTGATTTATTGTGAATTGTTGAAAGTTAACCCACAACTTCAAGAGAAACCTGGCAAAATGACAATCTCACTGCACTCATCCCACCAGAGTCCAGTGGTCTCAGACACAGAACCATTCCAGTTATTAATTTGTGAAGGAATTGCTGTTAGCTGACCAGAAACTCTCTAAAGCTTGACAAACATCTTAGCCAACGTCTTGAAAACATCAGCACTTAAGAAGGATGTGTCTAAAAGAACAAGTATCTTTTGGGAAGTATTTATAGGAAATTAAAGGTGGGATTACACACATTGAATAGCAGGAAATGTTTGTTTTCAGGAAGCCAAACAGAATAATTAGAAATATTTACACTTCCTGGGTGTCACCCTCTCTTTTCTAATATTCCTCTGTGTATTCAAGATTTGTTGTTATTGTTGATTTTAATAATTTGAAAAATTTTCAGCCATGACTGTGAATACAAATTAATTAAAATAAAATCAGGAGGAAAGGTTCCATTCTTAAGGAACTAAATGAACCCAGGTCAGCACCCAAAGATTTCATGCAGTATTAGAGAAGCACAAACTGTTTTTATTAATATATTCGGATTTCCAGAGAAACTAGAAGCTGCTCAGTACTGGAGTAACCATGGATATGTTTATTCTCCACCAAAGGCTTGCTTGGGAATTCCGATTTCATAGAAAATGTTGTGGGTATTTTTTTTTTTAATAATATTGACTACAGAGTAGGTAAGATAAAATTACATTACATGTTAAAATACTCATAATATAGCAGGAAAACAAGGGGCAAACAACAAACCTTGCCTCTAAATGAGGCCGGATTTGCCTTTAAGTGACAGATGTTGTTTTACAAACACAATTCACACACAGAACACCTTCAATATTCCCCATATGTGTCACCACCAAGCAAACTTGAGATCTAAATAACCTGATGTTTTCCCACACAGGCAAATGCAGGTGGAAGTAATGTGTTCAAGAGTCTTAAATATTCACTTTTATTCATAAATGGAACAAAAGTCACAGAAAGGACATTAAGTGAGACAACCTCAGACAATTACCATAGAAACCCACTTACATCTGTTCAATATTTTTGGCCAGAAAATGAATGTAAGTCGTTAAGTATTTACGCTCTCTTAAATACAATCTGTTATAAAGGGGAAAATGATTAACTTTAATATTTGATTGCACAAGCGAAGGTTTTCACACCTGTGAACTTTTGAAAACCCCAAACATTTCCTGCTTAGCCACAGAGGCTCTGAGGGCTGTTGTCCCCCTGCCATTTCAACATCTCTGATAAACTCTGCAGCTCCAGCAGAGGCTGGGAAGGGGCTGAAGCCCAGGCAGGTGCCATTATTCACGAGGCACGTGATGCTCCTGCCTGAGTAATGCATCCCAACTTCGCTCTGCTGACTCGGGGCACAGCCTGCTCTCCCAGATAAAGTCTCCATTTAAAATCCTGTTGCCACGACAAGAAGAGCTGCTGATTTATCCCCAGCCGATGAATTCCCCGATTTTTAAGAAGGCATCAGGTTGCTTATTAGTCTCAAAACTTGAGCACCAGCTCAGAGGGAAGCCAGAACTTCCCCAGCAAGAATATTTAGGCTCTTTTAGACTAAGTGGAAAGGAATGATTTGTTAGGAGAATAAGAAGTCTCAGTGCTGACCTGAAACTATGCCGTCTCTAAAAATAATAAAAAGGAAAACCTACACATACACACACTCCAGGAGCACATTCCTTCCTTCTGTTTAATACAGGAAAGAATCACCCTCTCAGAGATAGCAGAGAAATTTCCCAGAAAAAGGCAAAACACCACGAAGACTCCCACAATATTTAGTTAAAGTTGCATTTCTCATTATTTCTGATTATCAATCTCTGTGTGAAGAAAGAGTGTGGTTGTTTATTCTTGACACAGGCCTTGATCTCAATCCCACCACTTTAAAAAAGTCTTACTGCTTTCTTAGACCAGCAGAATCTGACAATCTTTTTCTCCTTAAAGAAAAACATCTTGAGAACTGAAATGGGAGAAAGGTCAAAAAAAGCATCATAACCTTTCCTGCTTGCTCTATGACAAAAATCTTAATATTATGCCTTGTGTTTGTTCACTTTTTTTTTTCCCAGGAAATTGTTCAGACTGTAGTCATAACCTTTCCCAAACCCCAGAATAATATCACTCAATAATAAATGTAATTAAAATGTAACAGCTAAGATCCCTGGACTCGAGATCTTACATACAGAGTACCTCTGCTCATCAAAGGTCTCCATCAGTTTTCCTACTTCCTCTCGGGCCTGTGATAGAGATCTTGGAAGTGAAATACTTCAGCCTTCACATTTAGCTGAAGGATAATAAATAAAGGGATGTAATAAATAAAAGGACATAGGAATAAAAGGACATCGGAAAGATACCCGAGAACTCAAGAACAATTCTGGCATTTGATATATGAATAAAGTGGAAAGGAAACAGATGGCACAGTATGCATAAAATCCACTATTATGCTAATGAAATTAATCAAACTAAAGCTGACCACAAAGTAGCACAGAGGACACTTGCTGCATTTAGGGATAAAATGGGAGATAAACTTCAAAGCTAAAATAAAAAGGTATGCACAGTGAGGAAAAAACAAGGATATACATAAAGCTATTGTTGTTCCAAAGAGATGCTGGGATTGCCACTGCTCACTGATGGTCACAAAGGCAAAGGAATGAAATTCAGCAAAACAAAAAGACAAAAAAAATCATTCTGGCACCATATGCATGGAAAGAGTGTAAAAATATCTGGGCTGTCTCACTCCAAAACAGGGCCAGCTTCACCTCTCTGTCCTTCCTGGCACTGGCACAGCAGAACTGGTATCTCCTCTGGTTTTAAACACCTTGAAATGACCCCAAGCTGCACCAGGGGAGGTTTAGATCAGGTATCAGGAAAAGGTTTTTCACAGAAAGGGTTGTCCAGCATTGGAACAAACTGTGCAGGGAAGTGCTGGAGTCATTGTGCCTGGAAGTGTTCAAAAAATGTGTGGATGTGGCACTTGGGGATACGGTTTAGTGGTGAACGTGGTGGTGCTGTGCTGATGGTTGAACTTGATGATCTTAGAGGTCTCTTCCAACTTTAATGATTCTGTGATTCTATGAATACCATCCACTGCATGACTTCCTTGGGAAATCTATTTTAATGCTTCCCCAGTCTTACTACAAGAGAACTTTTTCCGATATCAATTTGCAATCTTCCCCTTTGGAAATTAAGTCCATTATTTCTCTTCCTACCCACTCCTGCCACAGAGAACAAATTGTCCCATAGCCTCCTCATGTATTTGAGAACTGCTACATTCCACTCCACTCACCTTTCCTTAGAATAACTGCTGCAGTTTGTCCCATCTTTCACAGAAACTCATGTTTTCGAGATTTCTAATCTTCGTCACCATTCTTATCAAGACCCCTTGTAACTCAAATCTTTCCTCGATGCAGGGCTTTGACTGGGCATCATATCAAATCTTGGAGGGGCAGACACTGATTTCTGCTCTCTGTGACAGTGACAGGACCCAAGGGAACAGCTGGAGCTGGAGGGGAATGGTCACCTGAGGGGAGGGTTAGTCGGATATCAGGAAAAAGTTCGTCCCCCAGAGGGTGCTGGGCACTGCCCAGGCTCCTCAGGGAATGGGCACGGCCCCGAGGCTGCCAGAGCTCCAGGAGGGTTTGGACAGTGCTGCCAGGGATGCCCAGGGTGGGATTGTTGGAGTGTCTGTGCGGGGCCAGGAGCTGGACTCAGTCCTTGTGGGTCCCTTCCAGCTCAGGATATTCTGTTATTCTATGACCTTACTCGACCAGCACAGCCCCACCAGGGCTGAAAAGCATGGAAGGAATATTTTTCAGGAAGGTTTATCTCTGATCTACAGCCAAATTTAGTGCAGGCCTGCTTAGTAAATCACAACACTCTTGCCATGCTCATCTATGAGCCTCTACCACTCCTTGTCTCCTCTGCGATGGCAGCTCACTGATGTGTATTTATGCAGTTAATTACACTCGGCCAAAGGCAGAGCTTTCTAATTGTCTAGACTGAATTAGATTCCATATTTTCAGATTATCATTTGCACTTTGCCAAGGTTATGCTGACTCCTCATTCTGGCTCCCAGCAGGCTTCCAGCCCCAGCTCGAGCTTGGTGTTGAAGGCATCTCTCCATTCCATTGTCTGGACCTTTAGTTAAAATACTGAAAAAATCAGAACACCACTTGGTTGACATAACTTTATTGACAGTGAAACCAGGCAGTAGATCTCATTCCATAGCAGCTGCACCTAAACCACAGCCTCCCCCTGAAAACGTCACTTCAGGCAGTATTAAAAGTTTTGAACAAGTCAAGATACACAGCACCAAGCTCTCCTTACTGGGTCAAGTTTCATCCCTGTTACAGGAGGTAACTGCAAAAATCCACGTTTCTTACACCCTGTACAAACACCACCAAAAGTGCTGACAAGAACTAGCTGAGAATCAAATCTGCCTCAAAAACCAGGCAGCAGAGCTGGAACAAAAAACTGAGGGAGGAGAGTGACTGGAGAGAGCAAAACTTCCTCCCTGCACACACCTCTTTGTGAAACCTTCATGAATTTTGTGTTCTACCTCCTTTTTGCCCAAGTCTGAGGCTGGGGAAGTCTCGGCTTCTGACAATCAGTGGTTCAAGGATAGTGATCCCTGAAAATTTACCGAGCCAATCTCCCACAGCCACCTGCTCCTGGGCACTGCTGAAGACAGGAGACATGGCAACCCCCAGCTCAGCCTGACAGCCCTTCCCAGCATCAGACCTCATCAAAGCATCCATCCTTGAGGGGTTTTTGCTGGTTTTTAACAGGGCTTTGCCTCTGAAAGGGGCTGCCTGGATGCAGCAGCTGATAATTCCTGTTGGCAGTGTGTTATCCTGTTAGAAGGCTGGAAGAAAATTTCAACAGAACCAATGTTTGCCACTGAAAAATTATTTCTTGGCTACCAGAGTACTAAAACAACATATTCAGTCCCACCTGAAAAATCTGTGTAAGAATTGCCTAGAAACTGGGTCGTTCAACTCCACGGATAGACACGGCCATAAATCTGCCCAGATCTCCCAGAGCTGAAAGCAGAGGTGTGTTAGAGCAGCTGAATGAGTGATGGAAACCATTCCTCATGTGCTGTGCCAGGGTATGGCACAAACACCTCTGCTGCAGCATCATTTTAATTACTTTTTGCAGTCTCTGCATAGTTAAGGCCATGATGTGTAATTTTTATTCCAACATCTAAAAAAACCCCAGAATTTTAAAGCTTGAGTAGCTCCTTTAGCAAAATACAGGTTTTTTTTCTTAAAAAAAGGTTTTATCTATCTATAATGCTCCTTCACAAGGAAAAGTACTTCTGTTTATTCCATCTTTGAATAATTTGATTTTACATTTACGTGGAGGCATCTGTATCTAAAAGCATACGTGACTAAAACAGATCTAGGGATACCTGTGGAATCTACAAGCTAAAACTTTTACCGTCCTAATGCTTTTTTAAAAATGTATTTTACAGGCAATTTCCTGTCGCACATTAACAGCAAAGTTAACATAAACGTTTAAAATATTTTTACGCAACTATAAAAAGAATTAAGATCGTATCACTTAAGAAAAACATCTCTTCAGTAGAGCTACAAAAATCAATTCAGGACAGTCCTATTGATTTCCACTATCACAAGCTAAAAGGAATAAGATCCTGCTTTTTTCCTTTCTTTTTGTTTTTTTTTTGTTTTTTTTCTTTTAACTGCCACTTGTTCATAACAAGCAACAGCTAAAAAGAAACAGAGGACTGAAAGTTCCAGTCCTTATCAGGGAGGAATTTCAAGGAAAACCTGTACCCAGTGTGGCACTTCAGTATGTCCTTAACACTAAACAAGTACTTGCAGTAAAATTAGCAGGAGTTTCAATTGCTTTCATAAATCAAGTGAATAAAAATGAACCAGTAAATCCCAGAGTCATGCAACAGAATTGTAAGACACCACGTTATAAACGCCACAGTATTTCTCACAGCACAAACTTGTAGGGACGAGAAAGTAGAAAATGTAATTCCTCTCAGCTCATAAACAAATAAGTAGAGAATATTAGACTCGAGACAAACTGCTACTAATACTCTGCTTTCAAGTATTTATGGATTTGCATGAAATTATATCTTCGTTCTTGCTCCAGTTTCACACTCTGGGTGTTGATGTCACACTACATTTTTGGGAAGAGGCTCATCGACAGTGGTTTTACCATTTCCAGGCCAGCACCACTCCAAGGTGTTTTTCTGCCGGTGTTCCAAAGCCTGTTTGCCGAGCAGACCCAGCGTCCCCACCTCTTGCATCGCAGAGGTGCAGTTCAGGAAGGCACCAGAGGGACAAAAGGCTGCCCAACGTGGAATTGGCTGCTTCGGCTTTTAATTCCATCTTGAACCTTTCCCAGAACGTGGCCAAGTGATTTCTATGCCTCTCTCCTTCAGAAATCTCAAAATGAACAATAAGCAGGAACAATTCAGAAGTTCACAGGTCCTTTTCCCAACATCTCAAGTTTTTCACCCATATTTTAAAAAAAAAATCATAATTTCACTCTCCTATGTCAGACGATAAAAAATCACTGCTTTAAGTAATGCAGATCTTAAATTAGCAGCATTTGTATGACTTAATAATCAGAGAATCACAGAATCACAGAATGGTTTGGGTTAGAAGGGACCTTAAAGATCATCCAGTACCACCTCCTGCCACGTCCAGGGACACCTTCCACTGTCCCAGGTAGCTCCAAGCCCCGTCCGACCTGGCCTGGGACACTTCCAGGGATCCAGGGGCAGCCACAGCTTCTCTGGGCACCCTGTGCCAGGGCCTCCCCAAAAATAATAAATAATGACATAATGCTTGCAAATCTTCCAGTTTTGGTAATGCTTACAAATACTCCAATTTTGGATGAGCTGATAAAGTTTAGATAACAAGAATGTATTCTCATTGTATCCTACTTCTGGGCAACTACGCCAGGAAAAAAACAAATACTAGCAAAAACCTATGGAGCAAACACTAATGCTTTACAGAAATTTTCTTTCAAAGCATTCTGGTGGATCATCCCCGCAGTACCACAGCACCTCAAACGTGTGTCACAAAACAGCAATCTCTCTTCTGAGCTCCAAAAATTTCAAACTGCCTACAGCATTCTCCAAATACTTGAGGTTTTTGTTACTTTTCTTCTTTCATGAAGTAAGATGACTGCTCAGCTGTCTCATCCAGCAATGTTTTATTCCAATCAGCCACTTCGGAAGCAAGGCAAAGGCAGGTCAGGTTTTCATTATGAGTAGATTTTGCTGATCTTTTATACACATCTGGTAAGAGACTCAGGGACAACATTGTTGTCAGAAAAATTTACCTTGGGAGGATAAGTCTGCAAGCAGTTTCTTTGTTTTGGATGAAGTGCTCAGAGTAAGTCAGACAAGGCTGTCCTGCGAGCGCTCGTTCCACGAGCAGTTTAGCCCCGAAGGGTTGTGATTTCTCAGATCCCCATCATTTGCTCCCCAGTACACCCAGTTCCCATCCCTCCAGCTGCACAAGGGCTGACTGGCTTGCTGGTGCTGCCATGGGAATGGATCAGCTGCTTTATGCTTCCCTGTGTGGAATGCCTTACAAAAATAAAGGTGTGTGCTAAATGAATAAATAGGATACAGCAAACAGAAATGCCTGATACATAGTGAACCGTCATTTGCATCTTATCTCCAAGCAGAAGCAATTTTAGAATATTAACTGTGCTGGGGGATACAATATAATCTAAAGTCTTACATGGGGGAAAAATATTCAAAACATATTTTCCAAATTCATTTAGAACCAGTATCAAACAATCTGATCCAGTAAAACTTTTCTTTTTTTTTTTCCTTCTTCCTTCCCCACTCTCTTTTGTGTGTGCAGATGGATCACCATCCTCTAAAACACCTCCTATAAAAGGAAAAATATTTGAGTAATGTGTGAATCTTGCCATAAAATAATTGAGCATTCAGGTCTAAGGTGGTTAATCAGACTTGATCAATACAGTCAACAGAATGTGTTGACTTGATCAGTATGGAAAATGTAATGCAAAAAGCTATTATTTCTTTCATACGTGCACCTTGTATCAAGACAGAATCTTAACTAAATCCAAAATCTATTACACCTAAATCTGGACTAAGTCTCAGAAACATCTGAAATAGAGATTCAGTTACTTCAAAAGAAAATGTGTCAAACCAGAATAAAACACAATAAAAAAACCTCAGATCATGTTTTTTTTTTTAATGTAAAGTTCTTCAATAACCTGTATGAGATTTACTAAAGTAAGACCACAATAAATAAATTTACAAGGACAAGCAACATCATAAAAATCTCATGAAAAGTAAAAATGAGTTGTGCAGGAGTATAAAATGAAATTACAAATGTTAATAAAGGCTTTATGAATATCAAGTTTCCCACATATTCTCAGTGGACAAAAGTGGGACTTAATGACTCCAGCAAAAGGCACATTTTGATGCCACAATTAAGTTTTTGATAGTTCCACCCTACGGAAATGGAAATGCTGGAAGCCAGCACAGGCTTCCCTGCTGGACTTTTGTGAAATTAGATGCTGATTACACATATTCATTTTCTGGCTCAATAAGCTCCTTGCAGAGCGCTCAGGAAGTGCGGTGACAAATCCATCACCTCACAGAGTGCACAGTGACAGCCCCACATCCCCACCTCGACACAGCCTCGTGCAAGTTTCGAGCAGCCAGCGACGAGGAAATCAATAAAATAATGTTCTGTACAGTACTTGGTAGTGAGATGGAGAAAAAGGATATAAAAAATGATATATTACATTCAATTTTACATCTTCCTTTGAAGCCTAAGCTTCCTGATGGCCACATCAGTAACAGACACATTAGAAGAGCTCCTGACTCACTGCAGCTGAGTTGACTCATCCACAGTGTGCATTACCTTTGTATTTGCCAGCAATTCAATGTGAAATTTGCAACTAAATTTGCAGCTCGGACTGCCAGCTCTAATGAACAACTGAAACATAACTGACTTTCCAACGCAGACTTCTTTAAACAAGCCTCATGAAACTCAATATGCAACCAGCCAATGAACCCAGACCCAACAGGCTGTTGACCTGAAACAATTTGCTCTAAACCAGGTAATTCTAAACTAATAAATGCAACCCTGTTGATTTCTGCCCTTTCCTGTCATAAAAACACAAATTCAAAAGCTGTTTCAGAGTCCAGGGTAAAGAAGAAGCTGGAAACAGATGTTACCATGGGAGCCTTAAGGAACACTGACACAACGACTGTAAAAGCAAGGACCTACTTAAAGAGTTTGGCAGAGAAAATCAAGGACCACCAAAGAGTGTGGCCTGAAGAAAGGCACAACCACCTCTGGGTTAAAAGAGGCAGTGATTTTTATTTTCTTTTTTTAAAGCAATGATTCTAAAAAGAATTTAAGAGTACACAGGTCTTATATCCAGGAAGAATAGGGAGGAAGAAAAAAAAGAGGAGAAATTATCACAGGACCTAGACTGATGATCTAATAACTAGATTTTTTTTGGCCAAGGGAAGTATTTGAAAGAATAGACAAAAATGGTCAAATGGGAGTAGTAAGACAATCCTTCATGAAATCACTACAGGAAGGTAAAACCTGAACCTGAACTTCTCACCCTCACCTCCAGTGTTCTGAAACTGCTTTCCTTCACAAAATTCCACTCCATAAAGAATGAGACCTTTAATATTTTCAGCAGTTTTCCTTCCGGTTCAAAAATATTTAATTGCACTTTCTTGACATGCAATTGCTAAGTTTTATAGGTATTTTGGAACAGGATGGTGCCCGGGGCCAAGCCCAAATGATTGGTGAGAGCAAAGGGCTGGAGGGGAGCCCAGGAGAACGAGGATGCTACAGAAACTTAAAGATCCTTTGGCTTCCCTGTCCCAGCAGTCTGGTAGGAAAGGCTGCAGAAGACTTTTGAAGGATCTATCCCACTTCAAGGCAAATCAGCTTTAGCAGCATCTCTGTTAATGAAAAGGAAAGCTCATAAAGCATCTCAATTTATTCTGACTTAGTTTCTGATGTAATTGGTTTCTAATTTCTCTGCTGACAAAAGTCTGTATAAACCCACTGGTTGACTGTACACAGAACTCACACAGCTCAGTACAGGCTGGTGCTCCAGGCTTCCCACCTCATTTCCACGAGAGATGCAAAATAAAAGATCCATAGATGTTCAATGCCTTTAATGGCTCATCCAGCATAGAGGGCTGGTGTTGGGTTGTGAAAACAAAACAGTCATAAAACAAAGTAAAGAAAGAAAAGGTACCGAAATCAACCAACCAAAAAAAACACAAAACCCAAACCCCCCCGCCGAAAAACCACAGAAAAACAAAGCACAAACCCCACAGCCATTATCTCTCACAGACTCCAGTAAATCTACTGAGAAAACTGCAGGGCAAATCACTTTAAAAAAGAACACAATTGTGTAACTTGATTGTATCAATTTTACTCTTGGACACTTTCAGTTCAGCGAAAAAGGCTGAGAGGCGTGCAGAACAAATGCATTACTAATCTTTCATTAAAGATGTATAAAATATTATGCAGTGATCTGCTACACCGAGCTCAAAATTTCAGGCTTCAGTTTCAAAGTGCTTAGTAACTTTTGTTCAGTAAAATTTAAACACCTGAAAAAGCTCTAGGATGATGATGACAATAATCATTTCCACTCTGGCAGCTTGTCTACTTCTAGAAGAAAGCTAATTTTTAAAAGAGATCAAATCCCCTAAAGACCAGTACAACTGCTGCAATTTTTACCTGTGTCAAAATCTATCCTTCCCACCTTGTCTTTAACAAAAACCTAACGCTACTTTCTACACAATATTCAGAACAAACTAAAATATAAGTAGAGAGATGGACTCACAGGATGCCCTTTGAGAGGGTAAAACAAAACCTGACAGACAACCAAGGTGGGAACACAGGAAAGCCCTTAACAAAGAGACCAAGCCTCTGGTAATGAGGCACCAACCAACACAGAAAATAGAAAATAACGTTCCTCATTTCTTCTTATTGGCCAAGCAAACCAGCAAGGAAGTAGAAACTTCTGTCTGCAGAGCTGTCTGCCACACGAGGAAGGGGACAGATGCAGCTCACAGCCTGCACTTTCTTCTTCTGTGTCCAAACACAAGCACAATTAAATTATCTGTCACGAATTCTTGAAAGCTGCAATAATGCCATTAAAAATATGCTGTGGATCAGAAGGGTTGTTGTGCGTAAAGTGGCAGCGATTTCTGGCTAGAACTAAATGATGTGACCCTGATACATCCTGAACATATGAGCTGGAACGCTGTTGAATTCACAAACTCCGAAAAGAAGATATCTATTTGACAGTGGATTTAATCTTCAAGTAAGAGGCTCATAAAGAAATGCTTATTTTACAGGGCACGGATCATTAGAAAATTAACTCACTGATCACAGCCAGTACTAAACCAAGGATACACCTGCACGTTTCCAGCTACTCTAACAAGTATTTCAGTCGTGTTAGAGACAAACTGCTCAAATAAAACCATTTACTTTTACAAAGGGTAAAAACACTACCACAAAAATTGTTAATCCACCACATTCCAACAGCCAGCAATCATACTGCACATACACGAAAGCGCTGAGTCCCTCAGCTTAAAAAGAAATAAAAAATATAAATATTACAGGCTAGGGAAGCATTCAAAGAGATCTTATGTGGTGGAACACAGGAATGAAGCAGATTTAAAGTCAAAAAATGGAGACGACAGAAATGAAAGAAGACAGATATATATACAGATATAGATATTAAAACAGATATAGATGTTATGCTTCATGCATGCATTTCCCTCAGATTTTTGAGTCACCTTCCTTGTCAGAAAACTATAAAACTACCCGCCAATTAAAGTACTTCGAGCAGAGTAGTAAAAGCTTAATCATTCCACACTAAGGGTGTAGATACGTGTAATTCCCCGGGAAAAAATGGAATACATTAATACACATTCCCAGGAAACAACTCCATATTGAGCAGCCATTCAGCACACTGGACTCATTATGCTTTCACATGAACACCTTCCAGTGGAAGGATCTGTTATTAGCATAAGCAGACACAATACATTTTCATTACTGGGGAGCAAAATGAAACGAATCAGAAAAATTAACTCCTGTCGCAAATCTCGTTTCTCCAAAACCCTTCTCTGAAAACTTACAGACCAACTGTTTGTACAAACAAGACAAGGATTTAGAGCTAGAAAGTGCACAGGGCTCAGTCTTGTCCAGTGGTGAGTCCACCCTGGAGCTGGCTGGAATTGGCTCCACGGACGTGGGGAAGCTTCCAGCAGCTTCTCACTGAACCCTGTAGTCCCCTCACTACCAAAACCTGGCCCTGAAAACCCAATACTTTTGGTTTATCCTCTTCCACACTACCAGTTTCTTAAGTGAAAATTAAGCTGTATTTTTTAGTTTAAAATGTTATGCATAATCGAATTCATCTATTTTCATCTTTAAAACAGGTTTATAAAGAACAAAACTCGCATGCAGTAAGTGTCAAGGTTACTTAGTTAGGACTATGGGTTTTTTTTGCTAAACACCCTTTTATTCATGAAGGAAGAGAGAAAATTTGTGCAGATAGTGCCTTGTTGCACACTGACCCAAGAAACTGAATGAAAATGAAACTTCTAGCGCTGACTTCATTTAGGGTACTAAAAAGACTTATTTTAAAAAAGAGATATCTACAAAAAAGAAAATTTCTACTCAGCAGAGAAATATTCCTTCTGTATTCGTCAAAGGTCATCTGCACAATATTGAATTAATCTGTGTTGAATAAGCTAAGCATGAGTTACATATCCTTAACACCCTCGTTATAAATTAGTAAGAGGTTTGAATTCTCATCAATGAGTACTAAAGTACTACAGGAGTACAGAGGAATAGACTAAATAAGAGAGAAACTCCAGTATATTAAGGGGAAAATATTAATCATCCCATTGAAAGAGACAAGTAGAAGAGGATATTTCTTCCCAATCGGAGCATTTGCTGCTCAGACACATAATATTCAAGCACACCAACCACTGATGAGCTTGTGAGAAAAGATATTGAAAATTAATTTACCAAACAGGAAAATAAATCTGGTAATTTCAACCATATGCTTAAGGCACAATTACACCATTTTCTTAAGGCAAAACTGCATCTAAATTTCTCTGGCTGAAAATCAAGGTCTTCTTTAAAATACACCAAAAGCTCAGATCTCTCTAGTTACAAACAACTGCATTTTATAAAACAGTCAAAGATTACTAAAAAGCCTAGTTGGATCCATTAATGGGTGCACACCCAATGTAATCAATATTCCAAAGAAATTAACATAGGAAACAAACAGAAAATAAACCATAAAAATATCCATGTACCCATGCCCTGAATCCTTTCAACTGCAAATAAATCAGTCAGTCTTCAGAAAAATGTATTGAAGGGCAATGGAACAGAAACTGCCACTGCTTCTCAGAACACGGATCATTAGAATTAGGTTAATTAACACCTCAAAGCAAAATCTTGTAATTAGGGTATTATTTTTGTAATTAGGATTATTTTCTATCCCAACTTTTGCAGACTGAGGACACACGCAGCTAATGAAGTTAATGAAAAATAAGAATGTGAGCAAGATTTCCAGATCACTCTGAAGAATGAAGCTAAGATGGATTACAAACTTCAATATCCAAATTGCTCCCGGAGTCATTAGGAACATACATATTTAATCACAGAGCTGGTGGATCTGTGTTCCCTTTTCCCTGGCAAATCTGATCGACAGAAAATAAGGAACCCTGCTCCCTGCTTCCTCCCTGATTCAGAAAGAGAGAAGACCCATTACTGCAAGGTTTTGTTCTTCCAGTAATTATTTTCCCAGTTTTATAACTCCTGGTGGAACTAAAGCATCTTGCAGAGTCATCAAGGTTGGAAAAGACCTTTAAGATCACCAAGTCCAATCATTAACCGAGGACAACGCCCACGTTCACCCCTAAACTGCGCCCTCGAGTGCCACATCCATGCTTTTTTTGAACACTTCCAGGGATTGTGACCCCACTACCTTAACGACTCTTTCCATGAAGAAATTTTTACCCAAATATCCAATCTAAACCTCCCCTGGCCCAGCCTGAGGCCATTCCCTCTCCTCCTGTCCCTGTTCCCTGGCAGCAGAGCCCGACCCGCCCCGGCTGCCCCCTCCTGTCAGGGAGTTGTGCAGAGCCACAAGGTCCCCCCTGAGCCTCCTTTTCTCCAGGCTGAGCCCCTTTCCCAGCTCCCTCAGGAATTCTCCAGCCCCCTCCCCAGCTCTGTTCCCTTCCCCGGACACGCTCCAGCCCCTCGATGTCTGTCTTGTCACAAGGGGCCCATACTGACCCCAGGATTTAAAATGCCTCAGCAGTGCCACGCTGATGTCCTTCAAAAATAAATCCAATTCTTCATCAAAGTTTCTGGTAGCACTGATTTTCCCATCTTTCTGGGAGTACTATTCCAGCTTGTATGTCATTTACACATTATTTATAGTTTATATTCATTTATCATTTCATTTTCAACACAGAGGATTTTGTTGGATTAAAAAAAACCTTCACTACAAGACAACCTCTTGCTGATACAGAAACACACACTGGTTAAGATCATAATACTTCTTAATTTGCTAAGTTACTACTTCTCCTGCAAATACCTACTCCAAAATCCCTGCTGAGGGTGTTTAGTGTTTGGATGTTTTAGTTTCAGGGTGTGAATCCCATAGTCGAGTTTAGTTTAGATCACAATCGTGAAATATTATTTACACTGTAAGTGCTACCAGAAATAGTCTCAAAATCTATACTGGCAGCAAATTTAAGACAATTTCTTTTTAATTGATAAGCCTTTGTATAGATGAAACGCATCCAAAGTCTTTAGGCTTCCATTAAAAAACAAAACCACAATAATTCACATCATTCTTCTCTGATCTCCTTCCAATTTGTCAACAGCTTTTTGGAGAAGGGGGAATCCTTCCAATAATAATCTCATTAACAAACACTACGTTACAACAATAATAATGCCTAAATAAAATTTACTTTGCACCCAGCAGCTGAGGCACTTAAGGATCATTTTATCACGTTATGATGAGCTCACATTCAGCTGGATATTTGAACAGCTATTTTGAAGCTGCTGCTCAACAGACCATTCCAAGACCCTGCTCATACAGTATGTGAATAACATTCTTTATTTTAATACATTTAGTGATATTAAAAACATTTTTTTTCAAGTTGTCCCCCTGTCGAAGCACGACATTATATGACAAAAATATTCTAGACTTACAAACATTCCAGTTTTATAAATTATTATATTAGCACTTGTATCTGCTGCAGTAATTCTTAAGTCTTTAATTTAACCACTGGAAAAAAAATGTGGCAAACACTGAGTAAATGATTGTTTATGTTATCAACAAGAATTTCCTCATTAGCCAAAATGAAAATCCATTTCTTATTTTGTATCAATGACACTGCCTTTTAACTATGCAACCAGCTTTTAAAACATAAGGTGATATCCCTATCCTGCTTTAATTAGCATTTTAACATAAAAGAAGACGAATGTAATTTGCTAATATATTTGCTGACCGTGAGAAATTTTGGGAGTGATAGGTAGTTCGCAAGATATTCTGAAAAAAAACCCAAGACATAGAACTGCTTTTCAAGAAAATGGGCAGGAATCATCTAAAAGTGCAACCGAAGCAAATTTTCCCTCAAAGCCTTTAGATGTTCCCTTTCTACAGGGATGACCTAAATTAAATCAACAGGATTGTTAGGAACCTGCTGAGTTGTGGATTTGGAGACACGAAAAGGGCCCGTCTCTGTTTCACTGGGCCTCTCTATACATCTTCAAGGACACAAGCAGAAGAAAAACACTTCAATAATTAGTTTGATCTTCTTAATTAGAGATCGGAAATCCCAGGCAAGAACATTTTCTGAAAAGTCTTCCATGAAAGCTGCCAGAAAACCATCTGCAGGAACAGAACTGGGTTAGAAAGCTGTCTAGACAAATTCCAAAGATACTATTTCAGGATGCAGGATGGAGACAGGATCAGGGACATTCCTGGGCTCCAGCAATGAAACTGCTCGCACTAATTAATCCCTACACTTACAGGAAAGAGTCAGCCAGGCTGGACAGGGCTCGGAGCAGCCTGGGCTAGTGGAAGGTGTTCCTGCCCATGGCAGGGGGTTGGATCAAGGTGATCTTTCAGGTCTCTTCCAATCAAACCATTCTGCAAAGAAAATGATTTTTTCCCTATCACACAAAGACAAAAACACTTTCTGGTAACCTTGAGCCACTAATAATTGCCTAATGATGAAGAAAATTGAAGTTATCCAATGCATGGAAAATCTAGCATTTAATAGAAAGAATTACAAATTAGAGCAGGTTCCTTTTAGCCATGAGCTTTCTCAGTCACAGCTCGGTGCACACCTAAGATACTCCCAGCACAATCTGCATTTCCAGCTACAATACACCAGTGACAGATTTTCTCACCATCTTTCCACACTGGCTTGTGCAGCAGGAGAAGAGAAAAAGCAGCCAGCATACTGCATTGCTCTGAGTTAAGAATCATTATTCCATAAAAGCAGAACATGGGAGTCATGGATGAGACCTAAATCCCTCTGAGTCCTCGTTCTCCCCCCTGCAAACGCCAAGCTGCACACGCATAAACTCCCAAGTACAAACACACCCATAAGCACCTCTAAACAGTGAATAAAATGGGAGGCACAGACTGACAAGGTCCAGACCTTACAGGACACTGCATACTAAAAATACCCTGCAGCTTTCAAGCATGGGACAGTAAAAACAGGAAAGACAAAATTTAGCTAAAGGTTCTCGTAGACAGCACAAAAGGTTTCCACGCTGAGAGGATCGCAACTAGAGCTGGTACAGAGGCACGGATGTTTCTGAATCCAATGGCAAAGAACAAACAGGGATGGCCAGAGTGCAGCAGATGCTTCTTGCAGAAGCTAATGGTTGAAAAAACATCCTGAAGTAAAACGGCAGCTGGCAGTTCTCAGTTCAGAAATTATTTTAAGCAATATATAGTACAAACTTAGGACAAGAGCAAAGGGCCTCAAGTTGTGCCATGGGAGGTTTAGATTGGATATCAAGAAAAATTTCTTCATTGAAAGGGTGGTCAAGCACCAGAACAGGCTGCCCAGGGCAGTGATGGAGTGCCCATCCCTGGGGGGGTTTAAAAGCTGTGTGGATGTGGCACTTGGGGACAGGGGTCAGTGGTGGCCTTGGCAGTGCTGGGGGAACAGTTGCAGTCAATGATCCTAGAGGGTTTTTCCAACCTAACCAATTGTATGATTCTATAATGCTGGAGAAAGAAAGGAGGATTCTCTTCCTATTCAACATAATAACTTCATAAAAATGTTTAAAGTTCAGTTTCAGAGAGAAAAGTTCCATATTCCTTTTGTGATACGATTTGACTTTGTCCCCCTGACGTGGACCAGCCATCACCTAATCCATGCCAGGGAAGGCTGGTGGACAGTCCAACCTCCCACACTCCCAGAAACACCACAGATTTGGGAGAGTTCTGACAGAAAGAGCTTAAACAAAAATTAGTTTCACTATCGAGAGAATAATCTTGTTCAGGTAAAAAAAATTCAATAATATTGACCTAATATTGACCTTATTATACAACTGAATTGAGCTTGAATGGTCAAAAAATAAACCTTCATAATTCATTTTCCCTTAGGTCTGTCTTAAAGGCGACTTCAGCTGAATCCAGCGATCAAATAAAGAAATTGCTGGAGAATTCAGTGCAATTACTAAAACAAGTGCAAGAGGTATCAGGCATAAAGTGCTCCATTACCCAACTTCTCCCAAACTCGTTTGAAATACGCAAAGACATTCACCAACCCTATAAAAGTAAAGTTGTGGTTCAAATGCAGCTGAGGAGATTGATACATAATATATTTCCCATGGAAAAAAGCACACCAGATTTAGGGTTCAAATGCAATAAAACCAAGGTTCACCAAATTTAAGTAATATTCAATTAATTGGAATGGTTGGGAATACAGTTATATTTATATATTTATGGCAATATAGAAATTTGCCCATTTTCCAAACACAGTGTACAAGGGATTAGATTAGTCCCAAGTTCATGAATAATAACATCAGCCACAATTATTATGATTTTCTACATAAACTGCACTAAATAAAACTATTTGGAATGTTACCCAATGACTTATTTATTTTATAGGTACAGGCACTTAATTTACTGAGTAATGCTATTATATAAAAAAATGCAAAATCATTAATCAATTATTTTTGTCTGCCTTATGACATACTGTTGCTTCTTTTAAGATGCTGTAAATTAAATTTATTGGGAAAAAACCCACAAAACATGCACTGCAATTCAGAACTGTCTCTCCACAGCAAATCTAGAAGGACAAAAACGTGTCATACTGAAGGAAAACAGAATCAGTCATGAACAATCTGCAACAGGAACGCTCATCATTATTTGTGCTGTTGTTAAAACTCTGCAAAATTATAAATAACAGTCCAAAAATGTAAAGATCCTAAAAGGCACAACTGCTGCACGGCTCTGGTAATAAAAGCACAGCTGTAAAACAGCCACGCTGCTATTTAAAATTCCTAGGCAAAACTAACGAAAAGAGCCACAGACTGACATTAGAAAATTGAAATTCTTAGCAAAAGAGCAAATATCACCTTCAAAAACTCGACACAGCTCCTTCATCGTTTCATCCGTGTGTACAAACGTGATTATGAATAATTAATTGCATGGGTGTTGCTGGTTTATAGTTGGCATTTATTTGGTTTTTTCTTTTCTTTTCTCTTCTTAACATACATAGCTTGCATTCCTAACGCATTTAACTAGCACTCAAAACCATCAGAAACAAAAAAATAACCCCTGATTCCTTATGGACAACCTCCAAAAGTGTTATTTTTCAGCTATACATAAAATATCGTGTAATTGCCGTTAAAACCTTCCTAAAAATGTAATTCTTTTTTCTTAGGAAAACCACCCACAGGCTAACAAATAAAACTTCAATCCCCTTGGTTACTACACAGGAAGGTGAGAGTAACAGGCAGCAAGCCTTGAGAATATGTTTTAGTTATATATTTCCTTATAAAAATGTCATAGAATCAAGATTTATAGTGAAAAAAAAAAAAAGTCAGAGAACAGAATTAGCAATAAATACAATTACCTTATGCTTTTAGCTAATTGTGACACTAAAGCCAGAGAAAAGAAACACATTTCAATTAGTAATTTTGACGCTGTGGAGAACAGAAATTCTAATGATTTTTTTCCAGCACGTAATTCTCAGAAAATCTCAGTGATGGCAAGTTAATAAAAGACGTGACAGGCCCTACCTGCTACTCTTCCACCATGACAACAAGCCCTGGGAACAGGGTACCCCAGCAAGCTCCAATCCTCTCACATCTCTGACAGCCACACAAAGTTTTAATTAG
The DNA here is from genome assembly GCA_013397755.1 of Cnemophilus loriae. NCBI lineage: Eukaryota > Metazoa > Chordata > Aves > Passeriformes > Corvidae > Cnemophilus > Cnemophilus loriae. The sequence continues at coordinate 601,244 of VZTF01000541.1, forward strand.
TTTGCTAGTTCAGGGCTTCCTAGAATAAATGCAGTTCTGTCATTTCTAATGCATTCCCATGATCAGTTAATGGATTTTCAGACTTTTTTTTTTTTGCCTCCAGCTCAGACAACCTTCTTGTCTTATAATTTCTTCTAAATCAATTCCTAGGTTATCCATATTTTCTCATCTGGAACACTAATGAGCTTGTCTAAAATTCACTTTTAATGCACCGTTCTCCTCCCCTGACTCACTGAGGTGTTTTTTGTCAAACCCACATCACATTTCTGCATTACTCTCCGAAGCATCAGTAGAAACCAGTGGATGTGCCATCATCTGGAAATGTGTCAGTCGTGTGCCTATATGTACACTGAGTTCAGAGTCTAAGTTCACAGACACAAAGGGCTGAATTAGCACTTCTGGAGCCCTAAAACTTGTGTACGACGATTTCCAGTTTTTCCAGCATTGTTCAAAATCATGCACAACTTGTCAAGAAAAGGGAATTCTGAATATTCAAATGTGAATGCCAAAATAAAATGTGAATTTGTCCTGGTGGTGATGGAAATCACAGGATCAGGAAAATTTTGGCTGTAGGGGACTCATGATTTCATCTGCTCCAAACTGCTGGCCAAAAATCCTCTACAACTCCCTGAAAGGAGGTGGTGGCAAGGTGGGGATTGGCCTCTTCCCCCACACAAGCAGCAAGAGAATGAGAGGACACGGCCTCGAGCTGTGCCGGGGGAGGGTCAGGTTGGACAGCAGGAGGAATTTCTTCACTGAAAGGGTTGGCAGGCATTGGAACTGCCCAGGGAGGTTTGGAGTCCCCATCGCTGGAGGTGTCCAGGGAATGCCTGGATGTGGCACTCAGTGCTCTGGGCTGGGGACAAGGTGGGGACTGGGCACAGGTTGGACTCGATGGTGTTGGAGGGCTTTTCCAACCTGAATTACTCTGTGGAAGCAGGACTGCCTTCAAAGGTTGCTCAGGAACTTTTGCAGTAAAGTTCTGCTGCATTTTGTGGCCATTAAATCTCTCTCTTCTATCCAGTGACCTATTTCAATGACTTATGGAAGAACTTCCCATCTCTATGATCTCCTCGTTAAGCAGCTCGTTTGAATCCACAAGTGGACTTCAGAGCTCAAACTGAGTGGGATTAAATACCTATTTATTTATTTGCCAAGATAAAGTTTCAAATTAGACGTTCTCTCTCTCAGGAAGGAAATTGCTCTGAAACTTTTTAAGGAGATCCCGATCTTTGCACGTGGCATCTTGTGGAGGCTGCCACTGCACAGGCAGATTGCAATCAAAGCCCCAGCAGAGGTAAACCAGAGATTATTCCTGACCTGACCAGACTGCAAATGCAATTTCAGGCAGAAACAAAATAAGAAGTCTTTAAAACTGGGATGATCGTTAACTTCTCTGAGAAAAACAGAGCCGCTGAATAACCTCAGCTAGAAATGCAACAGATAAACACAATCTGAAGGCAACACATTTTTCATCACTTGGAGCTTTCCTGATTTTGTTTGTGTGGCTCATGTAAAACACGTTTTAGTCAAACATACTCTCCTGGAATCAAAGCAGAGGGAAATAAGTAAAACTACTTATTTCCCTAATACAAGAAATCAAATTACATGTTCAAACAGGAGGTTTTATTTTATTTATTTATTCATATTATCTAGAAACCTATGAAAAGAAGAAATCAGAATGGAAATATTCATAAAAGTTGAATAAAACAACAGCCCCACATTTCTCTACCCTCTCTTGACAGCACTTTATTTTCTCTACCCTCCTTGACACGCTGCTAAAATAGAAACACGTTGCTTCTCATCAAAATACAATCTTGGGAACATGAGTTTTTATCATTGAGGAAATCCACGTCCTGTAGCTCAGCTCGTAATTTCTTGATTTACATTTGCTCAAGCGTGCTATCAAAGGTGTAGCTGAGCCCAAAGTTAACCCAGCACCTGGTGAAACTACGAAGCTACAATGGTACTTTCCCTTCTGGGCTGATGGTGTCTCTTCTCTGGGCAAAGCAGTGGAAAATGAAGCAAAAGGAAAAGGAAATTCCCTCAAGCAGGAGCCAGTAACTTGGGTTTCACAACAGAAGTTGGTGCACAGCAGCTTCACTCGATGTGCCAACACCAGTACCAGAATAACAGAGAGCTGGCAACCTCATTTTCAGTTGGTTTCACAGTGAATTCAGGATTTTAGTCTGTCTTTCATATCAAGGACAAAATTATCAAGGTTTGTAATGGAAGTTAAATACCATGTTATCACCAGCTATGTGGAACAAAAGAACTCTCTGCCTGGAGTCTCTAAAGTTGTGTACCCAGTTAGAGACTTCCATGTCCAGAATAATTTGTAGAGAAATAACATAATTTCTTTTCAAAAACAAAGAAAGACAACCAGATGTCATTTCTTTGGGAAGTGACTCACTGAAAGAGCAGAGGAACCATACAGACACATCATTTTGGGGGAATTAAAGAAAGCTTTCCATTATTAACAGCAGCTCGGAAACAGAAAGGCACCAGGCTTCTACATACACTCTTAATGATGGCAGGACAAAATGAAACAGGTTTTAAGAGTTTCTGTAATTTGGATGGTTGGTTTTGTTTTGTTTTTATTTTGAACCTGTCTTTCATGGTGAAATAACAAACCAGGAGCATGTGCTCAGTCAGATCCCTATCTTAGACTGACTGTTCCATAAGTTTCTAAATTGCTTTATAAGACAGGCATAAGTAAACAGTTGATGCTACTGTTTTCCTGCTCATATTTTGAGACTATAAATTATTTAGAACAAGAGCCTCTAAACATGTTTGAACAGAGCTTTCCAACAGAGATCACGAACAAAAACTGCTCATGTTTTTATTATCAAATACTATTAAGATAATTATGTAAAAAGAGTAAATACAACATCAGGCTGAAGAAAGAAATAAAACAAACCAAAGATACTTGCCTGGGTAACAAGTGGCTCCAATAGTCTCTCTACTGTGAGAGTCCTGATTTCCAAACTTTTGGGGTCCCATTTCAAAATGATAGGTGACGTTGCAGAAGTCATACTCCCTGGAACAGACAAAATCACACGACATGGAAATTACTAGTGCAATATCCACATATTGCATGGCATTTCTTTAAAGAACAAATACACATAACCACATTTAAAATACTTCTCCATAATCTCGCTGGTGTTCCTCTACTCCCAAAACCTCCCAGGTGCACCACTGTCACATCCAGTGGGTGCTCAGACATTTACATTCAGAATTCTTTTCACTCCTGTACCTCCAACACCACAGCAGATGTGTCCTGAAGGAACCACATCCCCTGCAGGGCACAGGCAGGAGCAGGTTTATGCTCAAGGACTCCATCCCACAGAGACAACCCAAACTGGAGCAGGAGGAAAGTGTGAGGAAGGAGCAGGAGTGCTATGAACTTACTACAACCCCCAAAATCCCCCGCGCTGCTCGCAGTGGGAGAGGCAAGGAACTGGGAGAGTCAGAAGTGGAATAAAACAAATTCAACCCGTTCAGATTCTTGAATCAAACTGCCCCCACAGTATCCAGCATTTCTTAATTTTGCATCAAGCAGAGTAGCACTTATTTAAAAGCAAAACGAGACCACCTTAGGCTTAAAAGCTTAAACAAAGCCCAAAATGAAGACAACAGCAAATTGCTGTAATTTTATTCGCCATTTCAGGTTTTCATGCAGTTTTCTAGAAGGTTGACTTCATTTTTGAAATTCCAGATACAGAGAAGTCTGCTTGTCAGGTTGTAAGAGACATCCAATGCACCTCATTGGGCTGGAAAGTGATTTAAGTATTTAGTGACAAGCAAAGCCACACATAAACTAACTTGTGCACCAAACCCAAGAAGACGGAAAAATCTAATGAAAAAAAATGTACATTTTCAATAGTTCTGATTTAAATATTTCCCTTTATTTTAAAATGAAAATAAAAGATTAGAAGTCCCATATACCATGAGAACACTTAACAGGTAAAGACAAACCAGTAATATCATACCGGGCATTGTGATAGATTCAAGTCAGGCTCCTCTGTATACAATACCCTGAAAGTTTTCAATTGTTTTCTCCAGAAAACAATTTTAGTATTTTTAACTTAGTAACTTCAGTGTTTTAATTGAGTATTTTTAACCAATAAGCTAATTTCAGTAATAAAATTTACAAATAAATAAATGAATGAATCACCACCATAATTACAGGGAAAAAATCAAAAGAAATTCAGCTATTGCTCCTTGAATCACAATCCACTTCATGAAGCATAATTCAGTAAGGTACTTACTCAGGATTTAGCAGCATTATCCACTATATACAAAATAAATTCTACTGCTCTACTCAGGAGAATGTCTTGAGTAATCACTATCAATCAATATAAACAGGCTGGTGAGGCCCTGCAAAATTCATCCACGGGCTGCAAAAGATTCTCACTGGGTTAAAATACTTGCTCAGAAAGAGAGGCATATCAGAACTCCCTAATCAATGTATTCATAAATCATGTATAAAACCACCATTAGCCTCCTCTCGCTTGCAAACATTTGGGAACAGAATTATCAGATAATATCTAGCGAGTGCTAAAATCACTATTATTCACTTTCCACTCTTCCACAAAAGCCCATTAGGTTTCGTGTTTTACAGTGCTGAAAACACCCAGGCGTGATTAAAGAAAACTGCGAGACAGTTTCTAGTTGCTGTAAACACGGTTGATGTGGGAGCCATCATTTTTCCAACAGACAATGTTTCATTATCTTTCAGAGCCCGTCTCTTTTCTATATAAAGTTGGTTGCCACTCCAGTTGGCCTCCAGAATTCAAAAAATAAGTCTGAAGTAGACAATTATTCTAATTGGTTAATTATGAGTTATGATACTTTTAAATGTGTCACAGAGTCTTTCCTTTTTACTAAGCACACTTTTCCTCACTAACTATTAACATGAGTACTCACATATACACTTGTCATAATTAAAAAATAAATTTAAAGCTGTACCATAATCCAGAGCCTACAAAAGCAAATTAATTTCAGTGGATGGCAGTCACGCAGGTGATACTAAAGATAACCTGGATGATCAGTTGTTACAGCCAGAATACGGCCTCAGGTTCAACCTTTACTAAAAAATAAAACAAATACACTTCAGAACTCAGTGTAAAAGGGTGAGCAAGGCTTTCAAATATAAAAAGGGCACACGCAAAAAAAAACCTTATTAAAAACTTATGACAGTTTTTCATTTGCAGTCAAATCTACACCACAACATTAAATAAGTAGAAAAAAAGTCAAATTAATGTATTTCTCTCAACATTCCTTCAGCTGCTGTCACAACAGCAATTTTAAATGACAAGACTAAAATGAAGTTACCTGCCCAAATGTTTATGTAAGAATAGATGGAATATTTCTCCCTTGCAATTTCTACACTGAAACTTCCTACACCAAACAGCTGAACAGGGACTGCTCAGTTGGATAAAGGGCAGGATACTAAGAGTACTTTATGACTATTTGACCAAATATTCCCCAAAAGCAGCTTTAAGTACTCCACTGAAAGGAAATATAAGTTAACAGTGCTGTAATAATACTGCCATAGAAGCATACAGACATCGCAGCCCTAATCCTGAAACTAGCTCCAGACTTTTTTCAAGAATATATTTCAGGAATTCTACTGCCTGTGTCTGTTCTTCCTCGAGCATGTGCCAAAAAGTCTCTTGTTCTAAGCTTTTAGCTTTTCCTAAATACAGCAATACAGAAATGTCTCCATCCAGCTCAGGAATGTTCAGTGCAAGCATTTGTTTAGCCAGTCTGTCTTCAAAGCCTATCTGTAAAGAGAAGAAGTATTTACTTTAGCAAATGCTAACAAGTATTTACTTGAACAAGTGGAACAAGTGAAGCCAAAATCCACATCAGTAGAATTCTCCATTACATAACAGTCCCCATAACCCCACACCACCCTTACCACCAGCCTCTTCACACAGCATAATTCTACTTTTTGGAGCATCCTATGAACCCAAAATGTTCTGCATGTGGAATTGTTTGTCTGTCACACTACAACTCCCTGCTTGCCTGCACAACAGATCCATTCTCCTTGTGACCTACACACAGGAGCTTTCTGAGGGTCAAAGCTGCTCATGAGTGACAGTGCAGCTCATTTCTGTGCTGCAACTCCAATGTAAGAGTAAAAATATTTAAAATCTGCATAAGCCGAAGCAACGTTTGCTTTTTATTCTTTTTATTTTTATTCTTTTTCTACATATTTTTTACTCACGTTTGCAAAGAGATAATTTTTTAGAAATAGAAACATTGCCAGTCTGGAGCAGGCCTCCAGCTGTTAGTCCAGCTCACATCTGCACTGCAGACGTGAAAGACAGATGGTAAACATTTCATCCTGAATAAAGTAAAAACCCTTTCTACCTGACTCACAGCAAAGCTGTAGGATTAATCAGCTGGCAAGAGTAGATTGGCAATGCTGGCAGCCCAACTCTGTACTTCCAACACTCTATTTGCTACTGGAAGGCAAAAAATGATATTCATTAGTGAAAGAAAGATGTCCAGCAAGGCAGAAAATCAGTAAGGTGAGAGGAGTCAAAAGGCAAAATATTAATAATTTAGCCCATCTTTCCAAATAGTAAATTTAAAACACTAACTTAATACTCAGTTTTTAATACCTAATGCTTAAGGCATCTATACAGACTAGTGAAGAAAATATGCTTTACAACTGATTCTCCCCCATCAGTCACCACCCCGGACTGCAGTGCCTGTGTCCAGATTAATGGGGCACTGCCACACGTGCCATAAACCCACGTGATCTCCCAGCTCAGCTCTTCCTGCACATTTCTACCCTCCGCCCTTGGTAACAGGGCTGGGAATTCCACCAGCAACAGAACCTGGCTGAACACTAACTAACCCCACAGAAGGAAAACAAGCGCTCAGCTCCGTGCCTGGCTTTGAAGCCACGTTCATGGCAGCACAGGTAACAACCAAAGCTCTGAGAAAAGCAGCAGAGGTGGAGGACAGGGCAGCCTCTCCAGACACAAACTGCTTGAAGATGAGTTAAAAACTGAACAACACAGTCTGCACTTCCTTGGTTCGCATCTGAAGATTGAGAACCACGTCAAAACAAACACGTCTCTGCACGGAGACAGATTTCTGTGAGGAATACGGAATTCCTTCCAGCAGGATACACAGTCTCCTGAGACAGACAGAGAAAAAAAAAAAAAATCTGACTGATTTCACAGACATTTGCTTCACGGGGAGGTGGAAATCTAAACACATGAATGGTTATACCCTTGAGTCTGCCTACAGAGCATACAGAGTTCAGAGATGCACGAGCTGGCTCTGGAATAGCCTGTACAGGTACAGGGGAGGCTGGAGCACAGGACAAACCAGCTCAGACATCTGACATCCCACCAACACACACAGCCCTGGAGAGCCCATCCCCTGGCTGACCTGGCTGGCACAGGGCTGCACTGAGATAGATATCTATATATATATATAGATATATATAGAGATATATATCTGTATAAACCTGGTGGTATAGATAGCCAAGATTCTGTTCCCTTACATTTATCTGCAGTATTGAGCAATGCAGCTGCACCTCTGCTCTGACCTGAGCAGCAGAAAGTGTAGCTGCAAGAGCTCTGATCCTCAAGGGAGCCTGGTTTCCAGCACAATTCCCAACCCATTTGCCCATTCTCTGTCTCTACTCACACAAGAATACCAATAGAGACAGAAGGACAGAAAGCAGGAGCGCATAACAATTGTGAGGAAAGGAAATAAAGGGGAAATGCTAAGAGGACAGAGACTTACAATGAGGAGTAAAAGTGCAACGGGAAAGGGAATAGAGAACATGCCTTTCTGCAGATAAAAGCTCTTATCATTAGTCAATGACAGCCCAGTACAGCCTCCAGCAGGTCTGGCTGAAACAATCAGAGTTCAAAAAGGCTGTTCACATCACCTCGCTGAAAAAAATGGAGAAAGAAGAAAGGAAAAAAATAATAAACAGAGCAGGATGGTTTGGAGGAGTATAAGGAATATCTGTCTCCACACTTAAACAACTTCTTGACATACTCATTTATTTTGTTTCATGAATGTGACTCTTCTCTCTTCTTTCCTAAAACTTAGGCAGGGAAGAAGCAAACTAAGCTAAACCTTTAGGCCTCACTCCTAAGCTTAACCATGCAGAGAATTTTTAATTTGAGCTTTCCTAAGCTCTCAGCTTCCTTCTGGATTCACAGCCCTCTCCCCTTCCACTAATCCTCCACCTCCACAGTGCAGCGAGATTCTGCCTTGGCCTCAACAAAACCAAGTCCTTAAGTGGAAGCAGCCCATGATGCAAACTCAGATTTCTAACCAATAAACCACCAAGGAAGGAGGGAAAAGGGCTTTACAAGGCCAGGATTACCTTGGTAACAGAGCCAGTGGAACAGAGACCACGGAGAGCCCCGACACAGAAGCTGGCAAGCTAAAAAAAGGCAATGATGGAGTGATTCACATTTTTCAGTCACATTAACCAGCTTGGTCTTGGAGGCAACAGCCTACACCAAGACCTGCCTCAGACGTGAGGGCGAATTGCCTTCAGAAATCAAAGAGGCCCTGAAAAACTCCCAGGGAAGGTGCAAACACCAGTGTAAGGGTCGGAGTAACAGAGAGGTGCCACCCACACCCACCCGCCCGACCCGCTGCTGCCTCTGCTTCAACCAGAAAGTGAGAATGTACCTCAGAATTCTGTGCAAACCTTAACTGCATGCAGTGTCCAAATCGTCTTTATCTACTATATGGCTCAGAAAAATAACTCTACTTTAAGGGCTCACAAACCTACAGCTGCAGTTCGAGTCCCTGCTTGGGCTCTCTCATCATCCAGCACTCAGGTGAAGTTTATTATTTAGAAGATCTTCGCTCCAGGGGGATGTTATATCCAATATCCAAGTCTTAAAATACCTAAATTTCTAATGGTTGGTCCTCCACGAGGAGCCTGGTGATTTAGGGAGTGCTATCCCTAGGAAGGATGAAAAATAGGGTTGTTTGCATGTGTTTACTTTAATAAATATTACAAGTAGAACCATGTAAAAAGTAATTTACTCCAATACGAGTAAGCAATCAAAGTGCTTGAAAGCTGCTTTAAACAGCCATACATAAAATTCCTATATTCAAATAATTCATCTTGCATTATTTATACAAGCATGCTTTTTTCCCACTGAGTAACTTTTACAGTCAAGGTAAGAGAGTTTCCCAAAAAGCTCAGTGAAATAGAAGATTTTAAGGAATCTGTACCACAAGGCAACTCAGCCTCAGCAAAAGGCTGTCCTGTCTGTTCTGTACAACCACAGATCTCCCCACAGATCGCTCTGTATTCACACAGCTCCTCAGCACCTCCTAATAAAAGTCCTCTCACAGCTCTGGACGTGATCAAAGCCCCTGAGCTCAGTGCTGTTGGGAGGCTGGTTCATGTAGGGTCATGCTGCCAGCCCAGGGAAACCAAATCCTTTTAAATCAGGTCCTCAGTGCAGATCCTACGCTCTGCCTTCTCTATCCATCACATTTCCCCCCAAATGATGCAAATTTCTACATACAGCAAAGCAATATCTGTAAAAGACACATAAATTACTGTAGATATGCTGAATTTACAGAAATGACCTTCCTTTTTAGTAATAAAACCATAACTTTTGAAGCTTTTTTTTCTGCTTCTACTTAAGGCAACATTAATTGCACATCTTGCAGGAAAAAAAATCCAAACAAACATTTATTCACTTCTTCTATTTCACTTGTTATTTTTCTTCATTGTATGAACTTGGCATTAGCAATACCAGCTCACGTTTTACAAAGGCAGAGAAGAATCTTTGGTTTGAATTAACACATTTGCTCCCCTTACAACACAGAATTAGTATCTCAAGTTCCAACAGTTCTTCAGAAAGAGCTCTTGAACTTAATCCTAACCATGACTTTGCAAGCTTCTGCTTCTGCGTGTAGGGGTCATCCTTTCACTGAAAGATCCTATTTACAATTCCTCATCCTTGGAAACTACAATTAACCTTACCTCTGTATTACCCTGCAGCTGCTCTTCATTTCTCTGAGAGAGAACTCTTTATTCCAGGCAGATCAACCACTGCTGCCTCCAAACGAAACAACTGACAGATTTTCCTGTGGAGAGTCAAAGCTTTAGGGGGTTTTGAGCTTTTTTTAGTTTGGTTTTTTTTCAGGAGACTGTTTCCCTGCTGGTTTCACTAGAATGGCAGTGCTGTAGTAGCATCTCTACACACATTTCCCTTTCACTAAGCTTTAAATTACCTAATTATTCATCACTTTAATTAAGAGTTTTTTGCTGTTGTTCCTACAGGTGCAACACTGTTTCCCTGCACTGAACAGAATCTTTTAGTTCTGTGAACTACAGACACAACCAGCCCAAAGCCTGTACAATTCCACTGGATGAGAAGAGTCTCACCTTGCCCTTGGAAAGTTCACAAGCCTCCACACCATGGAGAAGGAGCTGTGCCATTTTCCAACTCCATAATTAACACATTAAATAAGAGTGGTTTCACACAACGCCCAGTGGAAGCACAGCTGACATTTTCCTCAGCAATTAATATCTGGGGTCATTAACCACCTCTCTGAACATTCCCACCAACTTCCAGATGTTCACATTGTCCTGAATCTGCATTTGTCCAGCTGCTCATCAACTGCCTCCGAGAAATTCCTAAAAACCTCTGACAAATTTACCATCTAACCTTGTGTTCATTAAATCTGCTCTTTCTTTAAATATTTTACAGAAAGTTGCTCTATCCTTAGAAAAACCTGTTCAGAATAGGCCTCACTCTGAGACGAGCCACGGGTGCCATTCCATAATTATTTACCACTAATCCAAAAAAAGGACAAAGTAAAAATCTGCAGTGATAGAACTAAATGTTTAGGAATAAGAACTGAACTGCTTAATTCTGCTTGGTCACTTATTACTGAAAACTTTCCTGATGTTATTCTTATGCTGATGGATGTTTTAAATAAAGCACAATGCATAGATTGCTATCCACGATGATATCCAGAAAGCTTTATCTTCCCCAGCTGTGTGTTCACAGGGTTCGCTGGAGTTCTGTTAGTTGGGAAAAAAGGAAATACAATGTGGCATAAGAACTGCATCACCATTATATCCTCAACTGAATTAACTGAATTAAAGATAATAAAGCTCTGTGTTTCCCATTCCGAAAAGTCCTTTATTCAAAAGGAAGGGATGCAGACAGTCAGGGAACATGTACCATTTCTAATGTAAAACATGCCATCCAATGCCTTTAAAGAATGTGACCTTAAAAAAAATAAAAAGTAGCTGTTCCTCCCAAAACTTACACACAACTTTGGAAAAATGTCATGTAAAGGGAAAGATAAGGCTTCTAACACCTGACCTCTCTCTTTAATGCATTTTACATCTGGACTAATCTTGATTTTTTTCTTATTTTTCCTGAGTATGCAGCGTACTGAAGACAATCCAGAAAAGAAGCAGAATTATCTCAGAGCAAGGCTGACAATTCAACATTAACCTCTTACAAAACAATGGGAGAAGCAGACACTTGAATATGTAACGAAGTGTTACACGGGAGGTAACAAAATTAAACATGGTATCATAGATTGACAGATTTTTATTTAAGAGAACTTTAGAAATCATAAAAACAAAAAATAACCAATTATTGTAACAGACTCTCCAGTCCAGGCCAAATGAGTGAAAGCTGAAATTAAACAGGTTCTTCATGGAAAGAAACAACTTTAAAAAGATTTTTAAGACAGTGAAAAAATAAGTATGAGGAAGAATTTACAGGGACCCGAGATGGATTTTTCATCCCTGCTTATTTTAAATTCAGAATTTCACAGTCTCTCAGATAAAGATTACTTTAAACAGAACTGACTTCATTAGAAGATACGGTGCATGATATGGAGGTAGTTAATCACATCTCTTCCTTCCTGCAGGACACTGTCAACAAAAAATAAAAAAGAGGCAAACGATGGGATCTGGCTTCACTTCAAAAAGTCCTGTGCAGCCATGAAAACACGCTGAAGGCCATTTTGCAGTCCCCAAAAAACAACCAGGTTTCCAGAGAAGCCGATTCACGTGCTCCGGCAAGAACTAAACTGCTTTTATCCATCTGAATTCCAGACCCGTTGAACTCCAGCAGTGAACCCCACACAATCTCCAGCACTACCTTCCATTAAGATAAGGAGCAGATCGATTTAAGAGTTCCCACTAATTATCAAAGTGCTGGAATGGCTCAGACAGGCCAGTGGCATCGGGACATTTATGCTCCATGGCAACACAATTCACAGAGCTGGAAAGGCACTGGCACTGCCTGGTACAATCCACTATTTGTTTAAAACTACCCAGAAAACACAGAGAACTGTTTGATCATAGAATGGACACGTTGGAGGTGGTTTGTTTTAAGCAGTATTTCTCCAAATAACGGGATTACTTAGAGAGGTAGAGATGATATAATCACAGAATCACAGGTTTGGGTTGGAAGGGACATTAAAGATCCACGGGCAAGGACACTTCCACTAGACCAGGCTGCTCCAAGCCCCATCCAGCCTGGCCTCAGACACCTTTCCAGACAGAAAAATCACAAGCTAGTGGCAGCTGATATTTACATTACACATACACAGCAGTAGCATAAAAACTCACCACCACGGTCGTTAATTTCCTAACCATACCAATATTTTAAAGTTTCCTCCTTTACATCTTATTACGAACAAACCCAGTTTTCAAGACAGTAAATTTCTTTGATTTGGCTCTCATCCCTGTCTTTAATAACTCCAGTGTATGCTGCCAGCCATCACAACGATGCATGAATGTTCCTGGGCTTTAGTGGGGTATTTGCAGCAGAATTAAAGAAAACGAATCAGATAATTCAACAGTGACAAGTGTCACCACAGTTTCTCTTCATTGCACAGGCATGGAAAGTATCCAGAATCACCATTTGTCCCTGATCAAGGGATGTTCAGCCTTTAAGCCCGAGTTCTTTTTTGTTTTGTTCCCTGGATCCCAATACGCAGTCAATAGGTGATTCTGCTGCCCTCACTAATCCATGGCATCCTATCACTTGTTCTGCTGCCATGTACAAAGCACTCTAAGCTTATCCCTTGTGGCTGTTTTGTTGTTGTTCACTTGGTTTTAACTCCATGTTTACATCCCACTCCTTAAATTCCCCATTTGTCCTCACTAATTCCACTGTGCCACACTATTTCTTCAAAAATAATTCTTATCACTGCAGCTCCAGCTTTCTACAGTCTGAGAGCAAACTGACAGGGCTGTTTCTCATCTACTCCATTCTACTAATGCTCCAGTTTGCAACAGGAAATCTAATTTATTATCATCAGCCCGTATGTTTTTATTTCTGTGTAGTACTTACAACTAAACATGGTTTTTTTCCCCACCTATTCCAGGAAGGAATCAATCATCCCAAGGGCAAGGGAGAGTTTTTTTTATCTGAGATGTAATTGTGTTGTCCTCTTAGCTTTAATTTGCAGTCCAAGCCACCATGACCTGCAACACCTTCAGAACATAAATACCCTTTCAATAATGTTGTGCTTTACAAAGGCCCCGCATGGTGTTTTATAAAACGATTCTTGCCTCAGATTTGTGTTAATCAACATCTGAAATAGGGAGGGGAAAAAACAATGAAGAAAAAAAACAAAACCAAACCAAATAAAACAAAAAATCAACCAGAAAAACAAAACAAAAACAAAAAAATAAACAAAAAAACCAAAAACAAACAAACAAAAAAACAAAAAAACACAACCCAAAAAACAAAACCCAAGAAAAAAAACTGACTGGCAAATCAAATTTGGAGTTTCTTAGTTTTCATCAGTCAACTGTCATACGCAAAGACGTGTTACCTCTACCAGCTGGAACTTCTGTGGTCACTGTTCGAGAAATTTTCAATTTTTTTTTTTTTTTTTAATTTAGCTGTTGATATTTATGATATGACCACAAGTGAAGATAAGACAGTTCAATAAATTAGTGTCCACTCTAGACTACATCTGCAACTGGTAACTGAGAAAATTTCTCAGATTCATCACTGTGATTTTAATTGGGCCCTGTGTCAACCCCTACTTTGAGCCACATCTACTTGTAGCTTTTCTTTCAACTAAGTGAACCAAAAACACTACAAGGGCTTTGAATTAGTAAAACCAGATTTTATTAGAACACAGCTTGGCCATTACAATAAAGGAAATTCAGGAAGAGGGAATCAAAATGAAGGGGATTTACGAACAAATGTATCTCCTTTCAACTGTGGCCTCCCAGGGTTGAGCTCTTCCTCTGGCTTTGCTCTCAGCTCTAGCACTTCGAGGAGGTTTGTTGGGTAGCAATGTATTTTGCCATGTCTTTGACAGCTTGAAAAAGTCCATTTCCACCCCTGTTATAACACATGGGCAGGACACCTGTTTGGGTATCCATGCATTACTCTCCAGAAGGCATCAGGTTTCTGGGAATGCCACAGGTTCCATTCTCGCCTCTGTATCTCAAGCTTCCTCCCCGATCCACCACACACAAAGAATTCAAACTATAGATAGTCCAACATTTATTATTTTCCTTTACTTTCATGTCCTTTCTCTCTCCTCTTATGTTTCCAGGAAACCTAGTTACTGACAATAAATTAACTGATCTCAGGACTGAATACATTACTGAAATGCAAAATGCCAGCCCACAGAATTTGATCATTTACCTGTTCCTCCCTTCTTTCCTTCCACACAAACAAGAACCGGAGAGCAGGATTGCTTTGAAGTTCTTACAATGGCAGTGAAAAAGACAGATTAAACTTAACTTTGATAGATGCAAAGTGATAAAAACCAGGAAGGACCAGGATCCTGCCTGCATACATAACAATGGACTCTGAATTGGTTATTAAAACCCAGGAATGCAATCTGTGAATTATAATAGCTTTCTGTAAATGCCAGCTTAACACAGAGCAGCAACAAAAATAAAGTGAGGAATTATTCTAAAAGAGAACGAGAACAAACCAGAAAACACCATGATGCCATTATAAATCCATATCATTAATATAATTTAGCCATCACTTTCCTACAAAGAATACCGCAGAACAGAGGAATACAGCGGCAACAAGGGCAGCCAAGGACTCCAAGGAAAAACTGCAGAGATTAAAAAGTCTTCGTAGTGCAGAACAAAAGAAAACCTAAAATCATAGAAACACAGAATATCCTGAGCTGAAAGGCACCCATAAGGATCATCGAAGTCCAACTGGTGTTCTAGCACAGGTGAATCCCAACAATCCCACTCTGTGCATCCCTGAGAGCACTGCCCAAACATTCCTGGAGCTCTGGCAGCCTTGGGACCATCCTCATTTCCTGGGGAGCCTGTTCAGTGCCCAACCACCCTCTGGGGGAAGAACCTTTCCCTAATAAAAACCTTCTCCTAATAATAATAACATGCAGAGCCATGGATAAAATCAAACAACCTTTTGCTTTTGTCCTTCCCAGTGGAAAAAAAAAAATAACAAAACCCTTCTGACGTTACCCAGAAAGGTTAGGGAACTCCCTGTCATAGTGTACTACAGACGTGAGAAGTTTACATCAGCTCATAAAATAACTCAGTGCATTCATGAAAGGGAACAGAAAGGGAAAAACCCACAAAACAGACAAAAAAAACCCTAACAGACTGCTCTGAAGCTGCGGAGCTCGAGGCTGCCTGAAGCTTGAGAGAAGTCCAGGAAACCTATCAGGGAGTGCTTTCCTACACTTTTACTCAGAGGCATCAACCACTTCATCCCCTCATTAAATGGAGTGTAAAACTGCTCACACCCCAGCCTACTGCCTACTCTGGTATAGAGAGCAAGACAAATCACTCAGAGACAATCTCCAGCAGATAAGGAAACCTCCAGGGTATCAAAGACTGGGCCAGCTCTTAGGAGTGAGATAAATCTACTCCTTTTCCTCTTCCCGTGTGATAAAGCAAGCAGGGCACGTGGTGCCAGGCTGTAAGAGCAGGAATAGGCTGGCCCTGACAGGGAGGATCAGGAATCAAGTAACCCAGCGGATCTGAGGGGAAACGCAGAGATGCCAGCTCCAATTTGCCTTTCAAGCATGAGCAGCTTCATTTACTGAAAGAGGAGCACAGAGGAACCATTGAGCTCAGCACAGAGGCGCTCATGAAAATCACTTCATATCACAGACCCACGGTGTTCCTGGAAGTGAGGCATCACTAGTGAGAAGGGCAGTAAAAAACCCAAGGGTTGAACTGGAGGTGACATTTTCTTCTCCAATATCTACAAGGCAGTGACACAGTTGTTCTGCTGTCAATGTTCTCACACCCTGACAAGAGGGAGGTTCAGACAACTCTCTGTGGGCTACTGGTGCCAAAAGGGATAGAAAACACATCAGAGCAAACAGATTATACACATTAGATATGATCTGTTCATCAGGCAAAAAGAGGAGCCCTTTTTTTTTTTGTCTTCTAACACAGAACCAACAAGGCTGGAAAAGACCCCCAAGATCATCAAATCCAACCTCTGACTATCGCCATTCCCACTAAACCATATTAAGCAGCACATATACTCATTTTTTCAACATCTTCAGGGATGGTGACCCCACCACTGCCCTGGGCAGCCCCTTCCAATGCTTGACCACTCTTTCAGTGGAGAACTTTTTCCTTACATCCAACCTGAACCTCCCCTGGTGTAACTTGAGGCCGTTTCCCACAGTCCCTTTCTCTTCCCTCGTGCCTCGTGACAGCAAGGAAATATAAAAACCACCTGTTAGTCCCTTTCAGGTCGATCAGCTCCTTACTGTCATTTTAGTTCCACAGAAAAAAAAGTCATATTAAATCAAATATTCCCGATTTGCGTTCTGCACTTCTTCCCTTCCCTAGCCCCTCAATAGTTCACACATTCCCAAAAGCAGCAACACACATTTAAATCCTCTACACTACTTTTAATCCATGATGATCTTGCACAATTACTTAATTGTAAGATAGCAGCTAATGAGGAAATTCAAAAGAAAGTGAACTCATTTCAAGAAATAGGATTCTATTTAACAGCACTTAATTACTTCCTCAGATCACAGAAAAGAAATCAAACATTCCTACCAGCAATTAATTTTTTTTAATATAATCAGAGCAAATTCAACTGAAACCATATATTAATAAGAAAATACTCGCCTTTTGAAACTTTAATTCAATTCCAAACATATAAAATACACTATAATCAAAAATATATCAATAAACTACTAGTGTTCCATTTCTACCATAACAAAAAAACATTCCTAAACTCTCACGGTGGGGGAAAAATTAATTATGTATAAGATCATAGTATGAAACCCCAGGTACTGAACTTCCATTACTTTGAAATTCCTTGTTAGATACAAATTTGGGAACATCACCACGCGGTTGGCCTCAGAAGGAAACTTTTGAACAAGGACTGGGAATAATTGATAAAATTCTGGACGAAAAGACTAGTTCTACATATAATTCCACTAGTTTATTGTAAGCAAGCAAAGTAAATTAAAATAATAACTTAAGACAAATCTTAGCTATGCAAGTCTCGCAACAAAATGTTTCACAACAATGAGCACATTTAATCAAATCCATAAATGAATCTAAGCTATTAACATATGCCAGATCCAAGCCATGTTATACAGCTTATTACTGCATCAGACAAAATGCTAATCCCAGAAATCCACCATTATCTTGCCTACCTCTACGTGGCAAAATTTGTTTTCACAAACACAGGTCTGAAATCTACAACTAAATGGGGTAATTCAAGGTAGTATTTGCTAAAAACTACAATATGGGAAATCAGATTTATGGGTCAGAGGCTTTTGCCAGGAATACCACAGCAATACGTGTGTGCGCATTATTTTAAACTAAGACAACTCAGCTTATTATTTTTCCAAATATAAAAGACATTAATAAAAAGTACCATTTATAAAGTGCTTTACATTTTATTTGTATTGCCACTGAAATCTCACGCTCAAAGCCTACGTTCAAGTAGATCAAATAATGCTATTATTGCAAATATTTCACATTGTCAGTCACGTTGATAGCACTTATTTGGCATCATTTATGCCATGCCCTAGGCTCTCCTCTCATTTGTACTCATCTCAGAACAAAGGCAGCACTGCCTCTGAGAATGGGATGACCTAAAGGGAGCAGACCTCCAGCATCCATCTTCACTTATGTCACCTTTTGCATTTCCTACACAATTCTCTTCAGATGGGGAGCCACAAACTTATCTCTTCCCATTAATATTTTTGATGCTCTGTGTTTCATTTCAAAACACGCTTTTCATGCCTGAGAAGAAAGCATGAAATCAGAAGAGATTATTTGGTGGAATTAATTTTGATCCTGCCATCAGTGAGACAAGTGCATAAGAGGAGGGGAAAACGATAATTTCTTAAATGTTCTTGATACAATCAGTGCTCTAATCACCACTGCTGTTTCTTACTCTTATTCAGAGTTATCTATCCATCATCCACTGCTCCATTCTCCCAGAATGCCTTAAGATAATGTTTATTTATGCCTTAAGATAATGTTTCATTTTACCAGAGACAGAGGAATGAAAAGTGGCTCAGTTACCCTGGGCAGATAAAAGCCATACCTGGTGTGGACCCAGTCACTTGGAGTTCCATTAAAATAAACTTAATTAATTTAAATGTATCATTTTCAGGAGAAGCTTTGTACACAGTTGACCTTGCTCCCTGAAACAATCTTCTGCACCATCCTGTCTGAATCACACAAATTATCTCCTTTGTCACTTCGCTGCACTGTGCCTGTGATTTTTCCTTTTCATATCCTGTCCTTATCAGCTGCAAAGCTACAAACACATCTCATAAATTACACTGTCTCAAAGGTATAATTTTGTACTCTTGTTGTAAACTGCAGCTTAAAATTACAGCTGAAAACGTATGGAAATCCACAGTTATATACTAAATATTTAATTCGCCTTCTTGGGAGATAATTTAAATATATTTATATGGCTGAAAAATTGTTGTTGATTTAGGAATTATTCAATTTTTTGCCTTATTCTTACTCTCCCCAAACGCAAAACAAATAAAAAAGTACATGTACTTTTAAGGGAAGTAGGAAATTCAAGTTATTCCTTCTAGGTAAAAGGAACAGAAAAGCATTTATAGCTCTTCCTGAAATTAAAAAGATCCATTTGACAAGTTACTCGAAATTTCCACATCCATCACAGAAGAACATTATATATGGATAAATTGTATTAGGAACACAAAACTATAGAAACCAACTTTTTAACATAGGAGACAGGTCAACATTTTTGTGCCTTTCATGGTTAAACAAGAAGGAGCTCTAACTTGTTTATCAGCAGTTATACACCCTCTACCTCCTTCTCTAAAGTGACATTTGCTGAAGTGTTTAAATAAAAAATTGCACATAACTGGTTTGAAATCATGCATATATATATATATATATATAAATATATATTTTCATGCATAATTCTGCATTTTGCTTTCAAAATCAGAAATTCCCTACGACTGCCAGACAAGGAAATTTCGAAGTCATTTGAATTCTATCTCATAGTCTATTTCGATTCCAAGTTTTGGGACGTTCCAGGCATTACCTGCCTTTCCCACTGCCCACTCCCAGCTCTGCAGTGCCTCCAGGATTTCCAGCCAGGACTGAGAGTGCCCCAGCCCATTTCCAATCTCACCTCCCAGGAGTCCCTCAGAGTTTTCCACCCACACAGTCCAGGCTGGAACGGGATTTGTCTCAGGGTTTTTTTTTTTAATGTCGCTCACAGAGAGCCCAACACTGCACGCTGCTGATCCCACAGAACGCTGCAGCATCCAGCCTGAATCCCAAAAATCTGAATCACGGCTCCTGCTTACAAGAACCTGATGAGTTTTTCAAGCGTTTGCCTGCAAGTTACCATTTCCTATTATGCAACATTAGGCATGAGTGGTTAATTAGTTTTTCCCATATGCCAGTGCATACGTAAATTTCAATTATTAGCAGTGTTAGCTTACACAAATTACCTTTAAATCCAATATTTGCATATCTTCTGGTCTGCACAGCCTCCTCCAGAAAACAGCATTTATGTTTTGGAAGATTTTATTAGTTCTTTGAAGAGATCTGTGTTTCCTGATATTTAACCAAGTATTTAAATTGTCATTTGCGTCACCAAGGTCTCCTTTGCTTCAGCTGAAACGCTACACAGCTTGAACCAGGCTCACATATAGTAACTGAAGGGCACAATAATTCTGTTTCAAATGTAACATTATTCCTGCTCAGTGCACCACTAAAACTAACGAACCTGAGAGTGCTGGATGGAACTCTCAGATAAGGCTGAATGGCACTTCCAATTTCACTAAAACAAAACAAAAGGCAGAGCATTCTCCCACTCAAATCTCTGAAATCTCCATTTACTGAACTCTTATTCTTCCCTCCTTTATCAGGAAAATAAGGAACTATATTTGATTAATGACTCCACCACCAGACACAGTGAAATCCTCTGGGCACAGAACACACATTTGCCTTCATACCAGTGCCACACTTTGAATTTTTAAGCAGCTACTTTTCCTATAACCTGGGTAGAAACTCCACAGGTAATCAAGGTAGTTTACACACGATAAAATCCTCAGAACTAGATTATAAGCAAAATACAGAGGCAGGTTCTCAAATGAATATTTACCTTGTAAGGTACAATGGGAAGGGAAAAGTAGTTAAAATACACCAGCAACTCTTGAAAAGCTACACCACAAGCAAAGTTCCCACTGACAGCCACGTTATGATCTTCGAGATATTTCATGAAAGGTGTTGGGGGAGAAAAAAAAAAAACAAACCTAAATTTCATAAAATAATAAGCAGAACAAATCAAGGTAATATATATATATATCTCACTCAGGACTCTGGTATTATAAAGCACTTCAGTTTTGCTTCATGCTGTGTAACTCCCACAGAAACTTCCAAGTAATTTTCTTGTACTGCAGAAAAATGCATTAATTTTTCCCTTTTTAGTTTTTTTTCTGTTTTTTTTTCATTTGGGTTTGGGGTTTTTTTGCAGGGGATGTTTACGAGGGTTTTTTTGTTTTTGTTATTGGTTTGGGGTTTTTTGGGGGGTTAGTTTTGGTTCGGGTTTTTTGGGTTTTTTCAGTCTGTTGAGTTTTTTTGTTTGGTTTGGTTTGGTTTTTGTTGTCGTTCTTATTGTTTTCCTTTGCCATCTATGGAAACCTAAAACTTGGGTATCAAGGAGACATCTGAGCTAGATTTTGGATGGAAAGAGTTTCAGCATCTGCCATGGATATACAGATGTTTACTCAAGCCAGAATGTGAGAATGGCATTCCCTCTGTAACACAAAGGAAGCGATCATCTGAAAAAAGGACCACACAGAGGACAACCTTGTACCCAAGGAAACACAACAGCAAAGAGTCTCATTTTTCACACCAGATTACACAAGCAGTTACAAATTCTAAAGGAAGTATACTAAAAGGACTGCTTTCCACTAAAAGAGAAAGGATATGATTTTACAAGCCCAATATTATGTTTTCATTCATAAAATCTGGGAACGGGGCCAGACCTGACTGCATACATTCCATTTGACCTTTCAGGAACATTTATTTCAGTGTAGAACCTCCACACTAATACATAATTTTCAATTACACCACTAATGCCAGTCACAGATACCACCTCCCAGTGAAGCTGGAGTTATTTATAAAATCCTTCTGGGATCATAACCCGTAAAGTATCCGTCCCACAGATTACACCAGCGAGCCTGGCTGTCTACAGAAAGTGACAGTTCTGGATGCCAGTGATGCAATTCACTAAACTGTGTTGATTAACAGGGAATCTTGCAGTAATGGTAGTGACTGCCCCAAGAAAATGGCTCCGCTTTTCTACGATTCTTCAGCTCAATGGTGCCCAAATTTTTCAGCCAAGAAGAACATTAGCTTGCCCTGTTTATATGAGGCGGCTGCAACTACAGCAAGATGAAGGCAACCTACTTGTGGATGGAAGTCATTGCAGCCAGAAATAAACAAATGGTGATTGCAGAGCTTACAACTCTCCAGTGCCCATGTGAAAAGATGCATCCCAGTCCAGGATCCCTCATCCTAACCAAGGCCAGAAGCTTGCAGGGAGCTGTTTTTATCAGAACAACACCTACACCTCAAGCTCACCTTCTCTTCTCCTCAGAGATCTTTTGAGAGCCAGCCCTACCACAGGTAATTTTCCTTCTGGATGTGTGTTACACTGGAGTAGAAGCCACAGAATTTTGTTTCAAATCCTTCCTCAGCTTTAGGTTTTTTTAGTAACTTCAAGTTGCCACCTCATCTGTGCCATTCTCTTTCATTGCAACAGATAAATAGTGCTTCCAGTTCACCAAAGGACAGAATAAATAAATTGGTTTTGTGAGACATTCAATGTTATGGTTTCACCTATACAGGTATTGTGTTATGCAAGGAAAGAGGAGATATATTACATTTAGAAGGAAATGTTGGTGTACTCAAAGTAAGAGGACTTGGTCACTGAAGTGACTGGCAGCTCATTAATTAAAAAAATAAAGGAGGACTCTATTATCATTACTTTTCATTATATATCAGACTTTTTAAATACCTACAATTTTTTATACTCAACTCACAGAATCACAGAATAGGTCAGGCTGGAAAGGACCACAGTGGGGTCACCTGGTCCAACCTCCCTGCTCCAGCAGGGTCACCCTAGACCACATTGCACCAGTGTGTCCAGAGGAATACCTCCAGTGAGGAGACCCCACACCCTCTCTGGACAATCTGTTCAGTGCTCAGGTGCTGCCCAGGGAAGAAGTTCTGCCTCATGTCCAGGTGGAGCTCTCTGGGCTCAGTCCCTGCCCGTGGCTCTGGTGCCATTGCTGGGCCCTGGAGCAGAGCCTGGGCCCTGCTCGGAGCCCTCCCTGCACCCAGGGACACCCAGGGCTGAGGGCCCCTCTCTGCTGGGGCTCCTCTCGAGGCTGAGCAGCCCCAGCTCCCTCAGCCTTTCCTCAGCAGGGATGCTCCAGATCCTTGAGCAACTTCGCAGCCTCCACTGGCCTTGCTCCAGGAGCTCCATGTCCTGTCCTGAGGAGCCCAGAGCTGGACACAGCACCCCAGCTGTGCCCCGCAGGGCTGAGCAGAGGGGCAGGATCCCCTCCCTGCCCTGCTGGCAAGGCTCTTTCAGGTCCTTTTCAGAGCTGCTCCAGCAGGGCCACCCCCAGGCTGTGTTTGAGCCTGGGATTGCTCTGACCCAGGTGCAGCACCCCGCACTTGGCATTGTTGAACCTCGCGGGTTTCTCAACGCCAAAGTTATTTGCAATAACTGAAACAATTCACACAATTAATTATTATTTTGAGTCATGGTATCTCAGTAGATTCATTAAAAACCTTGGCAAAATAAAATTTAAAAACTGAACATATTGCATGAATTTCAAAGACAAACCAGGCTCTAATTGGATTTTTTTAAGATGTTTTATCATGAACCTAATGAAAAATCTGATACTCGAGTCTCACTGATACATTCTCATTTTTCAGATTATTTGAAATAACTTTAGTTTTCTTTTTAGGCTATACAGGCTGGTACTGTAGTCAATCCACCACATTTAAGTTATAATTATGACCCTGAGTGCTGCAGATCGAGATAGGATTCATCAGGAGCTTGGCAGTTCAGGAGTGTGTCAGACACGAGAGGATCTCACCAGAGCAGAGATTTCTGTCTCCCCTTCTAGACCATGATACAGGCTCTAAACCTGCTTTATTGAAACCATCAGTAATTTTCTCTATTGCCTTCAATGGGTAAAAGATTCGAGTTCCTATTACATAAGATTGATGATGACTTCATAGTGCTTAAAAGCACCAAAAATTCTCAAGTGTGATTTAACCCTTAATCTTTTTGAAAGCCAGCTATTTTCTTCCAGTCTCTCATTTCCATTTTATTATACACACACGTTACTGCTTTATTAATAACCTTTGGAGAATACTTCTAAATTTGGTGTAGCAGATGACTTGCCCCAATTCTTTCTTGTCTTAGTAGTTTTCAGAAACTTTTCTACAACTACCTTTTCCCATCAACACAGCATTTCAAAGATGTGTCTCTTTCTGTTGACAGTTTCTGATGATCATAATCCCACTTTTGCTAGTTTGCTTTTAACACAAACATACACCGAACCCAGTGCACTTAAATGTCTGGAAATAAAATTCATTCTGTGCATATCAAAAAGACAAATAAAGGGGAGGGTGAATTTGGATTCGTTTTGGTTCCCTTTCTAATATCAAGCTGATGAAGTGTGATAGACTTAGCAGAACTGAACTTTATTCTTCCCAGCTCCAGAGAGACAGAAATGGAACCAGAGACCATAAAGCCAACATCCAATGTGGCCTGTTTATTCTCTTTAGCCAAATTTTCCTATTATATCACTAACTCTGAAGTGCAGAGTCAATTTGTGAGCAGAATCCCTAAAGCCAAAGGGGATGGGACAGTGCTAAGTGACCCAGAATGTGATGATTATTCCGAGTACTTCCACTGAAAGGTTGACTCTTATTTTTCAAACTTCCTCTGTAATCTCTGCTGTTATTTAAATGCCTCATTGCATACACAACAAAAACTCAGCGGAAAAAAAAAAGAATTTCCATAGCAACTATTCCAAGGAACACAGTTCAGTCATTTGTACCATAAAATTTTATGGACTTTGACCAAAGCTTTTCTTTATCCATCTTTCTTTTTCTTTATCTGGCTTTATCTATGTTCAAGTGGAAATATTAATATTGGACATGGAGAATTTTAAAAGAACTTATTATTGAAAACTAAACTTCGCCAGACGAATGATCCCTAGAGGAACTGTGATTCTAAAGACATTGCAAGCAAGAATTTGCTTTAATATTTGAAACATCTACGGTGACATCATGTAAAAATAGAATTTATACATATTTTTACATCGAAAAATAATTTCCTACAGCAAAAAGATACAGAAGTAAAGAATAATTGAGTGCAATGGGTTTTTAAAATTTCTTTTTCCATTTAGAATTTTTTTTTAA
This sequence comes from Cnemophilus loriae, assembly GCA_013397755.1. Taxonomy (NCBI): domain Eukaryota; kingdom Metazoa; phylum Chordata; class Aves; order Passeriformes; family Corvidae; genus Cnemophilus; species Cnemophilus loriae. The sequence goes on from VZTF01000541.1 coordinate 626,199, forward strand.
GGTTTGGAGTAGATTAATTCTGTAAAACCTTTGGGTTTTACAAACACTTGGCTCTCTCATGACAAGATATTACTATGAGTGTACTGTGTAGAGTATAATCATTCTTTTGGATGAACAAGTACAAACTATCAGCTCCAAACACCTCAGAAGAGATTTGGATTCTATTGCGCAAATCTTTAGCAGAATCTTAGTCTCAAAATACGGGATATTTAGGTTTATGACATCAAAGCTGACAAGATGCATGATATTCCAGACTAAGATCTCTTAAGTGTGATTATTTACTTAAGATACACCTGGCTAAATTCTTGCCAATTACAAAATGTGTTGGTATTGGTTTTCTCAACAGGAAAAAGGGGGACAGCTCTTAGCAGCTGAAAATTGCTATCCAACGGGGCAAAATCTCATCGCCTCTTCCTACTAGGCAACTCCCCTGATTCAGGAACCAAAGCACATTCCAAGAATAATTTTAGTTACACAAGAAAATTCAAGCTAAACTGGTAAACCGGACTGGAGATCGGAACCAGAAGAATGCAGACACTTCACAAGCCATTTCTTGCTTGCTTGTTTTCACACGACCTACTCGTCCTTCTGTTGAAGCCACCAGATTCATGTCAGAAACTTAATTATTCCTGGGTAAAGTCTCATGTCATTCTGCGTTGCAATACTGAACTCTGCTGAAGGAACCCACCAGTAGAGTCCAGTATTTAAACTGGCTCTGTGACCAGGAGAGCCCCGAATTAGCCCCACTCAGAGCAGAATGCCACGTGAAATAGTGGCTGGAAACAGAACAGACACGTCTTAAGCCCATTTTCTCATCATTCTGTAGGACTTCAGATGACAGATCTGAAAAAATAATAATTAATGATATGCAAACAATGTGACTGAAGCTACCTCAAAGCTCGTAACAGCCAGTCTGAGAAATTTCTGGGTTTAAGGCACTAAAGGTTATTGATGGATGAGGGTTTTTATTAAATTCATTGATAGATAATGGCACTCAAATGCAGAGACATCAAAGCACCCAACGTTCCAGCAACATCTGAGAAACAGTTAATGGCAAAAGGGAAGTCTTCAATCAAAACCAAGACAAAGAGTGGTTTTATAACTGAATGGCCACAGAAACTGCTACCTGATTAAAAGCACACAGACAAGTGTGTTTACAGTCTCAGAAATAATCCTCACAGGTAATTAATTAAGTACTGCTAGGGACAGACAAGTGACAAAGATCTCAACCTTTGATTTAGGCTGGCTCATCCTTATGGAAGTTTTACCAGATTTGAAGGGGATGTGTTAAACACGACAGAAAATTCACGTAACCTTCAAGAGAAAAGGTATGGTGGAAAGGGGGAAAGGAGAGTGCAATACCTTTATCTAAGAAGGATCATAAAGTCATAGAAAAATCAAAATTACTGATTGGAGGGAGTACAGAAGCTTTACAAAAAGCAGAGAGAAAATCAGGGCATTGAGAAGAGGATTCTCCAAGGCGTCCCTTTGCTGCTTTAACCACTGGCTTAAAAAATAAAATAAAATAAAATAAAATAAAATAAAATAAAATAAAATAAAATAAAATAAAATAAAATAAAATAAAATAAAATAAAATAAAATAAAATAAAATAAAATAAAATAAAATAAAATAAAATAAAATAAAATAAAATAAAATAAAATAAAATAAAATAAAATAAAATAAAATAAAATAAAATAAAATAAAATAAAATAAAATAAAATAAAATAAAATAAAATAAAATAAAATAAAATAAAATAAAATAAAATAAAATAAAATAAAATAAAATAAAATAAAATAAAATAAAATAAAATAAAATAAAATAAAATAAAATAAAATAAAATAAAATAAAATAAAATAAAATAAAATAAAATAAAATAAAATAAAATAAAATAAAATAAAATAAAATAAAATAAAATAAAATAAAATAAAATAAAATAAAATAAAATAAAATAAAATAAAATAAAATAAAATAAAATAAAATAAAATAAAATAAAATAAAATAAAATAAAATAAAATAAAATAAAATAAAATAAAATAAAATAAAATAAAATAAAATAAAATAAAATAAAATAAAATAAAATAAAATAAAATAATAAAATAATAAAATAAAATAAAATAAAATATCACAGAACCAGGAAAACCAAGTATATCCCAATGTATTAAAGTCCAAAGGCCTTCACCTGTAAATTATTCACACTAAAAAGTCTATAAATAATGGTGACGTAAAGAAAAAAAGGGAAATTAAAATGTGAAAAGCCTAAGTATAGAAAGTACAACTTAGGTTCTCTTTAATCACATCCACCTCTCAAAAAGGATCAGTTACAGGAAAGTATTAATGTCCATCAAAATTAAACAAAATCCTACTCACTAGAACTTCCAAATCCTCCAAATACCTGGACCAGCAGCAGCACCACTGAGGTCTCCGCTAAAATCAAAAATCAAAGCGAGAAAGGCCAAAAAGCTCATTTGATTATGCAGAACATGCAATTTTAATCAAGCAGTCGGTTGATTACTCTAGAGAGAGAGGTCACTTAAAAATAACACAAAACAGAAATAAACATCGACTCCCAAAAGGAGTGGGGAGGAAAGGCAGCACCAAAGAAAACCTTTTCCAACTCCGCCCAAAAAGGGCTTTAAAAACGTGCTGTTCTCCAGCTTCCCGGCAAGTTTCCAAACTTCTCCAGGGGCAACTGAAATCTGGCTGGTTCTGTCATTTTCACTGAGACATCTACACAGGAAAAACAAAAATCTGCCCATGGGCGAGTGGCAGCTGCAACAGCATTTGCTCCACCTTCCTCATTTCCACACACTATCGCTCTGGAGTGAAACCTGGCTTCACGTTCCTGAGAGATGATTTGAAAATAATATAAAAGGGAGTATCTGTTAGCAAGTTATCAATGTTATATTCAATTGAGCGTCAAAAATTAGAATCAGTGGGATGGGATGTGCCACTCAGTGTCCTCGACACCTGTTCTATAACATGAATTATTAAACCTGCCCAGATCTCTTCCATCGGAGCAAATTAACAAGATCCTGTTAATTTGAAGCAGAAATCACATCAGAGATCAACACCAGTGTTTGTTCTCTTAGAGCACTTATGGGTTTTAATCACATCAGGTTTAGAACTTCTGATCAATACAATGAACTGCAGCTCACTAACATGAAAATTAATGAGCAAAACTGATTTAAATTGCAAGTTCATCAATTCATAATGAAGCTGAAGATAAAAGCTCTTTATAGTTTCCTTTTTGCATGCTTTAGGAAATTTTACCCAGGAACACTTTTCAAAATCGTATTTTATTGTTTGGTTGGGTTTTTTTAATAAGTAATAGATTACATTTTAAGCCAATCCTCATTATATTTATTACCCCCATGCAAAATAGAGAGAGGCAGAGTGCAAAAATGCCCTTTATTCTCTGCAGGAGCTATCGAGGTCAGAACTCCATCTGCATTTTGTAGTGCTATGCATATACTCTAAACCACAGTTGGATTTATGTTCCTGCTTTGGAATTTACATCACATCTATGTCATGTCTAATTCTGCACCTTCATTCACGGTTCAGGCTCTAAATGGTATTTGAAAATGCTGGAAAGTTTTGTTTCTTCTATTCATGTAAGCATTTACACAAAAAAAAAAGAAAAAACAGTATAATAACCACAAATCTACCACTCCTAAAATTGAAAGGTTATGATAACATATGCACACATACCAGAAAAATAAATAAAATCATTTCCAGCTACAGATAACATTTGTTACACAGATTTAAACAGTAAGAAAAATAATGCATTCATCCTGCATATATATTGTATTAAAATAAGAACCATTTAAATGCCAGTTTTCTGTATGTTAATTAAAATTTCCATCCAAAAGTTAAACAAAAAAAAAAAAATCAAGTCTATCAAATAATATTATCCAGCACTCTTTAAATGCAAATTATTCTAAAAAATTAAAAATTAGGCAAAGGAATTTAAAGAGCTCATAAGCAGGCAGACGAAGTGGAAGACCACAAAGGAAATGTAGAATATAACTACATTGTGTCAGTTTGTCAAGTATTGACTTCTAATTTCAATTTTAATGTTAGTATTTTCCATAGATATGGTGCTTAGAATAAATTGTTTTTACAGTGATAGCCAAAAACTAATGTTTCAATGTGAATATTGTGGCCCTTTTACTCCCCTTTTATTAGGAATGTAAATGACAGATTGTATTTAAATGTAAATCAACTAGTTTTAGAGGTCACTGATCAAGAAGAATGATTCGCCTTTAGAAGAGTAACTGATGAGGAGAAAAATGGAACAAACTTCAATTTTTTTATTTTTTTTTCCTAATCACAATTCTTTAATATGAATGAGAGGTACAACAAGGAAACCACCAAAATTGAGATACAGGATGCCTTTTCTATGGTGACCTGCATTTAGAAACTGTGGAAAAGACTTTTGGAAAGATCATTTGTGATTAGAACAGGCACACATTTGAAAACATTGTTTAAGGGGTAAAAATCCTGTACTGTCAAAAAAACAAGCCATAAAACCGGATAGGTCTTTTCCCACTCTAATTGCTTCAATTTTGGGCCTTGTGGATCACACATTACCCCACAGCAAAACACAGCAAGAAGTGTTTAAGACACAGCTCCACTGCCTAAAACATCAGCAAAAAAATCCCAGAGAAGTGCTGATGGCCTTTCAAATTTCAACTTTGGCTGCCAGCAGCGTGTGCTTATGTTACACAGAATTGCATGTGGCATTCCTGTGCTCTTTTACAGAAACAATTAAAAATAAAAGCACAGAGGTATCTGTTACACACTTCCCTTTCCATACAAATGGCCTATCATGTTCCATATCAAATACAGAACAAGTAGTCTGTGTTCGTAAGAATATTACTAATCTAAACAAAATGAAATTAAAGAGCTTTATCCACTGTGTGTTATCTGGAAATATACAGAGAGAAAGAAAGAGATACAGTGAAATAATAATGATGCTATAACCATCTTCTGATAGGGCAAGACTTCTTTATTCTTTTTTAACTACCTAAGAGTATCTCTATTAAATTCTTCTTTAACTACCTACGAGTATCTCTATTAAATGAAGCTTTGAGATTTTCAAGCAAAAGAATTGTTTACAATTGATTTCTGTTCTGTCCAAGCATTATTCTACAGTCTAGGCTAGTGTCTGTAGTTATTTTCAACCTTTATCTTTCCTTCAAAAAAATGAGAGAAATACTTGACCATACTAAAATGTAGCTCTAAAGCAGTCACTGGAAGTCATTCTGGATTTAAACAAGTTTAAATGTAACAGAACCTCTTGGAAGATGGAGCTGAGACAAAGATGAGGAATATATTCCAACTAGGCAGCTCAGCATCCTTCTCATGTATAATGCCTCCAGAGGAATAGTGGAACAAAATATCTCCCTGCTGGTCTTTACTTCCAGGTCCTTGTAAATTTGAGTTTGGCCCCTTGGGGTGACATGAGTGCTTTGCCTCCTGTGGACTGTGGTTGGTTTGCATGAGAATCACAGAAACCACAGAATTATTTAGGTTCAAAAGACCTCCCAGACCATGGAGCCCAACCTGTGACCCATCCCCATCTTGTGGCACCGAGTGCCACATCCAGGCCTTCCCTGGAGACCCTCAGGGATAGGGACTCCAACACCTCCCTGGGCAGCCCCTTCCAATGCTTAACAACTTTTCCATGAAGGAATTATTCCTGATATCCAATCTGAGGCCGTTTCCTCTCCTCCTGTCCCTGTTCCCTGCGAGCAGAGCCTGACCCTCCTGGCTGTCCCCTCCCGTCAGGGAGTTGTGCAAAGCCAGAAGGTCCCCCCTGAGCCTCCTTTTCTCCAGGCTGAGCCTCCCCAGCTCCTCCTGGTTCTCCAGCCCCTTCCCAGCTCCGTTCCCTTCCCTGGACTCTCTCCAGCCCCTCAGTGTCTCTCTTGTCGTGCGGGGCCCAGAGCTGGACACAGCATTCGAGATGTGGCCTCACCAGTGCCCAGCACAGAGCGACAATCCCTGCCCTGGTCACTGCTGTTTCAGAGAGCAAGGAGGGGACAGATTTCAACAGGAATAATTCAGTGAATTCCTAAAGCAGAATACCTGGGGGAAGGAGAAAAGGATCGATCAATCCAACTTCCAATAGTGAGAGATTCGACAACTCCAAAGGCCAAAGCAGAAAAATCCGTATGACCAAAAATGCTGGGGGTGGGGATGATGTCCTTCAGGCAGATTTGTCAGTAGATTCAGTTAGGGGAGAAGTAAATTTTGGGATGTGAAAACTGGGCTGCACTTGAGGGACAAATGTGGTTGGAAATGTAACCTCTAACTTTGCCTCAAAGAAAGATTCTCCAAGCAACTCTCAGCCTAAGCACCTTCATGTTCTGGAACAGGGATCGTCAACTCAGCACCTTTTCCTAAACAAAGAGGTACACATGATTTCTCCAAACCCCCGTTTTCCTCCCTTCCTAGTTTAATACAACATCTCAAAGCTACATTTCTACACCGTAGAAATGACAAATCCCCTGTATTTTCCAAAGGCAGGTTGGAAAAGAGCACGAATTTCTGGAGCAGGTTGCTCTCCAGAGCATCTGAACCCAGCACCCCTCAACCATGAGCCACAGTAACATAAACCATGGGCCCAATACCCCATTTCTGAAACTCTGGAATGATACAGGAATAACCTGAACTAAAAGAGTGATAATTATTTTTTTCCTTAATGTATGAAAATCACTGTGCGTGTATAAACTCCATATTCTACAGAACTGCCAGTCTTTTCAATAAACAGACCAAAGGACAAAAGAAATCTGTCAGAGGAGAAATCGGTTAAAATGCCTGACAAAAAACCAAGGCTTTTTATTTTAATACTGATAATTACAGAAATTAAATAATGCTGGCAATGGTATGACGATAATTATACACACAGAAAAAAACTGAGCAGATTAAGCAAATTACTCAGAAAAGCTGTCTCATGAAAATACATACTTTTAATTTTTATATTTTTTTAGACACGAAATGGTGATATCACTTACAAAAAAGAATATGTAATTGTCATCCATTTCTCTTAGAATTTGTGACATCACCTACAGATTTCTGACCTACACTCTCCAAGAGCATCACCTTCATATCCACAGTCAAATAACAAAATTGAACACAACTAGGTTTGGCTATAGCCCAAAACTTATTCCAAATAAATAACAACCAAAAAACACATTGCAAGCCATTTCTTTTTCTTCAAGCAGAACCAGCTGGATGTGCCGCTCTGAAATCTAATTAGAGCTGTAGCTGAAATTATTTTTTTTTCTTATTCCAGTTGATAGTCCAAGTTTACTACACACTGGCATGTCAGCAAGAACCCGTCCAGCACAGCCTGTCAGTGCTGCCACAGCAACCTCATGGTGAAAAATTGTCTTGCCCTCCCATCCCAGGACTTTTGCCGTATGAGAAGATGCTCGCAGGGCTGGAGCCCCTCTGCTCTGGAGCCAGGCTGGGAGAGCTGGGGGTGTCCAGCTGGAGAAGAGAAGGCTCCAAGGAGAGCTCAGAGCCCCTTCCAGGGCCTAAAGGGGCTCCAGGAGAGCTGGAGAGGGACTTGGGACAAGGGTCTGTCACCCCAGGACAGTCTGGAAGGACAGGACAAAAGGAAATGGCTAAAACTGGAAGAAGCAAGGTTTAGATTATATTTTAGGAACAAATTCCTAAATGGGTGGTGAGGCATTGGACCAGAGAGCCCAGAGAAGCTGTGGCTGCCCCATCCCTGGAAGTGTCCAGGTTGGACGGGGCTTGGAGCAACCTGGGATAGTGGAAGGTGCCCCTGCCCATGGCAGGGGGTGGAACTGGACGTTCTGCAAGGTCTCTTCCAATCCAAACCATTCCACAATTCCATGACCCACCAACATTTCTTCATGCACTGCAGTGCTGGGCGACTCGAACATCTCCATTTCCTGCATCTAAGAGACGCTCAAAAAAAAAGTGCTTTGCTGTTTCGTAGATGTGGGAGGGCTTCTGCTCCTGCCCCACTTCCCAGGTGCAGCCTGAACATCCCTTTCATCCTCGAGGTACCACAAAAGCTGCATCTCCCGAGCTGCTCCCACCGCACACTTCAAGGACAACAGCACGTGAACCACAAACGGTGCCTGAGTTGTGGCAGCGAAACACGGGGACTAAACAGGTTAACTGCAAACTGCAGCCTCCAATTCCTTATTCTATTCTGGTGTGAACAAATTAACAAACTCTTATTAGCCTCAGTCAGAACTGAACTGGTGGAGGGAGAGATGAAAGCAAATTTCAGGTGCCACTGAGCTGGAACTTATCTAATGAACTTGCTGGTTTGAATTCCTGGCTACATTAAGTGCTATTACACTAAAGGCTTAGAGGGATCTATTATAACAAGAAAGAGGGCAACAAAAAAAAACCTTTTTTTTGTTTTATTCCAAATTGAAATATTTACTACATCTGATGCAATTGTTTCTTGTAAGGAATAAGAGGCCCAGGCTTTTCCTTTGTAAATCCCACAGTTCAAATTTGCTATAAATTTACCATCAAATCCATGGTTGGGCTCAATGATCTTAGAGGTCTTTATCAACCTTAATAGTTCTATAATTCTATGAAGGAAATCAAGAAATCACTGTCTTTAAAAATGTCTTTTATTCCAGCTTTGCCTTTGCAGGTCCCAGATGAGATTTCTCAATCATTTAAGATTTCATGCCACATAAAAGTTTGCTGTGCAAATGGGAAATTCAGCATTTTGGCAAATCAGCAGTTCTTTTCAACCCAATAATTATTTCTTTCATAAAGAGAGAAGTTTACGACAATGTTATGCAAATTGTCTCTCTAGTTTTTTTGGTCATTTGCTTATTTTTTGTAAATGATGAGAACACTGTTGACTTTAAAAGTGTTTGAGAAAACACCTTTTTTTTTAATAGCACAATTTCACCATGGAAGAGCTTGACTGTACTTTTATTGCCCTATAAATGGAAAACTAACTCTTTTAAATTTGCTAATTCGTAAAATTATTCTAAAACACAGTAATTTTTTAAAAGGCAAATTTTGGCTACAGAGGCATTTTCAGTCCCGCTTAACATTTAAATTCTACTGCCTTTGTTAAATTTCTGCAATGATTCTAAGTTCCCACCACACAAGCATGTCCTGCATGAAATCTTTCCTGAAATTATACCTAGGGCATCCCAGATTTAGGGAGGGGGAGAGTTTAATATCAAATATTAATGTAATATGTTCCACCTGATGATTTTCTGTGCCAACTTTCATGTATAATTTTGAGTTTCTTCAAAAGCATGCATGAGGGCAGAAATTAATAGATATAATGATGACTGATATTTTTGTCCAGCTTTTGACTAACACTATGCATGCAGCAATAAACAACTGAAGTGAAACACTGAAATTATCAATTACTGTTTACATACATCTCCATTCAAATGTGATTTTATTATGACTTCAGCCTTCATCCATGCAGAAAGAATGTTCAACCTTGCAGGTGACTTCTAGAAACCTGTTCAGTAAATTTTCACTTGTTCCAAAGTATCAATATAGAGTATATTCATCCAATATTTGCCCCCACCCCCCCAAATCAACACAATTATGTTCACTGCTACAAAAAATCAGACGTGAGATTTAAGAATATCTGCATCCCCAAGTTAAATGTGGAACAACTGGCAAAGACTTACATCAACATTCAGGTGACCAAAATAACCAAATAATGTTTTACTGCTTTTCTTTCACCAGGACTAACAAGCACTGGCCAAATCAAATGCTTTAACTACCTGCCACGAGCACAAACATCTTCCTGACACAATCCATTATCCACCTGCCTCCAGAAAATCAGCTTTAATGTTGCTAAGATTTCTCAGAAGAAAGATTTTCAGCCTGTTCAGGCTGGCTGTCCATTACTTGAAATAAAATATTTTCCCAAGCATCTGCTATTTGCTACAGAAGAAAGAATTAGAAAAGAAAGAAGAAAAAAGGAAAAAAAAAACAGGTAAAGTGATGGAAACTGCAATCACCACAAGGATAAAGAGAACACTAAAAATAGTTCAGCCACAAAATCAGAGTTATTTGGTAAACTGGGATCATTCATGAAAACTGATGCAATATAAAAAAAAAAATTCAAAATTTAAAAAAAAGAAAGAAAAAAACTAACTACTTCAGAAGGGAGTGGGACTAGTGTGGGAAGGAATGACTAAAAGGTTTTAAAGGTCATTTGGAAAGCAACAGAACTGCCAGGGTGCATTCAGTCTGGATACTCAGCTTTTAGAGCAGTTACCAAGAAACAAGAGGTACAGAAGGAAGTCATGTGGCTTCTAAACCTTGTATCTGGAGAATCCAAAAATGAAATTATTATCTCTCTGTCCTGTTATACAGGTATTATTTTTGGATTTCTTCTTATGTTGCCCAATCCAACCTACACCTAAATCTTCCAAGATATTACTCTTGTGACATTGTGACTCATCCATATACCTGGAGCTATGCTTCCCCCCCTCCTCTTCTTGATGTTATCATCCTGCACCTCACTGTCTGCACTCTCTGTTAACAGCAATCTCATTCCATCACATGCACTCAGAAAACTGCTACAAAGCTACTTCAGTTTTCCGTAAAGTCAGTGCTTTCTCAAACTTCTTCCACGAACTAAATCACCTCTCTGCATCACTCTGCTCACCTTCACTTTTAAAGCTTTTCAAAACTTCACTCAGACACCCACGGGGCTGCAGCTTAATGAGCCTTCCCTCCTGCAGCACTGACGGTTTCAGCAGCATCCACCTGTTCCTCACCACTTCCTCCTATCCACACGCTCTGCTCCCAGTTCTGCTCATACAAGGACTTGTTCAGGTGCAGAACGAAAGGGGTGAAACCAAGAAGAAAAAACAAAAAATGAGGGTTTGGAATAAGAATTTCTAAAATGCAGGTTAGTTTAGCGCAGATCAGCTGTGCACAAATGACAGAGCACAGCTCAGGAGCTGGCACAGAACGAGAATCGTCAACAGCAGCTGCTTGACTTAGCCCTGGAGCTAAGGAATTACTGAAAATAAGCTTTCTGCAACAGGACATTGAGTTCAGCTCCAAACATCCCATAAAGAGCTGACTAAACTGTTAAACAGGTAACGCTGCACCCTCTCAAAGGCTGGGCTTGACACCTGCAAGGAAACTCTTCCGAAGATCTGTTCCCTCATTGCTCTCTCTCAGCCTCCTCCCAGAGCTTGACTTGGCTGCACCATGGAAGGAAAATCAGCAGTGGCTGAGATCGGGATGGGTTGGTATCACTAAGCCTTGCTTTGGTGACTGATTCTAACCATGCGTTTGCACTCCATCTGAAAAAAGGCAGATTTTGCTGGAACAGAGAGGCTCAGTCTGGTTTTGCCAGGTATTTACACTGCACTTGGCACAAACAGAACAGGAACGCTGCTCAAGAGTCATAATCAAAGGTACTGTAACAGGTGACACCCCAGCCTCCTCTTCCCTCTCAAGGAGTCGTAAAAACCGTTACAGAAACCATCACTACCCACACGACAACAACAAGGTGAGGTTCTCTTGTTCCCCACCACCTGCTTTTTTTTTTTTAAACAGAAATTCAATTTCGAAGTGCTGATATTTCATCAAATCACAGGCTGCTTTGGGTTGGAAAGAACCTTAAAGACCATCCAGTTCCAACCTCCTTCCATGGGCAGGGACACCTTCCACCATCCCAGGTTGCTCCAAGCCCCATCCAACCTGGCCTCGGACACTTCCAGGGATCCAGGGGCAGCCACAGCTTCTCTGGGCACCCCATGCCAGGGCCTCCCCACCCTCACAGCCAGGAATTCCTTCCCAATATCCTGCCTAACCCACCCTCTGGCACTGGGAAGCCAGTCCCCCTCATCCTGTCCCTCCATCCCTTGTCCCCAGTCCCTCTCCAGCTCTCCTGGAGCCCCTTTAGGCCCTGCAAGGGGCTCTGAGCTCTCCCTGGAGCCTTCTCTTCTCCAGGTGAGCACCCCCAGCTCTCCCAGCCTGGCTCCAGAGCAGAGGGGCTCCAGCCCTGCGAGCATCTTCTCACATGGCAAAAGTCTTGGGATGAGATGAATCACAGGAACAGAGACAAGGGAGCTCCTGCACCACGGTACAGAGAACCCTGATCTGACATTCCCTTCCCTCTGAACCGAAGTGTCTGGAAGTTTCACTGCAATTTTTGCAAACCACCTGTCTTCCGGAGCAGGTGGAAAGGCTGTTTGGAGAGCGTTTTTCTGCAAATGGAATTTGATTAGTACACGAACCTTCCATGTAATGTTCTTATAATGAGTAAATTAGTAGGTGATATAAACCTCTGGAAAAGGGAAGACTGTAATGAAAACCTTATTATCCTTTTTACAGTAAGGCTGAACAGAAACTGATGCTATGTTTAAATTGATCGTGGTTTTATTCCCACCCCCAGGCAAACCTGCAAAAACTCAATGAGCAGTGTGATTTCATTAAATATACGCATAATGAACAATTTTCTTGTCCTTTGAAAACAACTGATTTGAAGGAAGACTGCGGCATAATGACTGACATCTGGGTTCTACAGCCCTTCCAATCTGCACGGGATTTCCTGCTCCTGACTGAGGGTGAAAGAATCACAAACACGGAGAAAGGAGAGGAAAAACGGTCATAACAAGCCAGGAGCACATGAATTTTAAACAGCTGAGAGAAGTGCAGCAACTTTGTGGAGTTGGTGGGAAGTCTGCTACGCTGAGAAAGCTGTTCAAACATCCCCTCTGCTGAGGCTGGAAGAGGATGCTCAGGACACCCGTGGACATCAAAGAAATCTGGAATTGTTGTGGATTAGAAACTGCCCTGACCGTATCCATTTGTACCAGAAGCAGGACAGCACTTGTCTTGGGAAAGCACTCTAGGAAATGGCAGAGAGAAAATATTTGGCTTTCCAGATATAAATCTCTGCTCTTGGGAAGGAGAGAGCAGCGGGCTATCAGACAAATACACAGAAGTTACTCAGCTTACTTGGTTTTGTCCTAACTCCACAGAGGAAAGAAACCTGGCTGACCTCTAAAATTCAGAAAAATCCCTACACCAGAAAAAAAAAATTAGCGTTGAAATGTGGAATTTTTCTATATCTCTTACATAAAGAGGTCTGAAGAACAGTGCTTGATCCTTAAAATATCCACCACTCCACAACTGTACTTTTTGAACCAAGAGACATCTATAAACACACATGGATACAGGCTGTACAGTTCCAGTGAGAGAGAGAGACTCTGCCGGGTATTTCACTGAGAATCCTCAAAATTCATTCATCTGGAAAAGCAACAGCCAGATCCATATGGTCAGATGACATAAATCTGAGCTGCTTGTGGTTGTGCACTGCTACGTCCTCTAAGTGGTCGTTTCAAAATTATTATGGAAATTTTAAAAATCACCTGTTCTCAAAATAACCGAAATTTTGAACACACACAAAAAAAAATCCAACCTAATTACATGAGGTTCAGTGCAAGGGCATTTTAAAGAGTTTAAAGCATTTTTTCACTGATGCTATGGTGTTATTCTCAGAAGGAAACTGATTTCACCACTAATGGATCTGAGAAGAACCTGGAGAAGCAATACAGAAGGGAATAATACCAACTCAGAAACAGATAGATAGATATAGAGACATTTAACAGAAAATCCAGGATGAAACAGTACAGCAACTGCAGAGCTGTATTTTGAATTGTTTGCAACCTGTCCAAGCAATTACCATCACTCTGTGCTCTGACCACAGAGGAAACCAACACATCTAATCTGGTTTTCAGTCTTCAAAACACCTCTCAAGTCTGACTCTTGCTGCAACTGAAAATCCCCCAAGTCAAGGAGAAAGACAGAAAATGCATTTTCTTCTTTACCAACATTAAAACATGCAGTGACTTCTTGCATAAATACATAAAAACCTACAAACCCTGATGGGATTAATTAACAAGTGATTAGTATTTGCAGGCTAAAGGAGATAGGAGAAGTAAACAGGTGACAGTGGAATGCCAGTCCTTCAAAAAAAGCAATTCTCCTAACACCAGATTAATTTTTCCACAGAGGAACTTTTCATATACAGTTTCCATCTTGATAGCGAATCTTTCATCAGTGTCTCTGAAAAAATAATCTCTGTGAAGATTAAGAAAACAGAGGAACCCAGATAAACTCAAAAAAGGCAACGAAACTTTCAGGCTATGAGGTAAATAAATTATTACAGGCACCTGGGTGGAATACAAAGAGTTTTCATATAGGATTATGATGGAAAATGAAAGGTTTTAAAAACAAAAAAAAAAAAAACAAAAACAAAAACAAGGTGAAACTGGCACCTTTTCAAACAAATATATTAAGCAGTCATAAAAATTGGCAAAAAGAAACCAATGTCAATCCAGGATCTAATCAATGCTCTCTGTGCTATGAAACCTGAGCCCTGAGGCAGCTGCTGGATCTGAGACAGGGCAACAAGGGTGAGACCAAACACGAGGAACACGAATCCATGGTGAGCTAGAAAGTAATTCAGTTTTACTGACATGATATTACTCATTGCATCCTTGTGCTCTAAAACACCTTTAACCAGCACTTCAGTCTCAGCTCTCTTTTCTGGAAGCTTCCCTGTGAACACCCTTCAGAGGCTGTTTCACAGGCAACAAGGATGCTCAGACCCTCCCTGTTTTTTCTTCTGGGCCTCATCCTCTTTGCCTTCACCTCTCCTACCTCCCTTTTCTACTGGCTGCCAACTCTCTGCAACGCTTCTTGCTTCCAAAGCATTTGAAAAAGATTCATAACTGGTTTTCACGTCTTGAACGTTTCTGCAGAATTATTTTTAGCCTCCCATACAATGTTTTGGGCATTGAATACTTGCACATTATGATACCTTTTTAAAAAAACTCTCTTATCTAAAAGTAGCTTTCACTGCTGTCCTGAGTCCTCACTGCCTTTCCCTCATTTTCTGTTTTAATGAATATTTATTTTCCTTACTGCCTTGAAATGGTTGGACTCCATGATTTCCCAGGTCTCTTCCAACCTAAACGATTCTATGATTCTGTGAAGTTTCTCAAGAACAAAATCCCAAAGTGTTCTTTTTAATTGCCTTTTAATCATGTCTCCCTGTATGTGTAGCTCTTTTTGGAGATTAAACACTACCATAGTGAATTTGCCTTTTTCCTCCACCTCCTACAAGGCTTTGAACCAAAATTTCTGTGATCATTGTTTCAGATGTTTTCAACAGTAGCAGTTTTAGTCCCAAACTCATTCAAAACCAAGTTTTCCTCTCCTGTGATCCCTGACTACACTTCAGTAAAGTCGTCCTCCGACAAATTCTGCCTCATCCTCACCGAGCTTTTCCTGCTTCACTGTAGAACTTCAGTCCATGCAATATAATTATATTGCCTGTTAAAACAATTAACTCCTTTATCTAACTGGATTCTGAGCTTTCTGGAAGGTAAAGCACGACCTCATATCTTCCCTCTATAATTTCTACAGTATTACTAGTGCCCAGAAGGAATTCCTGCCACCACTTTGGAAAAAAGGAGGTGAAGAGTAAAGGGACTGTTTCTAATGATTAACATATAAATAAATAAATAAAGCAGAATGCTCCATCATAAATCTCCCTGCTCAGATTGCAGATCTTATCAAGCTCAGTGACCAGGGGCAAAAACGGCTGATGAAAATGCATTTTTCACCACTGCATAAAATGGAGAACAACGTGGGGAAAACATGGGGAAAAATAACCCTGCTTTACATGTAAAATGGTTGGCTTGAAGGTAGCAACTGATCCTGGAGCCCTCTGAAAACCTAAAGCTCTGCACAGCTTTGCTCAGGAAAAGAGTGCAAAATACTGTATAAATCGATTACACATCTACATCTTTAATGTCTCGTGTCCTTCCACCTCCACAAAGGTCTGACAGAACCTGAAGGTGTATCTATAGAGTCTCCATGATGGGAGGCATTGAATGCTTTCTATATGAAGAGAGTCTAAACACACCTCATTATTCAATTTTTAAATAAAACACAGAGAAGAAATACGACTAAACCACACCCTTGGATCCCTGGAAGTGTCCCAGGCCAGGCTGGACGGGGCTTGGAGCAATGTGGGATGGTGGAAGGTGTCCCTGCCCATGGCAGGGGGTGGCACTGGATGATCTTTAAGGTCCCTTCCAACCCAAACCATTCTGGGATTCCGTGTGAAGGCAGATGGCACGGAGGTGAACAGAACTCACTGTAGTTCCTACGACACAAGAACTTAAATGCACCTCAAATTCTTCACTCATCAAATTTCAAACCATCAAACAGGCAACACTTCTCCCCTCAGACTCGTGGAACCAATCGCAGCAGGATGTTTCAGAGGTGAAGGGAACATTAACCAGGGAAGCTATGAAACAATAACTTATCTGTCCTCAATTAAAAACTCTGGTCCAGTGGCTGCCCTGAGCCTCAGGGAGCCCATAAACAGCTGGTTCTTAGAGGCTGGATGGAATATCCAGGGATCAATCAAACCATACATATCCTCTTTGTTTCCAACCTCCATCACTGAAAGAAGGACACATTTTATTATTACCTTTCCCTGTGATCAGCATGTTTAGTATTTTCTGAGTGGCAGGGATCTTTGTACAACACACGCTTGGACTTGGGCAGACTTTGGCGTTCCAGAGATGTCACCAGACCAACTCACGACTTTGCTAAAATCCTGCACTTGTTCTAACACATAACAGTCAAGGAACCTCAGCAAGCTTTCAGTGTTCAGTTCACTTCCAAACCTTTCAGGCATCCACGTGTTGGTGTTTAGGTTTAGGAATCAAAGCTCCTGAAATAGTGTCAATGCAGGCACCTCCAAAAATTATTCAGAACATCTCAGGCAGATATTCCCAGTCATATTAAAGTTCTACTAAATCCAATTCACCCCAAATATTTGCAGATTTACAAAGTGTGTAAGACAGCATTTCCCAAGTCTAATTAAAACTTTCCTCACAGATCTGTTAAAAGCAAAAATATACTAAAAAAAAACAAACCCAAACAAACCCAAAAAGCAGCAATAATAAACTACATGCTCCACTTCACAAAGCTGGATTTCATTCACAAATCCATCAGGTTTTATTCTCCACACGAGATGACTCACTGCATGTTCACTCCCTTCAGCCTTCAAACATTTTGTTAATATATGCAGGAAACAAAGCTACAATAGTTTGCTTATGAAAAGAGAGGTTTTTCTATAAACCCAGAGCTTGCAAAGGTAGAAGAATTTGCTTTGTACAGAAAAGAATATTTAGCATACAGTGGAATATTTAAGTAACAGAGACATTCTTTCAGTGGGATTTATCCATGTCTCACAGAAAAACAGAGAAATAATGGTAATAATGAGGAATTATTCTACATTAAAGACAAATAATCAGGTAAATTTGGCCCAAAGATGGAGGGAAATATCAGCCAAATATTGGTAGGGATTGCCTGAGATTACCATTTTCTTTACCTAAGAAATGAACAGAAAGGCCAAAGCCCCAAAAGCTCACTTTCAGTCTGAATTTTATCACAATACACTACTCTTGGTCAAAATGTAATGGAGAAGGTGAGAACGCTGAAAACAGTAAAAACCAGAATTTACTCTGTCTTTCATCAGCCTGTTTTTATGCTATTTGACAGGAAGCCACCCTAGCAGCCCCTAAGGAGTAAGAACATCACAAATCCTAGTTTTATTGCCCTTTTCATAAAAAGTTCTTCAAAAGCTTGTCCTTCATCTGTCTTCCAACTCCAGATTTCTTGACTTTGATGCTAAGTTTTAAACAGACAGGTATTTCGAACTTCTTTTCTTGTTGTGCTTCCCACCTGCACATCATAACACCTAACCTCTCTCTCAGAATTCCTTCTACCCATTTTTATTTCTTAATGCAAGCCAGAAAAGCGCCTCCGTTACTTTTTCACTCCCCATTCTGCACGTGGCAGAAATCTCTATTTCCTTTGTTTGATTTGAAATCAAAGACAGTTGTAAGAAACGAGACAGCTCCTCATAACAGCAGAGGAAACATCCAGCGAGCTCTGTTTTTCTCCAACACAAGACCTATCATTTTATCTCATCTAGAGAAGAAATAAACTCTACAATTCCCTTAAATCAGGCCATAGGCTACAGCCTACATTATCAATCATAGCCATTACTCAAATCCAGTTTCAACATCCACAGGCCTCCTCTGTTGATAAAAGCAGCAAGACCATTCTGCAAACTGAAATACTACGTAACAGTAGGAGCAGACAGAGAGCAAATTAAAAATAACCAAGTAAAATGAACAAAACATTTCTATAGGTCCCACCATCCTCTGCTAACTGATGAGGTTGTTACTCTTCTTCCTCCCAAATCTTCGACAAACTAAAAGTTTGCTTCCGCTGCCTCACAGAGCTGGCAAACAACTCATAAAAGGGAGCATGGAATTAGCATGATAAAATTCAAGCTTTTTCTGTAAGCGACCTCCACTGTATTTTCACAAAGGCCGCTTTTCTTGGAATATTATGGGAGACAGATTCCAGCTGACTCTTCCCCACCACTTAACAAATGAGTTTCTGACCATATTCCACTCTGTACCCTGGTGAAAACCTGCTTCCCTCAAGATCTGTTCCCCCACCTCAAAAGCAGTCTCAGCTAAGGCAGCGTGTGGTAGATCAGATACAGAACCTGACATTTATGACTCTTCAAGTTCTAATAGCCTGAACCAACTTCTTCATCTCCACAGCCCCCAGGTTAACATTCCTTTAAAAGATTCTGGTGGGATCAGAGAATCACAGAATGGTTGGGGTTGGAAAGGACCTTAAAAATCATCCAGTCCCAACGCCCTGCCACGGGCAGGGACATCTTTCGCTACCCCAGGTTGCTCCAAGCCCCATCCAGCCTGGCCTTGGACACTGCCAGGGATGGGATTAGTAAAAATCTGCTGGCAAAAGGGCTCTCATTCTCTGTACCTCTGAATTTCCCCAGACTGAGACAGATGCCACACTAGTCTTGGTGAAAACAGAGACCTGTGGTGCTGTAGGGAAAACTCACTTTTCCCCTTAAAACCAGTTCAAATAATGTAATCGTTTAAAGAAAAAAAAAATTACTGAGGTGTTTCTGGTTTGTCACCTCCTGGATTTAAATGGAAGTGGAAATATGGGCTCTTTGATCATTACAGAATGTTTATGAAGCTGCACAGAAATAATTCACAGTGCTGGCCTGTGACAGCAAAGCTGTTGGGAAAGCAGCACTAAAGGAGACAGTGATTTAATTTCCAACACCTCAGCGAGCCCTGGCTGGGTGCTGGTACTACAAAAGAGGAGAACTGTCCTTGCTGAAGAGACTCCTCCTAAACCAGGGCAGATTTGGGCAGAAGGGCTGCAAAACCCAGGAGTCAGGGATAAAATGTGACATTCTTTCTAGAGGACAGGGAGCTGTTGCTTAGAAACTGTTTACAGACAGATCTTGCTGGTGTACCTAAAAAAAAAAATAAATTAGGTCATTCTTGGCTGTAGGTAGGAGAGATCTTTACTGATATAAACCCCTCCACATCTCTCTTTACTGTCAATAATTAACCATGCTTTAGGAAGGCTGCTTGGATGCTCTTTTGGCCAACAACTGCACATTCCCAGTGGCAGAATCACCCATTTTGAAACAATCTGGCGGGTAAATTGACATCACAGTTCCCTCGGCAGGCTGAGCCCAGGCTCCAGGCATAGCCTGTGCCATCTCAGGAAGGGACTGGCATCAAAAGGGAAATCAAAACAGGGTGGGGACAAAGTGCAATTAATCTTCTTAGCTGTTGTAAAGAAAAAAAAAAAGAAAAAAGAAAAAATTAAGGAAAAAATATGACAATACCACCAGACCAAAGGAAAAAAAAATTCAGTTCTACTTTTTAAATGCCTGATGAAACCAGGTCTGCTAAAAATGAAAGGGAAAAGGCCACAACACTTCTTTGAAGCCATGAGAGAACAAAGTTTGCCTTGAAGAACAAAAGGTGAGGTTGGAATTGGATCACTTTATTAAGGAAAGTAGCACAAGGAGCCCCTAAGTGTCCAAAACAAAGTTGCAAGCGAGCACTCATTGCTCACAGAGAAAACAAATTCGTTCAGAGCAGATGGGAAAGAAAAATTATATCAATCTAGAGCCAGTTTTCTCCTCCACATAAATAATCCACGCTTGAACAATTTTTCCTCATATAAATAACTACATTTATAAGAAGCCTCAAGTAAGAAGGCTCTTATATCATTATTCACTTAAAAACCACTCCAAAAATTCAGATAAATCACTGCTTTCTGAGTAAAAGAAAATAAAACGCACAGCTTGTGGTAATAAACAGCTCATTGTCATCATTCCAGAGAAAGTCATTTTTTTCTCTTCACTTAAAAATAAATGTAGCACGGGCTTGTTTTCTTATATTAAGCAAATCACATCAGATGAATACAAGTGTTAGAACATGGAACCTAATGCAGAGAAGGGACAAATGTCACAGTGAGAACTCCAAAAAACAGAGCTGGTGTTGTAGGACAAGCGCCTCTGGTTGAAACTTCAGGGGCAGATCTCGAATTCATCAACAAAGCCCACATTCTCTGTAATGCCAGCAGAAGGGCACCATACCATTCTTAAGGCTAATAAAATACAGATGAGGAGAGCACGTGTAATTTAATTAAAGTTCCTTAATTCTAAGGACAAACACGAGCCTGTGTCGTGACACCCTGAGTGACAAAGACACTCCCTTAGGATGACTCGTACAGGTGAAGTTAACATGTAAGACACAAGTTTGGGGTTTCAGGGGTTATCACAGCCTAACACAGGTCCAAAGTCTGGGAAAATTGTTTAACTCCTTCGCTCAGTGCATGGCTTCCCACTCAGGGAAGGTGGCTAATGGGGTAAGGTCCCCCTCTGCCATGCCAGAAGCACTCACAAAAACAGCCAGAAAAAAAGCAGTCTTAACAACCACAACTATTATTATTCGCAAATTCATCTCGAAATACACTTTGGATTAAACTAATGCTAATTATTTAAAAAATTAAAGATAACATGGCCCATTTCCCAAAGGCTACCAAAGCCACGCGGGAGACTTGTGAAGCGTGGAGGAGAGGCCAACCTGATTTTTATTCATGTGTTGCTGTGCTTATCTACATGGGAAACAGAATTATGCTCTATTTAGCCCTCTGTCAGGTTGTTCAGGTTTTAAAATAACTGTTAATGAAATCACAAGCCTTCAACACAAACAGCAGCAACAAAAATAGCACCAGGACAGCAAACATTGGACTGCAGCAACTCTGAGCCAGTGTGGAGCAAAAAAGCATCTCCCTACATTTAGCTGGCTTGAAATAAAACACAAAGTATAGTAGATTGCATTTTACTGAGGCCTCACTACAATGATTCGCATTTTGTAACAATCTTCACAGAAATGCAGCTCTTAAAAATTAGTTTTTCCTTTGGCTTAAGAACCTAACTTAGCAAAAAACTAGTTCAGCATGGGAAGTGCTCATTACTTTAACACATATCTGGAAATCATCTGAAGCATAATAATTTATCATAATAAAAAAACAAGGTTTGCTATTTTTCAGCGTTTTCACAATATTGTGCAGAACTCAATTTTAACACATTCAAATGGTTTTAGCTTTAAAAATACTACTGACATGTAATTTGCACTCCATTATTTAGAAATATATAGACATACACTTCTTTGGTCTGAAGCTTAGATTGAATTTTAGGAATGATTCTCAACAAAACTCCTCCTTTAAAAGAATAAAATCACAGGACCATAGAATCACACAATAGTTTGGGTTGGAAGGAACCTTTAAAGATCATTTAGTTCCAAACCTCCTGCCATGGGCAGGGACACCTTCCAGTAGAAGGTGGAGGTGAGATTTTGCCTTGCATTTTCAAGTGAGATGGCCTTGATAAATATGGCTAAAAACCCAACACCTTCTTTAATGGTGATTAAACGTGTGCAAGGACAGCACATAGTGGTATGGTATCACTGCTGGGACAGAAGAAACACAAGTGATTACACACCTTCACCAAATCCATCTATTTTATTTAGTGGGACTCAAAAATGAGAACTCAACAGTTGTTCTTCAGACACCAAAACTGCCTTGGAGAAACAAATAATGAAACCTTTCGAACGTATTGACTGTGATCACTGCCCTTGACGGACCTTGCATCTCACCTTGAGATGTTTTCCACAGTACTCTGCTTAGAAGCACAGGCCCAGAGTTAATTCAGATTCATCACACAGAATGCAAGATACACATGCCTTTAACACCCATAATTTAAGACATTTGAAATTCTATTTCCACTTTGCCAGATTTTCTCTGAAATATCGGCTGTCTCGTGGAATTTCACCATCATTTCATGTACCCTACCTCACTAAAAACTAACCCTGAGCTGTGGTTCCTCCCAGGGCATCTTTCCACCCACATCAGCACCTCTGGGGAGAAGTACAGTGAAACTTATCAAGTAACTCAGTGCTTTGATATGGCTGGGGTTGTTTCTGGCACTGAGTTGTAACCCAGAATATTGTACAGAATCAGATCTGCATGAGACCCATGACCAAAGTGAAGAGCAAAGCTGAACACTGCAAGATGTCTCCATCATACTTAGGGAGTTAAATCCACCTGTAATGTTTTCTTCAACTGGCCCAACACGACAAAAGAAGCTTCTCACTTCAGAGGAAAAGCAGTCTTTAGACTGAATCAACAACACAGAAAAACCAGCTCATTAAAATGAAAGATTGAGCAGTATGCATTGTATATTTGCAGCAGCTCAGAAATCAGATGCAAAGAAGAGCTGATGTACCAGACACTTATTGTTAATTATTTTTTTTAATGTTAAATTGGCAAAAAAAAATCCTGCTCACATAAATGATTTGCTTTCTAAAGCATGTAACAGACACAATCAGTGCTCACGACTGCTCTATAACATAACACAGAGAAACATTTGAATTTTCTAGAGATAGAAGCAATTTATGTAGCACTGTAATAGCACACAGGACTGGCTCCAGCTACACTTAAAAGACACAGACACAGTCCACAACCAAAGGCAGAACCAGCTCCAGAAGTGTTGGGTAAGAGCTTTGCAACATTGATGAAAATTCTGTAATTAATTTCAGAGGATCAAGGATTTAATCTTGCATAATCTGAATAGCCAAACTAGTCCCTTAGACAAGACAGCCAGAAACCATCTGCAGCGCTGCAAGAGGCTCCTGGTAAAATAAATCTTTCTACTCAGCCCTTGTTAAGTGTTCCTCATGTTTTGCACCTTTCTTGAAACTGGAGAAACGGATTTCAGATTCGAGGCACTGAATTTACTGCAAAAGGAGGATTACGTGAGGACCAGAGCTCAGATTCAATATGGGTGCTTCAGTTTTATTTTAATGCATAAAGGAGGTTGATCTGCTCAGACACAGTACTTTTTTTTTCTTATATTTACCTACTTTCCCTCTTAATAAAAGGACCTCTAAGTACCTGGAGCTGTTAAAAGCCTTGCTGAGATGTACCTGTCCCACAGCAGCCGTGCTTTGCCTGTATGTCCCATACCCGAGCTGTAATGGCCCAGAGGTGACTTCCATTCCAATTTCTAATTAAAGCTAGGTGGAAATTATTAAAACCATGTTTTCTTCAAGAGTGATTTCAAAATTCTTTCCTCATTTACACGATCTTGCTTTCACCCCAATGAAAAACAACTTATTAATGAAAACCAGTGATGAAAGGGAAATATCCAAACCAGCCCAGCCAAGGGGTGAGGGTAGGTCACTCAAAATTTTTGGAGATACAATCAGTCTGTGCAATTCTCAGCAGTAATTTCAAGCACACCTGAAGTGTTTAAACTCTAATATCTTATTTTATAGAATCACAGAACATCCTGAGCTGGATATCATTCCCCAGTCCGTCCACACGTCCAAAGTTGCCCCATTCCAGGTGCAGAATCCACGACTTGCCCTTGATAAACTTCCTACGGTATTTCTCTGGGGAAGGTGGTTTTCAGTCCTTCCTTAGACGTTCCTTGTGTGTAATCATTGATTACTCTGATCCACTCCTGTCCTAGTCATTCCACAGCCCATCTCACTCTTACTCTGTTTTGAGAAATATTTAATTATTGTGGATTATCTCCCAAGGGTTGACCAGGAAAGGCTTTAGACTTCACAAATCCTGCAGCACCCCGAGGGTGGCACAAACCTTTCTTCTGGATATCATGGCAACAGAACGGATCTCACACCACCTCTAATGTGTTTATGGTGCAGTGAGAGCAAAATAAGAGATCCCCACTCCAACACCATTATGGGAAACTTATTTTTAAAAAAAGAGATATTCAAAATATCCATCTCTAGTGCTTCCCCTTCCTCCTGACTGATCTTTTTATGAAAAACCAGCCAAGAAGCTGTTCTTGGCCTATGTCATTTTCTTTGGTTTCTTTTGGCTGAGTGTCAACCACCCAGCAAAAATAAACTCATTAAGCTGACAAGAGGCCTGAACACACTCATGTTGTCAGTGCATCTCAGCATCATTTCCATGAACCCAAAAGGCATAAAACAATTAAAATAAAGTTAAGCTGACTCCACCCTTTGGATGCAACCAAGTTTGCAAGGATCTGTCAGTGCAAAGTCAGTGTCTGGCGGCATCCGAGCTAAAGGGGATGTGCAGCTTCAGCACACGTCAAGCCAAAACAGTTCTAAAACTAGCAGCAAAAAAGGAGAACATGGAGTGGGGAGCCTCCAAAAAAGCATCTCTGCCACAATTAGAGCTCTCAACCTAATTTGTTTGCAAGCCTACTATTTTAGCATCCAATCCACACTGCTCTCCCTGTGCTGAATCCATCCAGTAACCTGTGATTTTTCCTCTGCTGCCACCACATTTGTAGTTTGCTGAGCGGATCCCCAGCTCAAGGCTCACACGGAGCCTTGTAATCAGCGAGGTTTCTACTTAAAAGCAAAAGGGAAAAAAGTTACCATGGCTACTACAGTCACTCAGCTTTCTCAACTACTTCAAGACATTAATTCTGAAGGCTTTTTGGCTATGTTTGCACAAAATGTATGCTTCCACACTACTCTGTCATGTAAATTAGGTTGTGCTGCAGCGTTTGAGATCACCTGGGACCATTCGATACCTTTGGCTGGCGTTCCAAGAAGACTCCACAAGCAGCAAGGTGATAGTTTCACTGATCGCATTAAGGCAATTATAATTAAATATATTAAATATAATTAAAAACAATAATAAAGTCTTGTTTCTTACCCAGCCAAAGTAAGGTAAGTATCTGAACACAGATAACCCAGGCATTTTCTAATTCTTAGGCTGAATTTGTAAACAAAATACAGTTGGTTGTAAGTACAGACTCAGAACAAGGCAAGCCAGAAAGTATCTGCAGAAAATGCTCTGGAAATGCACTTAAGTGATTCAGAAGATGAGGAAAGCATACAGAGAATGATAAAATGTGTATAAGATTTGATGCTGGTTTTCAACCAAACGCAGCATGCGTAGAAGACAAGCCTGCCCAGGATTTGTGTCCCCACTGCTGTTTAGCCCCTAGAAAGCACCTGAGCACTTCCCCTACACTCACCTGCATCCCCTGGGCTCAGGCCTGAATGCAAGGGTTGGAATTTGAGCATAAAAGAAAAAAATAACCCAATTTTGTTCAAGGATGCAATTAGCGCGCGAGAGCAAATTAACGCACCGAGGGATTCCGTTGGCTGCCTTAGCCCCGCACAGAATTCTCCCTAAGCCATGCAAGGAAAATTAAATCGTAAGATAGAAATAGTTCCTCTCTTTCCTTTTTCTCACGTTCCTGTTCTTGCTAGGTATCACACGTGACCCAGAAACAATATTTAGCAAGGCCAAGGGTCCTTCAGCTTGAATTTTAAGGGGAGCATGGGCCAGCCATGTAACAGCTCTGCAAACCCTGCAGCCTCCGAGCAGCGCTCCCAGCCACGCAGGACATTGGTCACAGCGCTTTCATCCTGATTCTCTCCCTACACCACCTCATCCTCCTTCACTCATGGGCTTCCTGACGATTTCTCGTTCTTAGAAGTATTTCTGCGGAGCATCCAAGCACTGGGAATGGAGATGACGGAGATAATAGAGACGTTTAAAATTAGACTAAGCAGCTGTAATTCTGAATTTGCATTTCTGACTTGATTATAGTAAGCACTGAAGACTATCTGCACAAGAACTAGAAAGGAGTTCATATGCTGCAATAAAAATATATCAATCTCTCTCATTTCGACCCCATTAAGGGGGAAAAAAAAGGGTAACAAATGGCACTTTTATGGAAGTTGTTTCTTTGCTATTCTATAACTTCGTTTTAAAGAGTCACCTGTGGATTTTAATTGCAAGAATTAAAGTAACCAGCCTTCCTATGTTTTACAAATGGAAGAACTATTCTCCTATGTACCCTGGATTTTTCTCACGTCGTATTTTAGTTGTTATCTATTTCATACCTTTCCTTTTAAGCCTGTATAGTCTCTTATCTGAATAGTCAACATTTGTAACCATGGGATAACAATTTATGAAGCATTTTGATAAATTCTCTATCAAAACCAAGCACAGATGACACAATTAATTTTATTTAAATATTCTGTCACAATAAAAAATGCTAGAATCAATCCTGTTCTATTTTGATAAAAAAATGAGACCATTTTCATCATACGATTTTTTACAGAGATGCAGGAAGAAAAAAGTGTATTTAGGGTCTAGATTCAAAGTTTCTCCATAAATATCATGAAGAATTAACCCATGAGTAACTTAGCACAGCTGGTCATTTTATATCAGGAAGAGAGACCTGATAAGAACATTCAAGAAAGTTAATATTCAATGACAGAGGACATCACACCTATTCTCTGTTGATTTTTATTCATTCATTTACTTATAACTGTTTATTTACAGAAATCTCCAGATTAACTCGAAAGTTACAGAGCAGCTTTGATGAAGAAATTTCACTATCCCAAGAAGCAAACAACAAAATGTTTTTCTAGCGGCAGCAAAGGAGAAAAAAATACCTAATCAGATAAAAATACCTGCCTCAGATTATCTGTTTGCAAATAATTCTTATGCCTCTTCTTGGAAGATTTTCCTCATTTTTCTTAGTGTGGATCCTCTGGACAGGACACAACTACTGCTGCTGACATGGTGGCACTACAACAGAACTAAAACCAATGCTCACTAAAATATTACTCCATTTTTAAGTGCTTTACTCCACACTCTAACTTGAAAGTTAAATCTCCAGGAAGAAGTCTTTTGGAGTTTCTTTTGATATTTGAAAAGATACAGAGAACTGATAAAAGTGGTTTTGTCAGCTCTGCACAGGATGGACACAGTTTCTGTATTTAAAACATAAGGAACATTTCCAATCGATCCTTTCCTCACAAGCACAACTTCGAGAACTGAGAGATTCAGCTGCTCCTGCTGTGCTGAATGGGCTTTAATGGAGAGCTGCCACAAAAAGAGATTCAGGGGAATATGGGAGAGTGGGTTTTGTTAGTAAATAACAGCGTATTAAAAACTGAGGTTGATTAGTCATAGAAAAGGGCAAAGTGAATAATCCATTTAGAAGCTTTAAGTAACTTAAAAGCTTAAGCCCCATTTGCCGAAGTCACCTGGGCAACTGGGAGCCTCTCCTGACAGAAACCACTTCCACTTTTTGTATTCAGAATTGAAGTTCCACTTACATTCAAACTGCCTTCCATTTTAATATTCTTGTCTGCATTAAGCATATTGTAACATATGCTTGTTTTTTTTAAATACAAAGCTTCAAAGAAAAGGACAAGTCCACAAGAGAAAGAAATGTCACATAATAATTACTGTAACATCACAAATAACAGCAGATTGGAGTGTCTACAAAAATACCTTTAAAATACTCTGAACACGGAAATTCTTTTGTATCACTGCAGAATCTACTGTTTTTCTTACCTCTCAAATGCAACCCCTGTGAGATGTTCTTAACATTACAGGATTCGGCTTCACTTAACTGAGTAATGCTCATTACTTAAGAAGCCTGAAAACTTGGGCACTCTCCGCTGCAATGTTGAAAACGTCTCTCCACTGTTCTCTGTACCAGAATACTAATGCAGGGGGTGATGTGGCTGAAAAGCACAGCTAGACAAAAAATATTCCAAAGGAGAAAGGGAAAAAAAAAAAAACCAAACCAAGCCTTGCTATCAGAAAACGCTGATTCAGCAGAGTTAAAGTACTTCAAGGAAAGGTGTGCTTTCTCCACACAACCACTGAAAAACTATGGAAAAGCTTTCCTCCTGCGCCTACAAAGTCCAAAAGTCCAAATGCTTTGTGGAAGGACAGCACTAGACATCTGAGACAATAAAATGGGGATGGGAATGGAGGGAGGAAGGACAGTCCTGCTAGAGGAAAGAGTTTTCATTTTCCTGGCTATTTTAAAATTCACCTGCTTGTTCCATGCCAAAAAAAAAATGATTCAAAACACAAGGAACACAAAAATCCTGCCTTCCCACCAACTGTACTGCTAAGTGATGGTCACAACAGTTTATTTTCCCAGAGCAGCTGATCTTTTGTTGTATAAATACGACTTCAGCCTATGCCAGTGTTTGGAAACATTCACGAATGCCGTTCTGTATCCAACCACTGCTCGGAACCAGGTATCACTGCTCGCTCAGGGCTCGTGTGTGATGCTGAGGAAACCATGAGAAAACTGAGATGTAGAGCTTTTATCCAGAAACCTGATACAAAATTCATTTACAGCTGTAGGGTGCTGAGCCTGCCCAACCAAAGACTTGATCCAACAGTGTTATCACTCTGGGATATATTTAGATGTACAATGAATTCCTCTAAGACAGTAAGAAACTACAATACAATAACTTTAAATCATAGCATAGAGTCATGGAATGCTTTGGGTTGGAAGGGACCTTAAAGACCATTTTGTTCCACTGCCCTGCCCTGGGCAGGGACACCTTCCACCATCCCAGGTTGCTCCAAGCCCCATCCAACCTGGCCTTGGACAATTCCAGGGATCCAGGGGCAGCCACAGCTTCTCTGGGCAGCCTGTGCCAGGGCCTCCCCACCCTCACAGAGAGGAATTTCTTCTGTATTTCTAATCCAAATTTCCCCTCTTTCAGTTTGAACCCATCACTTGTTGTCCTGTCACTATAGGTCCTGATAAAGAATCCCACTCTGGATTTCCTGCAGTCCCTTCAGATATTGGAAGGTGCTGTGTGTGAGGTCTCCTCGCAACTGTCTCCTCTCCAGGCTGAACAGCCTCAACCTTCTCAACCTGTCTCCATGGGAAAGATGCTCTGGTCCCCCTGGCAACTTCGTGGCCTCCTCTGGACTTGCTCCAAACATTCTATGCCCATCTTATGCAGGGGGCACCAGAACTTACAATGTTGTTAACTCAGTTATCAACAGCTTTTTTTATACAGGACAAAACCTGGTTTCTGGTCTTTGTTGTCACTTCTTCAACTTGTTTCTTACAGTAGTCTTAAAAAATCCTGTCTTTTTATTTTCCAACGCTGCTCCAGGCAGGCTGGACTCGGCAGCAGTTTGCTCCCAGTCAGGTTCAGGTGTTGTTGGTCCAGCTGGAGGATCTCACCCATCAGTACTGGAGCTCCAGAGAGGAACGAGAGCCTCAGCTGCTCCTGCTCCCTGCAGCAGCCTGCTGGCTTGGAAAGCCGTGCCTCAGCAAAGCTTTCAGAGCACTTAATCCTAACAAATGTAACAAATGTGGTGTTTATATAAAATCAACAAGTTTATCTCAGTCAGGAGCAGCTCTCACCCTCCTCTGAAATACAACTTTCTTTTTGTAACTTTCATCTTCCCTGCCCATTCTGCTCTTCTTTATATCTCTTTCTTGCATCTTACCTAAAGCAGCTCTAAGGGAACAATTCCTACAGACCTGAGCCACAAAACCTCACACCAACTTATGTCCTAAGCATGTCACTGTAATTACTAACAGGTTAGTGCTGCCACTCTTTATTTCTGCACATTGCCCTTCTCATTTCCAACTGCATATTGTATTATTTATTTACTTATTCTTCCCTGTGAGTGAGGCACAGGATGCCCAGAGAAGCTGTGGCTGCCCCTGGATCCCTGGAAGTGTCCAAGGCCAGGCTGGATGGAGCTTGGAACAGCCTGGGATAGTGGGAGGTGTCCCTGCCCAGGGCAGGTGAGTGGGATCAGATGATCCTAAAGGTCTCTTTCAACCCAAACCATTCTGTGATTTTATGATTATTTCTGTACAGCTGCCCTTCATCTTTCCATGACCATTTGATATTATATCTAAATTCAAAGTATTCCTACGCTTTATACACCTGTGAACAAACTATGGAGCAAGTGAATAAAAAGTTGAGCTTTCTTCAGCCCAGCTTTGGAATATGCTGTATTAAAAGCAAAGCCTACTCACCTAAAATGTAATAAAACTTTGTTCTGTAGCTGTAGACAGAAAAAAAAAAATCTCATGCTGGTGTGTTCAGACAGCATGTAATAGCTAGAAGGCATTGTCATAACTACTACAATTTGGCCACAAAACAGATTTCAATAAATACTGTGGTTATAATCCATATGTAACAAGAAGAAAAGTGTTAAGGGATAAAAAATTCATACTTTTTGAAACAGTAGGTGTAAAAAACTAATAGGTGAGGATGAAGACATTTCTTGGCAGCAGGAAAAAAGTGGGGGGGAACTGCAGGAACAAAAGAAATCTCAGCTGTCACACAGGTGTGGTGCTAAACAGGGACTCTGAGCTACACCAATAGTGCAAAAGGGCAGATACATTCATAAAGCAATTCTGCACGTGCAAAGAAGTTGATGATTTGCTGGTACCTCATGAGGATATTAATTACTTTTCCATCCCATTAAAAATACAGTGTTAAAACAGTATTACTTTGCAGTAAATATTTTTGGTCAGCAGGACCAAAGATCACCATGGAGGAGCACTCTCAGAAGTGTCCAAGGAGTTATCTGTCCTACCAGCACAGATTTTTAGGAATTCTGAAAATCCTGGGGAAATTCCAGAAGTCTGAATGAACATTTGTGTTACAACCATGCTCCAGAAGACCCAGTGAGACAGTGGTTGCAACCACAGGAAGGTTAGAACAATGGCAGTCCTGAACAAAACAGTAATTTAAGAAAAATTATATGGGACTCAACTGATACCTCAGAGCTCTGTAACAAATAATAGGAAGTAAAATAATGAAAGCTGACTTTCTAAAATGATTGTGGTTTAGTTCCTTGATACGACTGATACTTCCAACTGGCAGAAATATCTGTCTGCATGTATAAACTTCTCTAGCACTTGGTGCAGTGTTCTGTGAGAGCCTGACAACAAAAAAAGAAGCAATTAAACTGGTGAAGAAGTGGTTAAGTGACATCTCAAAAAGAAAACAGGACAGTTTTTGGGAAGAGCTCATCACAACATAACTCAGATTAACATGGAGTTCCCCGAAGGCGGAGCCACAACCACAAAACACCTTTTCAATTATTTCTAAGCCCACACCATAAATCATGACATAATTTGTACAAGTATAAATTGATAGAGTGCTCCATAACTGAGATAAATCAGTTCCAAAAAGCCATCAGGAGTGTTGGGTATAATCAATCAACGCTAGAAACAAAACGTTACTTAAAAAAGCCACGTACAAAGTTCTAAAGCTGCAATCAGGAAAACACATGCCAGTCCATGGAATGATGAACTCTTGTGGAAAGAAACAGTCCTGCAAAGGGTTGGCCACAGTGAAGAGAACCCAGCGAAAAGGAGATCAAATTGCAGGGTTGCAGATGAAGGTTTAATACGTAAATGTGGTGCAGAAGAAGGAGAGTAACACCAGAGAGGTAATATTTAAATGCACAAAACACTCCTGAAACAAGGCTCTGGCGTGCTGCATCCAGCTCACGTTTTCATAAAAATGCTGAAAAAGTGGATTTGGAAAAAACAATCCCCAGAAACTTGAGTTGAGAGGAAAATGCATGCAGTGACAAATTTAAAGAATTTCAGTTCACTTGTTTTTTCAAGCAGAAAAGACAGGGAATACTGGGTTACAGCAGATAAATACTTCCATGGTTAGAAAATACTTTGAGTTCTTTAGCGTAGTGGAGAAAGGCACATCAGTAACCAGTGACTGGAAGCTGAAGCCAAATAACTTAATAAACAGCAGATTCTCTACCTCTTACTGTCTTCCGATCAAAACTCCAATTTTTCTGGAAAACACGTTTCAGCCAAATGCAAATTATTGCATTCAAGAGTAACTAGACGAAATCCAACTGACTACAACAGCCAAGGGGTCAGAGCAGAAGATCTAATTGCTTCCTTTGGCTTTCAAGCCTCAGTCTACAAATACTCCTGGTTTTCAGGGCTTCAAAGGCATTTCAGTAGTACCATGCAAGCTCAACATTAATATTAAAAGAGATCTCAGGAAATCTGCATGAATTACAGTTGTATTTCCATGTAAGGGCTCGAGTGACACTGGAGCTTTCCTGTTGAGGCTTCTGTCACCAGCAGAGCCCATTAATGGAATTACAGCTGCCTTGTACCCAGCTGAGGCGGTATTTCTGTAAACAAGAATTTACACAACGGAGTGCAGACTTCACCCTTTACATCAGTACTTTCTCTCCTCTAGAAAGAATCCTGTTTGACTCGGAGTATGAAAAGGCTGATACAATGCATTGTATCAATCACAGGCACTACAGGTAAAAAAAGGAAAACCAGCAGCGTTGTAATAGCCACAAAGCCAGGAAAATGTGGTGTTCGCACCAGCAGCATCGTTTGAGCCTGCCCCTGTTTATGCTCCTTATCTACCTGGCACTCCAAAACACACACAGCACTCACTGCAATCTTGACAAGCCCAACATTTTCCAGGAATACAGGCCAAGGTAACACACACGTTCAATATCCAGGCTGATAGAGTTGTGCTGTAGCATCGGCTGCTGTGGCATCTGTGGATTTCTAAAATAACAGGGGAGTTGAAACGTTTCTATCCTGGCGAAGTACGAACTAACTTCAAATTCAGCAAACGGAAGCTTGAAAAGGCTGGAATTGTCCGAAGCACTATCGCAATCAAATAAATGCTCCACAGGAGAGAAACACAACCACCAAGTGACAGAGCATCACCTTAAAAAGAACCCAGGCATCACCCACAGCCAGAGAGACACGAGGGAGGGCATCCACCCGTCCAACCTCCAGAGAAGGAAGCGCCTGCCACCTCAGGCTACACCCCACTGTAAATATGTTTAAAAGTTTCTTTCCCGAAGCCCTGGCGCACGGGTGTCCCCCTAAGCATCCCCAGCGCCACCTCCCAGATGGGCACGGCAGCCAGGCAAGTCTGGCAGCTCCCCACCACCGCCACGGCCGAGCAAAACTTCCTCCACTCCGAGAAGCCCCACAACGAGACACTTCGGCTGCCGTCGCCTTCCAGCCAACATCCCCACGGCTGCTCGCCATCCCCGGCGCTCCACGCAAAGACAAAGCCACGCTTTAAACTTTCGCTCCTCGCCAGCGGAGCTGATCCTCTGCTGGGAGCCGGCACCTCTCGGGCTGGGCGCTGGCTGGGATGTGCAGCGGGTGGTTGGGAAGGTCTCAGACCCCGGGAGAGGCCTAGAGGGAAGGGATGGAGGAGGTGCCCGCAGCCCCCTCCCCACCGCCCAGCCCCGCTGCCCGCGACCCTTCCCCGCCGGCTCCCGGCTCACACAATCGGAGCAGCAGCGACTGCAAATCACAGGGACGCACAGGGGGATGGATAAAAGGGAGGAAGGAGCCTCTGACGCCTGAAGAAAGGAGAATAATTTCAAACAATACCCCAAAAAAAAAGAAATACTTAAGATAATACGGAGCCAGGTTTCACCTCGAAGTGATGGCGGGTAAATAGACGAATAAGTGAAACAACACACCTTTGACCCTCTCTTTTCTTCCCTAAATATAATCCCCCTCTTCTCATAATACACACACCACAAAATGACCATTAATTCAAATCCATTCTTTGCAGGAGGGGGGATTATCTCTGTGACCGACTCTGTCTCTTTCCCTCTCCCGGTCTTTCACTGCGCGAGAATTGAAATTGCATTTAAAAAAAAAAAAAAAAAGGAAAAGCGGGGTGGGGAAAAAAGGCAAGATTATTATATCTGGAGGGTGCGAAATGTGGGCACGGGGAGAGGGAGCCTGGGGGATGGGGAGGAGTGGAGAAAGGTGGCTAAGGAGAGAAGAAAGGAAAGGAGGACCAGGAAGCGCAGGGAAGGATGAGGGGAAGGAGATATAAGGGGGAAGGAGGATAAGGAAAGGAGGATGAAAGGAAGGAGGTCGGCAGGAAGGATGAAAGGGAGGAAGGGATGAGGGGAAGAAAGGAAGATGCTTTGCCCTGGCCTCACCTCAGCTCGGTGGGTGGGGGTGGGAGAATCTCTCGCCGCCGCCGCCGCCTCCTCCACCGCCACCTCCTCCTCCTCCCCAGCAGCGCCGGT